>CM061537.1:9407001-9993035 GCA_030545055.2 Neoaliturus tenellus | reverse complement strand
TTACCACTAAACAATCAATAGGTACCTTCAATTTTCCCATTTCCACTTCTAATTGTACTTGTTTTTCAACTCTTTTGCTTCTATTTCCGGTAATCCCCATTATCGTCGTGTTAGCTATTTTAAGTTCAGGAATAGTATAGTCTACATTATTATTTACATTCGTTAGAAATTGTTCTGATATCACTGTCGCCTGTGATCCAGTGTCAATGATACATTTGCTGTTTAGTTTCCCTATTTTTATTTCTATTTCAGGGAGCACTACGCTAATTGGTTTACAAATCCCATCATTGAAATTGTTCTCATCGGTTAGTTCATCACTTAAATTGTTCTCACAAAAGATCGAATTGCATTGTTTGTTTTCACAATTACTATCAATTATAGGATCAGTCACATCGAGTGCTATATTAATCAAGTCTCTTACTACTTCGAAACCTTTTGAATTTAAATGAATTAGGTCTTCGCGTTTCCCATATCTACTATGTATAACCTTTTCAAACAATCCTAACTTGCAACCAGTTTTATCTTCTTGGTTCAAGAATTCTTTATTAATGTCAATTACTTCAATCAAATCATCTTTGTTTAGGCTCCTAATAAAACTGTTCAACACTTCGAGTTCATCATAATGTTTACCGTCATTTATTGCAAGTTTAGGGATTGGAGGCAAAGTTAACACTACTATCCTTTCACATGTTTCTTTAAGTGTTTCAATAAGAACTTTAAAATCAAGAATAATTGATCCTACAGGTCTTTTTTGTAATAAATCATTAGTCCCTATCCATACAATTACTTTTTTATCAATTTTATCTTTATTTGTTGAGACTAAGTTTGCTAAATCTGTAACTGTCTGACCACCTATTGATAACCCGATACACCATTTACCACATATTAAGGAGGCTTCTTTACCTAGAATATATTTGCTATATCTAACTGATTGGGAGTCCCCCAGTAATTCATATCCCCTTACTATTGGTTTATAAATACTTTTAATCCCGGTTTCCTCCCCAATATGTGGGCTGCCTTGTCAGTCGTTCCTGTCCCCATTTGGAAAAACTCTCCCAGAAAAATTACCCCTTCCCCTAAAATTACCCCTTCCCCTGAAATTACTCCATCCTCTGTTCCCATTCTCTACCCATCTCTTAGGTTCATTCTTGTCATTTTCCCTAATTCTATCCCTTTCACTTCCCATTTCATTTTGATTCTCTTCCCTATCATTTCCCCTTACCTCTACTACATTAGTTTTAATTTCCCTTGGTTTGTCTTTTTCATTCCTGTGTTCATCTCTCTTATAGTTAGGCCTATACTGGTCCCTTTCAAATTTAATAAATCTATTGTTAGGCAGGCTTTCCCTATCTCTTACTATCCCGATTTTTTTACACAGATTCTCCATGTCACTTTCACTACTTATTTCTTTAACTGACATGGCCGACTGGATAGCGGCGCCTAGACTCTCAGGTAGGTGTTTACATATGTAATTGAGAAACAATTCAATACTTAATGGCTTATCTAACATCTTATTGATCGAGTATTGGTTCATGACATAGGTTACTAAATCTACCCCACTGTTACCGAAGTTACCATTCCCAGTTAGGTCATGTTCAAACTGTCTTTGTCTGATTACCCCCCAGTACCTCTTTTTAAATTCGGTTTCGAACAATGAAAAATTGACAAACTTGTCCAAGTGCTGTCTCGCCCAGATCTTTGGTTCACCCTCGAGAAACTTTATGATGTTTAAAAGCTGGGCTTCCCAATTTTCCCCAGATACATCTACAAATTTCCTAGCATACTTAAGAAATGTCATGGGATGCAGCCCATTTACCTGATTGTCAAATTTACTTAGAAATAATTCAGCATTGGCATTTATAGTGTTAATTGATTTTATTTCGGCACAACTACTAATGTTCAGTGAGTGTTTTAATTTCCCTTCTATTTTCTTAGAGATCGACTCAATATATTCAATCTCCTCAATAGGCCTACTTTTTTCGAGTGACTCTAGCCTATTACCTATCACTATGGCTTCATTGTCATATCTATTTTTAAATTGATCTAGCTTTGAGGAGCAGCTATTGATTGACTTTTCACATCTGTCTACTCTTTCTACATTCTTAATGTTTGTTTCCCTAACCTCATTATTTACTTCTTCTAGGCTAGCCTCTATCTCTCCTACTTTGATCCCTACTCTCTTGACTTCATTGTTGATCGCGCTAGTTTTATCATTAATTAATTTAACACATTTCTCATCATTTACGTTTACTGTTTTTTCAAGATTATCTACCCGGCAGTCTGTCTCCTGAAGTTTACTCTGAATCAAATCAACTCTACTGTCAGTCTTATTAAGGTCTATTCTAATCTCATTTACCCTATCATTTAGCCCTTGTTTCAATTCTTTAATGCCCTGATCTATTTTGTTACTTAGGTCCTCTATTTTGACATTCAGGTCCTGTCTTAAAATATTAAATTGTTGTAATAGTATGTTAAGCATGTCATTGTTTGTCTGTGTAGGTGTGGGTGTGTCTTTGTTTTGTTCAACTATGTCTATGTGTTTCTGATTGCTATCAATCTCATTAGTGTCATGTTCATATTTGAATCTACAGCGTTTTCATCTTCATTAGGTTTGAGGGACTCTAAATCGTCACAAATAGAGTTCGAGGAATCACCTTCAAAGCCCCTGAACCCAGATCCAAAGAGTCACCGTCAACACTCATTTTTTAGATGAGAGCCCCACGTTGTTGGTCGCCAATTGTTACTTGTTTTACAATTTTGAATTTATATAATTTTCAATTTATAAATCTTAGGGGCTTGCTCACTATTTTTACTTCATGAAACTCATATCTCAGGGTCGCTCTAATTTGGGTGCGGCGTGGGTGCTCTCATCATATGAGTAAAAAATGACTCGTTTGAATTTAAGCAAGTAAATATATTCAATAAAATTTTTTTTTTATACTACAAATTGAATTTAAACTAACTTATTTATGGGGAAGGGAAACATAGAGATTATCCTATTCTGACCTATTTAATATTTTAAGGAAGGGTTAACACAGAGGTTACATGATCTATTAAATAGAAATTGAGAGTTTTTTGTTTGCCCATTCAGTAGAAATTATAATCTTAACCGATCACAAACTTGTATTTAATCCCACGCTGGCGTCCTCACAGCTGGGACCACGAGGTATCTGATGATATCCATTAACCATCACTTATTTTCCAAAATATTCTCGAAAAAACCTTTTAAAAACATTCCCTACTTCACTGGTGAAACAAACACTTTGTTTATATTATTAAACTTATGAAGATGGAACAGATAATTCAAGATTTAAAAAATTATGTTTAGAGCCATTGTGAACTCCATCCGATCACTCGGATGGTTGAGATCAGAAGAAAGAAGAAAGATTTTTTCGATCTCTCTTGCTTTTATTTTTAGCGGAAACAAACTTACCAACCTTTAGTATTTTTCCCCATTAAATTTACCGATTGTGCCTTTTTCCCCGTACAACCTGCTGAGTGCCTGCCTTTTTTAAGTCTCTGGGAATTTAATTTTCCCCTACAGTTGGCTGCACTTATTGTTTTCGCCTCTCTGATCTCTTTGATTAGCTTGAGGTTATGTCAATCTTAATTAATTAAATTTTTATTTTCCTTTACAAAACCCATTTTTTATTGTTTATTGTGTTAAAATAATAAGATTTTATTCTTGGCTAAATTTGATTTTAAGTGATACTTTCCGAGTTATGATGCTAATTACGCGTGTCCTTTAACATGTGTCCCCTGTTCTACCAGAATTTATCGTTTTCTAATTTTCGTTTATTTATTTAATTGGTTTTAGTTATTACAGGTAAGTTTTATCATTAATTCCTGAGAGTATTCAATATTTGTGCTTTTCATCCATTTAATATATGTTTTTTCTGTCTTTAGGCCCTACTCTTATTTATTAGGTTAGGCCTATGGCCTAGCCTATAATTTTCATCAGTTGAGATGTCCTTAAAAATGTCCCAGTATGTTGCTCCTATTAGGCTACTATCGGTTTGATGCCTTATGTTCTGGGTGAATATGTTGTTTATTTCATTAGGCCATGATTAGTACACAATTTATATAGGCCTACAGGTTTCCGACCCCCTACACAGACATTGCTACATTTAAGAAATAATAAGTACAAACCCATTAAACATATATATCTTGTAATTTTCTAACAGTATTGTTATTATAAATACTCCATTTTATGTGTTTTTTTTTCTTTTTCTTTAAGATACCAGCTAAGCAATGTTCAAAATCTAGTGCCATCTGTGTAACAAACAATTACCACGTAAAAGCTTGTAAGGGAAAGCAATCAATTTTAGGTGGTCACCCTGGGAATTGAACCTGCCACCTCTTGAACTCAAATCCAAAGTGCCACGAATATCTCGTCGAGCACTGTTTTTCTTTTAATCTTATATTATTTTAGACTTTTAGTATTATTGCTAGTCTATCTAATAATGTTTTCATTAAAAAAAATTAGAGTTCTACTTCTCTTATTTAAAGTGTTAAAACTGTATTTTCAAAATTAATCATTTACTTTAGAACATTGTTGAAAGTCACCATGACATCGTTAACTAATGTTGAAGAGAACATAAAACAATCATTGTGTAGTATCCATGGATTCCTCACTTTGAAGAATTATTTCCACAACAAAATCACAATTATGTACCATCTATAAAACAACTTCAATACTGCATGAACCCAGTCATTATTTAACAAGGCAATGTACTCCTTTCACAAAACAAAAGAAGAGCAAAGGTAACATAAAAACCGTCAGGTATTTATATCATGGATCATATTCCTTCAAACGTCCAACATTGAGGCTACAACTACAATTTTTCTCTCCTTAGCTATTGGCTGTTTGGTGAGCGAACGTCCTCAGACGGGTCCAAAGCTAGAGGCTGGTTTCCTCGTGGCTGTGTGGTCGAAGTCTCATCTTGTCCAGATGACGGAGAGTTGACTCAAACAAGCAGTGACTCGAAGAAAACACAGTAACAAGTTCCTCAATACTGGTCCTCTTGTACCTGATGTAGAGAACTGTAGTGTTCGTATTGTATAGTCCGCACAAGTCGTAAAGAAACCCCCCCCCCCCCCTCTCCCAGGTAGAAACCGTTTCTAATCGCTCATTGTCAAAACAATGTCATCTTTTGGTTGGCCAGTCAGACAGTTGACAATCGCCCACTATTCCAAGAAATTTCATGCCACACTATAATTTGCAATTAATTGATTTACTAGCCTAGACATAATGGCTTTTTGGCTAAAATAGACAAATAGAATAAAACTATAATCATTGAGCTACGATGGTCGAGCAACATAGTGTTCCTTAAAAATAGTTTAAAAGTTTTGTGACACCTCTTTTAGTTTCATTTTATGTTAGACATCAAAAGTGGCCATAATTAACTAAAGTAGAACTAGTGTGTATCAATTAAATGGAAATTATAGCGGGACCTGAATTTTCTCATAACTGCTGTGCTGGTGGATGTGGTCCTCTCGATTGGTCAGAGCAATGGCAATGTGCTCTGGAGGGTTTCTCCAGAGGAGGGGGGAGCTTCTTTACAAATTATTTCTAGTATATATTATATATTAATATCTACTGTAACATTTTGAGTGGCACAGCATCGTTCACAGCAATGATGAAGTGATTTATCAAGCATAAATTTTTAAGTGTCTCTGATGACTTTTGCTATTTAATTCTTTACCACTGTTACGCAACATCCAAACAACACACTGGGTTTAAAAATACTTTTAGTTCAAAAACTTCACTCTATCATATTTATAGCAATCCTGTTGCATTTTTATCCATTGTGGTCGTTTTGTGAAATTTTCAAATCTTCTGTTGTGTGTCAGCATTGACTATGCATTCGAACTAGACTGTCAGCCTCATTGGAAATTTGTTAATAAAAATTTGTTTCATATCTCTAAGGTTGCTATAGAAATGCTTTACAGTACCTCTGTTGTAGTTTCGGTAGTGACGAGAATCAAATTTGAAACCTCATTCACTCAACTGCTAACAAAATGTTAAAACAATCAGAACAGAGCAGAAATGTTATTACCTTTTAAAAAAAATTGTTAATTTGATGAAATTGCTCCAGAATGGCAAAGGGCTAAGCGCTAAAGGTCTGTAAAATTTTGTTATTTCCCCAGGCTGGCAATATAACAACTTAGTGTACCACTAATTTTTGAACAATCAACTGCATTTAATTGGACCAAAATATAAGAAATCAAAATTAAATTATGAGCTAATTGTGAAGACGTTCTGAAAAACTATGTGTTTTCCTCTAGCTCATATCTTCCTCTTGTTAAATGTTTGTCTACAGATTTTCTTGTAAAATCCTAATTTCAAGTGAAATGTTTTAAACTACTACACTTGCCTTTCAAATCAGTTCAGAAATTTATTCAAAGGAAGTGTACATGGACGCTGTGCCACTCAAAGAGTTAACCCTTTAAGTCTGGAGTATACTCTACCGCCGCCAGTAACCAGTTCATGTATACTATATTGTTTATAGAATGTTCATAATGTATATTCTACTGTACATTAATCAATTTTATCTTTAGAAATTATTTATCTTTATATATAAATAAAAATTTTGGGTTTTATTTTAATGATAGACATTGAAAATGAACCGGTTTATCGCTAACATTGAAAATGTGATTGCAGAGGTAGGTTAAAGGGGTTCTCAAAACCAGAGATAAAAGTAGATTACGTTTTGGTTATTAATGTTTAAATTTTTTCCTTTTTCCTTGAGAAAATAGATGGATAATTGCAATTTTAATTACCAAAATCGTTATATTTGTGTTGTCAACAATACAGAAGATTTTAACCCCACATAAATTTTTGAATATGTTTTTAGATGTAGTTTATGGTTGAAATCATTTCCATACTGAGTGTGCCAAATGTTTATAAAATTGTATGACAAACCCATTATTCTACTTAATTATTCGTAATGACAATGATCTATAATTTGGGTAATCAATCTTTAAATTGGATGTGAAACAGATATAGTTTTATAAAACTTAACGTTCAACCTATGAATTTCAAATATTCAAACAATAATGCTATAGAATGAAACACTATAGTTTTTTAATAAGATAAACATAATTCAAAAACTTGTCACCAACATGAAGAATAAATAGAATAATATATTATCGCTTAATTGCTAGTATATTTTTATAAAATTTATGATAAAATGATAATTTGAAGCACCCTAATTCCCATTAAAGAATGAATATGGTTTGGTTATTAGTAATAATTATATTTGAGAAGCGCATTTTGATTAAAAAAACATAACTAGCTTATATATGAGTAGTTCAGTGTTAACTTGAGTATGATTTTTATTCCTTCAAAATGTGAATTAGATTCATTTATCCTTCCTCTTTATTCCTTAAGTTCATGGTGCTAAATATATGTGCTTCATGTGATATGTTTGTATTAATTTATTGTTTTCTTATTTATATTCGCTGTCCATAGAAATATATTGTTCTTGTACATATTTATATTGTCATTATAGGTGTTTTTAAAAATTAAAAATATTTTCTATATGTTGTTATTTTTTGTATCTAAATATATATGTAACTTGCTGTTGCCAGTCACATCTTCGCCCATGACTGAATTTATTTGATGGATAGTAAAATTCTTTTAGAACAACAAAATCTTTCTTTAAAACCATATTGAAACATTGAGGTAATAGTGGGCGAAGCCCTGAGCAATGAAGGAATTTTGCAAAACCTGTTCTTAGTGAACACCTATGAGCAAATAGGAATGACCATGTCAAATTTTAACCCCCCCCCCCCCCCCCCATAGGCCCTGTTGTCACAGTGAAGTCTTAGCTGTAGCCCTAAAGGACTTCAACATTATATTTTCATAACCGTTTCTCAGTTTGCATCTATGAGCAAAAAGGAAAGTCTATGTAAAATTTGAACTCCTTAGGCCCTAGAGTATTTTTAAGTCCTTTGGGGCAGAGCTCTAAAGGACTTCAAAAACTATATTTGTAAAACTGTTTTTTAGTGAGTAACTATTAGCAAAGTGGAACATTATGCCAAATTTTAAAAACTGGTGTATAAATTTTCGTAAAAATTCGTTCGTGTCTAAAATCATAAAAGTCTTGCCCTATTTGCTGTATTGTAACAGAATTCCACGGTTTCGTTGCAAAGTTTTTTAAACGGTCTTCTAGTGAGCACATAAAAGGTAATATGAACCACCATAAAAAGTTAAGTAAAAATCCGCTCATTAGTTCCATATAAAATGCGGTTTTCGCAAATTCTCATGAATTTTTCACAACCAATAGTTAGCAAGCAGTTAGAACGTGGAACGAACCTGTGTACAAAGGTTGTATACATCCGTTTGGGAATTTTGGAGATATAGAAAACTTCTGGTTTTTTCGTGGATTCCCACGGTTGTATCGGGAATTTTTTATAACCGTATCTTAGCGAGCACCTAAGAGGCAAGACGATACTACCTCTTTAACAAAACCTGTGTTCAAAGTTTCAAGCAAATCCGTTGAGTAGTTCCTGAGATTTCGTGATGTCAGTCTGTCAGTGGTATTTCGCATATATGGATAGATTATGTATAGATAATGGGAGGCGTCTCAAAAAGGTTTCAGTCCCAGCCATGATAGAAAAATACTGGTATGTCCATAAAGCTACCAGGTAATGTGAATCTACATGAAACGTCCTCAATAAGAATAGCATGGTGAATGGAAAAAAGTCTGCTTTGTGTACATTAAAACATGTGTTTTAGTTTGATTTTAAAAAGAGAGCCAAATTATTGCAATGAGCGAAGAAGATCTAATAATAACCACCTAGAGTTGCAGTACTATATAATATTTTTTGAGGCACTGAATGACTAAAAAATCCACTAGATGTAATTTATCTAACAAGTTATGGTATTGCAAATCTGAATTCTACTTGCTCATTCAATTAGTAAAAAATTATAAACACGTATGGTTTACGTCTGGAGCGTGTTTGAAAATCATAAAGCGTTTGGACCGTGATATGAGAGCAATGGACTATGAGAATTATATGACTATGGACAAACTATCACATAAATATGATTGATTAAAGATTTTGTATTTATTTAAACCTAATGTGTGACAGTCAGCATGGTGTTGGTAAATCTGTAAGCGTAATTTCCCTGGACACTTCACAGATTGCAGAATAATAGGAGGGAGTCCAAATTGAAGACTTAGTCCCCGCAGACTAGAGACAATAAGGGCTGTCCAAAGTTTGACAAAATGAGAAATAACGTAAAAGGTCCTCTCTAATAAGTCATGGCAAAAACAATATCTGCTTTGTTTACACGAAAAAAAACGTGTTTTGATTAGGAGAGCCAAATACTGACAGAGTGAAGATGATCTATATGCAGCAGGTTCCTCTGGTGTTTTTTTTGTGTCACATAACTAATTAAAACTAATTAAATTGGGACTTCATATGTGTCAAAACAATGTCAAATCTTATACAAAAATGTACACTTTTTTAAAGATTTCAACAAGAGTTCTGATGGTAGTAAAAGCTGATATCATACAATTCAGTATTGCTGTTTTATAATCGAGCTACAATAAGTTATGTGGTAATTGATGAAGAAAGACTACTCTTGTACATCATTCAATTACAAACTCTAATGATAATTACTAAGGGAATATTTCATAAAGACCATGCTTGCTAGCAACACTTATCATTTCTATGCTTATATCTTCACAAACCTGGAAAGTTGTCTTAATTTTTTCCGTCAATTTTTTTCAATGATTTATTATCAATATCTCTGTATCTCTGCAATTTTTAAAATTCATTATAATCTGTAATTTTTCTGGAACATGAATCATGAAACAAAAATAAATCCTCAATTCCATAGCAACGAGATGACCTCTATTTGGCATAACTAAATTAACTTTTATATATTTCTACCTTATCTTCCCAAGTGTCCCCAATTTATTAAGTTTATCATTTCTGGGTGCACTATTGACTGAATTTATGGCTGTTTGATAAATAATGTGTTGTTTATTATTATTGATTGTCTGGCAAAAAACCTTGTTATAAATTTTTCAATATTTACTCTAGAATTACATAAATCAATATTAATTTCAAATAAATGTTTGCAAGATTTCTAGCTCAAATTTACATCCATGTATAAAAAATTAAAAAAATTCATGGCAAATATATATAGTCTTGAAAAAAAATAATAAATAACCCCTGTCGCTGCAGACCTGCATACTAAGTGAATTTCCAATAAAATTTCAGATTTCCCCCCATTAAAACACCATAGGATCAAGTATGTAGGTTTGCAGCCATGGGGTGTTGTTAGAAAATCAAAGATAATAATTGGTAAAGGCACAGAAAAAGGGAACGATAAAAAAAATAACTTCTCCATGAAATTTTCCATATATGTACCGAGTTTCATGGCAAACGATCCTGTGGTTTCGGAGTCCATCGATCACAAATATACAAATATATACCTACAACATCCTCTTTTATAGATAGGTACAATTAGTGTGCAAAGTACTTGGTAGGATTAATGAAATAGATTCAATATTACAATGCCTTTAAGCATTGTACATGCAATTGACAAAGTCAAATTTCATCAATCACACAAGTTATTGTACCACCTAAATGGTTATACCACCAGTTTGGTTATACTGGTACCACCTAAATTTAACGGAAACAACTTGCAGTTAAACCATCAACTGTACCTAATCAAACATATTTTATCAGGAACTAAACTCCTACAGAATATATCTCAACAGGCAAAATAAAGTCTATATTTTACCATTTTCATTACTGTAAAAAAATGTATTAATGTAAAAAAATATATTGGTGTTTTAAATCCAATTTAATTTAATGTTGAACTAAAGAGTAAAAGTGTCTGGGTTGAATACTACACTCTGTGGAAAGTACAATGTCTATCATCATAACATTACTCCATTGAAGGAATTTGAATTCTCATGACTCATCATTTAGAATTCTAAACTTCTTGCAAAATTGAAATTATGAGGTAATTTTATGTGCAGGTATCTTTCCATCTAGTGAGTAATTAACTATTTTTAACTGCTTCATTCATGTCATTGTAAGTATGTAATGTAAAGGCTCACTGTGAAATACTTGTATGTTTAGATTTACTCTCCTGATTAATTAATTTTTAATTACTATTATAATATGAAAGTTATCTTTTATAATCAGTTTTACTTATTTTGTAAATAGTCAACAAGTATCTTTTTAGTGTTACACTTTATGTATTTTTGTACAGAAATAAAAACGGTTGAGTAAGATTGTTTTTTTTTTCTTATCAACCCTTTTTGAAAAATATTAAATCTCTCCTACTAATAAACAATACAAGCAATAATATTTCTATTTTTTATAATGGAGAAGAAAAATTATCTGTTGAACAAAAAAGGCAGTCCAGTTTTTAAAAACCTAAGGAATTGGATATACGGAATATATTTTTACATAATTAAAATTTTGATTTAATCATATCCCAAATAGGGTTGTAAATTAACAAATGAATACAATATAATGTTTTATTAAAAAAATATTTTAAAACGAAATTTTCTTAGTTTGTTTGAATGAAAAGTATATTTTAACTTCCTGTTCTGTCATTGTTATGATATTATTGCATTTTAACAAAACAAGAGAGTGAAATCCTATAACTAACTGGGGTTCCTACTTAACTGAAAAAGATTCATTATATTACTGGACTAATTTGGAAAAATACACATAATAATGAAGTGTTAAATAACATTTACAAGAACAAAATTATTCTGTCTATGTAAAACAGAGTAATTCTTACATATTTATAAGATTTAATGTATGTAGATATCACAAATAATCAAATTTATTGGAATTCAATAAGTATTTTATAGTGTTAAATACAACTTAATTAGAGAGAAATACTTTTGTTTCTTAGCACCGTTTATTATTATAGAACTAGTGAAATACAGATAACAAATGATGTTAGTCGCCACTGGCTGGCACTGGCCTTTTATTGAGTAATAGACTACTTCCTACCCATTCTCTCTCCACCCGTCCCTCTGTCCAGTTCATTCTGTCTCACTTCAACTTTCCCCGTCTTTGTCATTCCAACATTTAATCATCATCAATGAATCTTAAGTGAAATTTATTTGTGAATTCTCTTTTGTGTTGTTTGTCAGAAGATGCATAAGTGAAGAATAGTTCATGTAAGTTTTTATTATTTAAGTGTTTATTTTATTAATTTTTTTTGTTAGTTTCATATTTGTAGCCAAAAATATGCAAGTAATAACATTTTGATAGCATTTATGATTTATATTTGTAATGATTTAACAATAGCTGACAAACTGAACTTTTCCATTATTAAAACTTTGGACAAAAATACTATTAATTTGGTATTTGAATAACTATTTTGCTTATTTATACTGATTAAAAAATAAATAAGTAAAAAAAAAATAACAACTGGTAACTTCGAAGTTATCAATTGATGCCATACAATTTAGATTATGGCTGATAACATGTAAAACTTTTATTTATGTCATATAAACAGAATTGATAATAAATAAATAATAATGGGAGGTAAAAATAAAAGTTTAATTTGATTTTTAATGGACACTCAATACAAATGAGATATAAGACACTGCAATGATCGAATATTGACTTCAGCTTTAGATTTGAAAATAGAATATCTTGTTGACACTGATATTCTGTTTATTTATACCCAAATAGGGCTGATGATAACACTGTTTTTGTAGCTCTCTTTTGGAGTTCTCGCTACATGATGAACTTCACTGTTCCAAGAGTAAAGACTTGCTGTTTCTTCTGTTCTTTAAGAAATGGAACAAAATTCTTTGGATGGTTTTACCTGGTAGGTAGCATAAATTTAGTAATATTTGTAAAGTGCGTTAAGTTTTTTTGTACCTCTTTTATAAATATTATCAGCAATTGTTGAGTCTTTTCATTACAGTCTTTTCATTACAACCTTTTGTATCTAAATAATAAATTTACATAAATTATCAAAATATTTATATATGCATTCAACTCAGTCTAGTGCAAAAGTAATACAATTGAAAATTAGCTAGTCTCTTTAAACAGTGTATCCAAATGATATTGATATAATTTATTTCGAATTGTATTTCCATCAACTACAGCTTGTTTTTTTCCTTCTAGGTGTCATGCTTATTTGGGATCTTGGGAGAAGTTTACCTTTTCTCATTTTACTTGGCGCACTCAAGTAATTTTTGTAAGTTCTTTTTAGTATGTGTAATGTTGTATTATTTTCTTAAATTTCTCCAAACTTCAATTTAATGTTTAAAACTAAAATCAAATATAAAATTAAAATGTCAATTTTTTAATTTTCTTAATGAAATAAATAGATAAATTTTTGGGTAAAGAAAGTTTACCATCATTTTTTTTTTAAATAATCAAGTAATCTGTCTAGAAGTAAATTGCAAGAAAATAGTCCAATTAAAATTTTAACAGATGTGTCCCTCCTAATTGCTTTGCGCCCTGCAATACGTTCTGGATGTATTTTGCAACAGTGTTTTGACACTCATCAGACTATTTTCTGCAACTTACACAGGTATATAGCTATCGTCGAAGATCTTTCTTTGTCCCTAATACTATTAATACTTAATACTATTATCATCACCAAAGGGCTCTGAAACAGCTAAAATCATGCATTTCAAAGAACATTAATTATTCATATCACAGCTCTTTTTATAATTTCCTTATCAATGAAAAATTTGAGATATCCTTGTCAGGTGCACAATTATTGGTAGAGTAACAAGATTGAGCTTTTTTTTCTTTTAGAAACAGATTCGTGTGAACGTCAGTCAACCTTAAAATCACAGTGGATTAATGATAAATATGACTGCAAAATGGCATTACCGAGATCTCCCAAAATTTATCATGTGATGGGCAAAAAACCCAGTATCCCGGTTGTGGTGGGTACTAGTGACCTTGACAAGTAACCAAACAGCTGTGACAAGGCAGAGGCATAAATCTTTGATGATACCTATACAATCCAAAACACATACAACAGGAGTCATTCATATTGGGCTTTTAAAATAATGAAACTACCTCTGATTGTTGAAACGTTATTTTGTTTAAGTATTGTACACTAGAAATTTGTGTTGCAATTTTGGTTAAATGAACGGGATTACAATGTTTAACTTTATATCATTCAGTTTTTATATTGTTTTAATAATCTTTAGTTAGCCATCTCCATCTTCCAATTATATTCAAGATGCAAAGTTTTGTCAATGTCCTCATTAGGCCTTTACATGTTGTAATTAAGAATTATTTGTGCTTGATGTACAAATAAATTCACAAAAATCCTAGTGATAGTTTATTCTAAATTTGATAAACACTAATGTTCTTCCTTTGTCTGTAACTCAATAAAATTTAACCTTTCAGGGCTGCGGACAATTATGTTCACAGACATCCTGCTCAAGTCGATGCAGGCAACGTTTTCATTGTTCCTGCTCCTCGGAGCGTACCAGGTAACATTGTGATTCGTCTTGTATTCTGTTGACAGTCATAATGGGATTTCATTTTGAGGTTATTATTCACGACGGGAAAAATTATTATTTATGACTGTCAGTATATTCTTAAAGTAGATTATTAGACTATAAAACAAATTATACGGTAAAAATGTATTTGTTAACGAATATTTCTCAAACTTTTTGGTTTTGTTCATGAGCTTTAGAAAATAATTTAAAGCATCGTGTAGTGAAAATTCAAATTTCTAATAATATGCCTATAAAAAGTGTTACTTTAATTAAGATTTAAACAATTTTCCAAATCATTAATTACCTAATTAGTTTTAGTCATGATATTTATGATTAAATTAACTAAATTTTATGAATAGGGTGTTTTTTATGTAACCCTTGATTTTAAATAGAAATTTGCTATACCCCGTTCAAAATTAATGTGCGGTCGAAAGACGTAATTTTATTTCCCGCCACAAGGGAAATTCCCTCAATACCTTCATGATTTCCCCTATTTTCTTCGTAATCAGATGTTATTTTAATTTCACCTTACAATTCAGAGTAGAAAATAGTACTGGTGATCACGTTACTTCCCCAAGTTGCTGCTGCAAGCGCTTCTTTCTACATCTCAAACGTCAAAATAAGAATATTTGTTTACAAAAAAGCAAAACATTGGCATAAAATGACATAAGACACATTAACTAGCTGTAACAATTTCAGTGGTTGTGATTGGTTGGATTCTTGGCAGTGGGAGGAATGGGAGAAAACGGGGGAATTGAAATCTGCATTTCGACCGCACATTTATTTTGAACGGGGTATAACATAATACATATTATTCAGAATGCATTTTATTGTTAGTCACATTTATCACAACTATTTTTAGGATTTCAATGGTATTTTGTTCAGGTTTTGTGTTCATACAGACAACCATTAGCATTTTTTACAATGTTATGCTATTTAGTAAATTCCCAGACACCTTTTTTTAAGTGGCTCTTGCTATTCAGAATAGAATAGAATACTTTGTTTAAAGTTCATTATTGGTGATGGTGAGTTAATGTTATTGTTTAGTAAATTGTTGCGGACATTTTCCATCACTGATTAGTAAACAAAATTCACGATGTTTCGGGATCTGGAATCTGATCCCGTCTTCATGTGGAAGAAGTACCTAGAACATAACAAAGTTAGTAAAAACAAAAACACGCCAGGCGAACCTGGAGAAGTCCTTAGCCAAACCTGAAAACAGAAAAGGCAGTCACAAAAATTAAATAAAACACTAATAAATTGAAAAAGCTCAAACAATAAACTGTGAAAGCAGTAAAAAAAAAACACAAACACAAACAATTAATTGGAAAAATATACTGTGACATGCTCAAAAAAAGCTATGTTGATCTAAAAAAATTGTATAAGCAGTCTATAAAACAAGCAAAGTTAGCCCACAATGCAATAAAAATAGAAAAAAGTAAAAATAAATGCAAAACAGCCTGGAATTTAATCAAAGATGATATAAACAACCCACTTACTGAGCCTGTTGAGGTCACTCCTGACAGATTTAATTACCATTTTGTAAATTCAATATCCCTTTTAAAAGATAACATTGTTAAGTCAAACGTAGATAGTTTGTCCTTCATTAAAAATAGTCCTGTTCATAGTAGTACCTTCAGTTTACGAATGGTTACAGTTGACGATGTGACAAAAGCTATTAAGAGGCTAAAGAATTCTGATAGCGTAGATGTTTTTAAATTATCCAACAATACTTTCAAGCGTATTTCTGACACATTTATTATTCCTTTGACTGTTTGCATTAACAAATGCGTAACTGAAGGATATTTTCCAGATGAATTAAAACTATCTAGAATCTGTCCAGTGTATAAGGGGGGACCGAGACATATCCCTGAAAGTTATCGACCCATTTCAATTATCCCAGTTTTTTCTAAAGTAATTGAAATTATAGTTTATGATCAATTAATTTCTTACTTTGAAAATAACGGATACATAAATGCATCGCAATTTGGTTTCAAAAAAGGAAAATGTACTATAGATGCAATTGATACATTGGTTAGGCAAATATTAGACTCTTTTGAGAATAAGACCTTTGCTCAGGCTACATTTTGTGACCTGAGCAAGGCATTCGATTGTGTGGACCACAAGGAATTGATCGCTAAACTTAATTATTATGGTGTAAAGGGGACCTCTTTGAAATTCTTTGAATCCTATTTAGCAAACCGTAGGCAAAAGGTCTTTATCAATGGAAACTGGTCCAAAGATATAGAGGTCCAGACCGGAGTACCTCAAGGATCTGTTTTGGGCCCACTTTTATTCTTAGTACAAGTAAATGATCTTCCCAGCTCTGTTGTAGGTAAATGTTTCTTATACGCGGATGATACAACTTTTCTAAATGTCCACTCTGATTTTAGTTCTTTACAAAAACTTGTTAATTCTACATTATATGAGGCCTCAACATGGTTCAGGGCTAATGGTTTCTTAATAAATGAGTCAAAAACCCAAAACATTTTATTCAGTTTAAAACAAAAACCACCAAACGATACATCACAAAATTTTGTCACAACAGTTAAGTTTTTAGGAATCTACATTGATGAAAATTTAACATGGAACTCACATATTGAATTCATATCAAAGAGGCTGTGTAGGGTGATTTTCTTACTTAGACGTATATTGTATTGTGTTCCTGAGGATTATGTAAGATCCGTATATTTTGCTTTCTTTCAGTCAATTATTAAATATGGACTTTTAATTTGGGGTAACAGTAGCAACATTAAAGATATCCTTATTCTTCAAAAGAAAGCAATTAGGGTAATATCAAAAGTTGGACCTTTGGAACACTGCAAACCTTTATTTATTCAATTAAAAATTATGACAGTAATAAATCTATACATTTTTGATTCCGTTTCTTTTGTCTTTAAAAATCTTCAATCTCTAATCCTCAGTAGTGAGGTACATAGTTATAATACTAGAAACAAAAATAAAATTGCAATAGAGCATTGTAGGCTAACTAAAACACAACACAGTCATATAGTTACTTCTCAGCAGATTTTTAATAAGTTAGTTAATTTGTCAAGGAAATATTCTGAGAAGATTTTTCTAAAAAGGTTTTATGATTGGCTTCTAGAGAACCCATTTTATGTGCTCTCAGAATTTTTAGACTTACCTGAAAGACAAATCTGTTTTTAGTTTTATTATAGCTTTACTTCAGTTGGTTTTATCTTGTATACTTATGAACATTAAGCCTTTTATTTGACGTTATCTTTTATTATTAGATATAGTTCTTGACTTTGTCAATGCATTATTGTAAAATGACAATAAAACATTCTCATTCTCATTCTCATTCTCATTCTCATACAGCACCAATCAGGAGACAGCACAGGGGATCCAACCACACACTTGCAATGTCATCCTCGTAGTGGCGTTGCCTTGCAAAAAAAAAAAAAAGATGAGCTTCCCTTTGAGCTTTTTTTGAGCATTTTTTGGGTTATTTCTGATAATCACAATAATATGGATAGTTGGGTGTAATCGATTTAGAACTGAACGTAACATTTTTACACTCCCCGTTCAAAATTAATGTAGGCCTTCGGTAAAAAACAGAATTTTATTCCCCACCACAAAGAAAATTCTCTTCCTATCGTCCCGATTCCTCTATTTCCTTCACAATCAGGTGTCATTTTAATTTTACCCTTGAAATTCACACACAAATTGGTGATATCCCTAACAATCGTGTTGTTTACATTTGCTGCCTTTGCTATGTTTCTTTTAGCATCTTAAATGTTAAATTAAAAATATATGTTTGCAAAAAAGAAAATTCTTGGCAAAAAGGAACAAAAGACTTTAAACAGCTAAATTATCAGTGAGTGGGATTGGTTGGGTTCTTGGCATTGGGAGGAATAGGAAAAATTGGGGAATTGAAATCTGAATTTCAATCTCACATTAATTTTGAACGGACAATGATGTATGTAACAGTAAAAATTAAATTGCTTTGTTTTGAGCCACAAGTACACTAGTTATATTAAAATAAGATTGCATATAAAACTCTTTTAAAGACACTCGTATCGTTTTTTGAAGTAACGAGTTTTGGGTGTATATATTTGCGGGGCCATGTTGCCCAGTGAAAATCCGTTAAAATATGCTGTGCTTTGCATCCCGTTCCTGGAGCAATAAAACCCGTTAGATTATTCCCCTCCCCCTCCCTTCCCCTGGTATGTCCCCTGGGTTGAGTAAGAGTCTAATTTGTTATCGCTATATTTGAGTTTCATTGTTTCAGAAAGAGGCCCGCTACATTCTATGGTGGGTTATATCCAACTCTGTGCTCACTGTGTTGGGTATCATCGGTCTGACAATGCTTCTAATCACCTTACACGTCATCACAACCACGGTTGTCTTCTATGTTTTCTCCAACCGTAAGTTATGAAAATTTTATCTCACAATCTTGTTTTTACTATCTCTACTTCAGTGGCATTTTCTAATTTCTTTATTGAAGTAACCTTTTTATAATCCATTACAATTGAAAAAAATTATCAAAGTACTATCAAATTAAATTACCATCAGCAAGGTTCAATCTCAAAACTATCACAGTTTTTCAATGTGTATACAAAAATAAACAAAACTTACAAATAAATTTCCTGACAGCAATTGTGATAGGATAATGTTATCAAAACATTTAACTGAGCATGAAAAAATCAAGTCAGAAGTCGTTAAGGGTCACTGTAAAGGAGGAGATAGCAAGATAAGGCCTAACGTAGTTAAATTTAAAGTTATTTTCAGATTTGTGACGTAGTGTTTTAAAAAAATGGCCAATTAATAGATCAGATTCAACGTATGAGGTCTTGTTATCTTTGAGAAAAAGCTCAATGTTCATTTATAAATTGGTTTTCTGAGAAATACAAAGAATATTGCTAAAGTGTTGCGTTACCAATTGCTCAACAACGTCACATATTTCTTTTGCACGTTAGTACATTCTGACACTCTTATGTATAGTTGTTTTATTAGTAAAGAATTTTCTACAAAATAAAAAAGCCTTTATACTTTGTACACATTTCATCTATTGTAGTTTCATAAAAGTATATTGTCAAAATAAACCTCTTGAATTCATCTGACGTTCAGTTTAACACCATGAGAATTTAACCCAAAGTTTTATAACTCACAAATTATTAAACTTGAATAAAAACAAATTTAATTTGGTTTTAAATTTCCTTTAGTTATTTCCAGTCCAAATTGGAAATATAATTTGTACTGGAGACTACTGAAATTAACTACTCTATAGGCACAAATTCTGGTCAAACACCAATAAAATTAAATTAATACCCCCGTCGCAGTAGACCTGCGTACTCAGCGAATTTCCAATGGGATTTCAGATTATTTACTTTCCCCATAAAAAAACACCATAGGATCGAGTATGTAGGTTTGCTACCATGGGGTTTTGTTAGGAAATCTATGTTAATCAATAATTGGTGAATGTTAACACAAAATTGTATCAAGCTCTGACAATTTTTATTTTCCCCATAAACCCCATGGGGGTGAGTATGTAGGTTTGCCGCCATATGGGTTTGTAAGCAAGTATAAGTTAAACCCTATTTAGATAATGTACATACCACATTTGATTAAGTTATGTCAATAAATAGGTAAGACTAGGGGGCCCGTGCAGCGCGATGCGCTGCATTTATTAGAGTATACCTGGTGATCAAACCAAACTCCATGTAAATTTTTTTTGTGTCTATATATATAATACGTGATGCCCTTTTTTTGTTAACACTACTCCTTCCTTATTTCTGGACCAATTTTAAAGTTTGAGGTGTCAAAAGAATGGTCTCAGTTCGTAGTTTTGCAATAAGGTTTTAGATTTTTGATATTTTAATTCTGAAGCTCACGGGAAGCCCTTAAAATTAATTTTTTGTCCATAAGATTAACATGGGAAACAATTTATATTGAATGGCTAAATAAAACAGCTGTTGATAGTTAAACAAACAAACACATATGTTAAAATATGAATAGAAGCAAATTGAACTGGTACTGAAATATCAACACAATTTCATACTTGAGTGTCTAATCTGAGGTTTTAGCCTTCTCTCAAAATGTAGCGGGTAGACTTTGTTTGAACGTTTTATTTACGTGTAGGCATATAAGGGTACAAAAATAAAATTAGTAACTTAACCCTAGAAAATTTCATTTTCCTGTACAAACCAAGTTTGGAAATTAAAATTTTTGATTTGGGTGGGTTGTCCGATTAGTATTGAAACAATAACGGAAGGTGACAGATATTAAAATAGAACTAAATTTGTGTGCATGGGCTTTCAAACTGCTGTGAACTATATAATTTACAGGAAAATTAAGGAAAAGGGATGGTTGGTTGAAGGTGTAATAATCTGTTTGTTTATTTCAGAAAAATTTAATGCAGAATGCTACACATATTAAAAAACCTGTTTAAAAGAGACATTTTAAAGTTTTTTACCTCCAGTATATAAAAAAAACTTATTAAATAAATGGTTTGTGTAAAGAGAAATTTTAACCAAAATTTTAATGCACATAAAACTAAAATGGACCACACTAACAAAGATGTAAATTCTCTTAATTTTTATGGTTTCTTAATTTAAATTTTGTAATGCCATAGACAGTTAAGTTAAAGAGGATTTAGTTCTTTATAAATAATAATGTGGACTCATTCTCTATTTTGACGACTACCTCATACGTACTACAAAACAGCCGTAGTGGAGTGCTGCATAACTCATAGGATCGGGGAGTTGTAATGAAATGTTGATTTTTATTATGTTATCATTTACGTGTTATGTTCGATGAACTATGTAGATCCAACTTCTGTGAGTTTATTATAAATTTTATAGAAGTGTTTTGACAGAGGCCCTAAGACAAATCGGCAAAAGAACAACTACGTAATTTTAGATAATGTAGACCTAAAAGAAAAACCACCAAATCTCAACACTATCACATTGGTCAGTTGAAAAATTAGTAATGAAGATCGATTGATAAAAAACACCAATAATGTTTAATCTGATTTTCACTATAGTTTGATTTGTATTCAAAATAACTCTGTTCATCATCGTTTGATTAATGATACTTTCTAACAACTGGTCGATATTAGATAGTAACAAGACTGGGGTTTGGACCGTTCCCCGTCAAAACGTTATAAAATGCCACTGGCGTATATGACAGAAAAAAAATTTACATGGAGTTAGGTTTGATCACCAGGTATACTCTAATAAATGCAGCGCATTTCTCTTTACACAAACCATTTTTTTAATAAGTTTCTTTATATACTGGAGGTAAAAAACTTTAAAATGTCTCTTTTAAACAGGTTTTTTAATATGTGTAGCATTCTGCATTAAATTTTTCTGAAATAAACAAACAGATTATTACACCTTCAACCAACCATCCCTTTCCTTAATTTTCCTGTAAATTATATAGTTCACAGCAGTTTGAAAGCCCATGCACACAAATTTAGTTCTATTTTAATATCTGTCACCTTCCGTTATTGTTTCAATACTAATCGGACAACCCACCCAAATCAAAAATTTTAATTTCCAAACTTGGTTTGTACAGGAAAATGAAATTTTCTAGGGTTAAGTTACTAATTTTATTTTTGTACCCTTATATGCCTACACGTAAATAAAACTTTCAAACAAAGTCTACCCGCTACATTTTGAGAGAAGGCTAAAACCTCAGATTAGACACTCAAGTATGAAATTGTGTTGATATTTCAGTACCAGTTCAATTTGCTTCTATTCATATTTTAACATATGTGTTTGTTTGTTTAACTATCAACAGCTGTTTTATTTAGCAATTCAATATAAATTGTTTACCATGTTAATCTTATGGACAAAAAATTAACTTTGAGGGCTTCCCGTGAGCTTCAGAATTAAAATATCAAAAATCTAAAACCTTATTGCAAAACTACGAACTGAGACCATTCTTTTGACACCTCAAACTTTAAAATTGGTCCAGAAATAAGGGAGGAGTAGTGTTAACTAAAAAAGGGCATCACTTATTATATATATAGAATAGATATAGAGTTTTCTTAACATTGAAAACACATTTTGGGATTTTATCCGCAACCATTTAAGCTAAGTTTTAAATTCAAAATACTAAATTGTTTGTTTTTTTAAGCTCTTTTGAATGGTTTTAGTTAAAATTCATGAATTTTGAAAATTGAGGTCCAAAAATGCCAAAAACTCAATTTTAACCCCTTTGAAACCCCATAAAACCCCGTTCCCATAACCCAACAATGCTGGTTTTCGAACTCATGGAAATAGACCTGGTCTTACACCTTCATACCAAATTTGATCAAAATCGAAGGTCCACTTCAAAAGTTATCGCTACCACGGACACACACACACACACACACACACATATATATATATATATATATATATAGTATATATATACATATATATGAAAATGAACGAACGGTGTTTTTGGCTTCTGGGGACCTCAAAATGAAAAAGTAAAGTGGTCCCGGGCTTAGGTCTTACCATGGCTACTACCGTAATAGCGTATTCCCTATAGGGAAATTCTATATTCTATTCCAGGGAAAACTGGCTGGGTAGCTGCGCGGTTATAGTGCTCGCCTTTGAATCCAAAGGTTGCCGGTTCGATCCTGAGAAAAGTTAATAGCTTTTTAAAGGTTCGATTCTGGACCCAGTTGCCATTTGTCATTGGGCTATTAATTAATGATGCTTTCTAACAACTGGTCGATGTTAGATAGTAACAAGACTGGGGTTTGGACCGTTCCCCGTCAAAACGTAAAAAAATGCCACTGGCGTTGAAAGACACAAAATAAAAAAAATAAAATATTGGATTTATTTCCCCTACAACCAATGCTACACTTGACCCAACCTTTGTCATCGATTTTTCAGAATAAATCGTGTTTGAATCTCAATTAAATTTACCATTCTTTGTGCAAGAACCATACTTAGTAAAGTTTTATTAAAACCTGTAAACACCTTACACAAAGTAGTAAAAAATTTAAGTTATTCTTTCTATTTTGTAAAAAATAACTATTGTTGTTATAAAAAATATACACTGCAAACCATATCTATCGTGGCGAACCCTATATTTAGAGATATGGACCGCAATTAACGGATAACAACTAAAGAAGTTATAGCATTTTCTGTTTAATATTGCTTACTATTGCCCTAAGTAGTTATTAGAGATAAATTTTAGATATAGAGGTAAAATTTTACTTCTGGAGGTGAAGGGTAAAATGAAATAAATGCAGCAAATTTAAGCTTATAAAAGGAACGTGATTATCATTTAATACTCTGTGCTGTTACGATTTTACAAAACAACCTATCTTTATATGAGCTAGAATGAAAACTAATATTAATTTTATGTTTGTTTCAGTTGTCGACATCTACAGTATTCTGGTAGTTTACAGCTATTACTATGAAATATCAGAAAATCTTCCTGTATGACATTAGATAACAAAGCTAAGACATTTTATATTTATGTGTGTGATCTTCAAAGTTATTGTATTTTTTTAATAATAAGTTTTTTTATATACCGTGTATTAATTCACCGCATTCTCTTGTCCTCATTACAATCTTAGAATAATTTTTTTTAAGAATTTATATAAAGAAGATTCTAGATTTAATGAAAAACTCAAATGTGGACAGATCTTTTAAAAATAAACAACGAATGGGCTCTACTATTATTCGTAGTACACGATTTGGTGTTATTTACGACCGGACAAAAAACTACGAGTTCTTTTTTTTCCTCGTATATATTTCTTGAGATTGATTTAATTATTTATCAAATAATGTATAATATTACTCAAATTTTTCCAATGTCCTTACTCCCTACAAAGCACTACAAAATTAATTTATTTATTACTTTTAATATTTACAGTTTGGTACTCACATGTATCCATGCAATAACGTTTTATATCAACTCAGACTTCAGATGTGACACAAAGCCTTATCAACTTGTGTCCGGGTACCGTATGTGTGTGTGATAACAACCTAAAGCCAACCTGGAAGATGAGTTGGTTCCTAAGCTGCGTCTATCAAATTTCTAACCAGGATTTGACATTTGAACATAAATTTTGAATAATAGCACTGCTAGTTTATACCAAGTGTAAAAAAGTCCATCCCCCCTTTAATTTTTTTATTTGTTGAGATAAACAAATGAAATATCGTTTGGGGGGTGATAGTAACTTAACACAAAGTACCTTTTGAAGTTATCAAACATTTTAGTCATGTTAGGGGTACGACCCACCAGGAGTCAGTAGAAAATCTTAAATGTAAGCATAGGTTGATATGCACATCAAATTAAAGGTCTCACTTGGCAGAGTACAATTCTGCAAACTATGCTTGAAATGGAAGACCCAGACAGATATGGTAGGCATTCAAAGTTTCCATTAAAATCATATGGTTAAAAATTAAAAATGTAATAACTTTCTTAGTACTCAACCTTTTGACGTCGGGTTTGTGGCTAATTACTCCAAATGCAAAAACTTTTAAAATGATGTATGATATGACAAAAATCAAACCATATTTCTGTAAGACTTCATTGGGTGTCCCTTAGAGGATGTTTAAATTGAAACTTCCTTTAGCCTCTGTCACATCATACATAATTTTAAACGTCTTTGCGTTTGGAGTAATTAATTAGCCACACACCCGACGTCAAAAGGTTGAGTATTAAGAAAGTTATTTCATTGTAAGTTTTACCCATATGATTTTAATGGGAACTAAACTAAATATGAATAGGTCTTAAACAGCCTTAACAAGTACTTACGAGGTGGCCCGTGCGCAAATTGCTCATTTTATGATCCTGTATGAGAGAAACTCACCTAAAGTACATGTATGTTAGTTATGAAGTGACAGAGATCTATTTTTGTTTACTATCTGGCTTTAAAATTCATCTGAAGGTAAGTTTAATCAGCTTTTAAATTACAATTCATATTGAAGAGCTTGTAATAAAAAATGGTCAACATTTTAAAGCGCCCTCTAGAAATAAATCAACGGCCAGGGGGGCGAAGCCCGAAACTATATGACCTTTTTAATTACGATTCGCCCATGGGCTATATCCTAAGCTTTAAAATGACACCTCAATCTTAAAAATCAGTTCATTAGGTCGAGAGAAAAAGGCACGCACATGCACACTGTTCAACCACACGGGAGCACATTACTCAGCAGTTGAGTAAACCAGGGACAAAGCAGTGGTTCGCAGAACTTGTGCATTAGCTTCCCATGTGGAGCCAGCAAGGTGATGGACAATGTTAGTCCTAGCTCTCACCTTGGCTGCTGTCTTTTGTAGGTGGCTTTTGAATGTGAGAGACTGATCTAAAGTGACTCCCAGGTACTTGGTCATTGTGTTTTAGCTCAACACCGTCAAATACGATTTTAAGCTTTTGGTGGGCTAGTCTATTGTTCAAGTGAAAGCAAGATACCTCAGTTTTAGTTGGGTTTGGATTTAGAATCCAGGACCTAAAGTATTCCCCGAGGGTCTTGAGGTCGTTTGTTAGTACTTAACGACTATAACCGCATAGAATGAACTACATACAACTGATTTTTGTACACTAAGGGCCGCTTTCCCCAACCTAGTTTAAACCAAAACTCAAGATTAAACCAGATGTTGCCATATGATTTAACATTTGCAATTTTCTGGATTAGTTTAAACTGAGTTGGGGAAAGCGGCCCTTAGAGTAACCAAACACATGGTGTTCTTCAATTATTGAATTATCATTAACATAATCACTCTTTAAGACCCCACCCTTATTTAGATGAACGAGAGAATGAGTTAGTGTATAAAATGAATGCTACACTACTGAGGAAGACCTGATTTATCTAGATTATTTATCCAGTAATTATTAAATTACTTTAATAATTCACAAAGGAATTCAAAGAAATAATTGTTTAGAAAACTTGTTATACATTCTCCTGTTTATTACTCTATAAAAGTCTTATGTCAGTAGGGGGAAAGTTAAATTATTTTCTCTTTATTACTTACTGTTTACACATTTTTAGTGTGACATCCAGGTTTAAAGTTTTTTGTATTACCTAAATCCTACTGGTAAATATATAAGGTCAAGATTATTATTTTGAAATGCCATTCCTCTCCCCAGTGTAGGTATTGCAATTTAAATTCAAGGTCGCTACTTGAGTTAATCTGCTCTAGATAAGGGGACTAGAGTGTTGTCAGCTTGCGGAGAGTTGGGAACTGAGCTCAGAAGTAGGACAATGTTTTCAAAACGATTTTGATTAGATTAAGTGTTTATTGTCATCATGACTAACATTTAGTTAAATATCTGAGAAGCTTGTTGAAGGAAAGCTTCAGAGAGTGGACTGGTGATGAGTCTGGTTCTGGTAAGTGTACTTTTACATATAAAACTAAAGTTAATTTATTATGTATAAAAATTTAATCCCAGGCATATACAAAGTCAAAACAATTACGATGATAAAAGAAGACAATGAGTTCTTCATATCCAGTTAAGTTTAAAATTTTCATATTTCCTTAACGGTAATTTTTATAGCCATTTAAAACTCATTAAAATTGAAATAAAAAATACTTTATTGTTATAACTTAAAATTGATTGTATAAAAAATGGCAAGAGAGGTATATTAGGGGTCGTCCATAAATTATGTCATCTGAAAATAGGGGGGGAGGGTCCAGACTGAAAATGACGGTAGGGTGATGTGCAAGGGGGGGGGGTCAGGTTTGATATGACATCATTTTAAATATGATGTTTTATATAAATACTTGACACTAAAACAATGACAAATTCTATCACAACTCAACTATTATAAAATAATTATCTATTAAATACATTAGACTATTTTTAGGCGTTGTTTTATAGTTTATTTTTCCATTGAGAAAGTCATTTTGGCTTTAGTAGTGGGGTTTGGTTACTTTCAAAACGGAAGTCGTGCCAATTGCCAGCCGCTGCCGGCCAGCTGCCATCGGCCAGCTGCCAAATCAGTCGCTGCCGCCATATGCCATGCCATATTAATGCAGTCAATTAGTGTTTACCATAGGAAAAAATTGGGGTAGTTTAGATTTCTTTTGTTTCTTATGTTTTTTGGGTGCTGAATCCGAATCTGAGGTTTGCTAACAAAATTTCTTGACGGAACATTGTCAAAAATGGAAAAAATGTGAAAATTTTTAATTTTTTTGTAATTTTTTGCTTATAACTCAAAAACTATTAACTTTTCGTAAATAATGTATATTATAAAAATTAAAGTACATAAAATTTGCTACAAAATGCACCCCCTATTTGTTATTCTCCGATGAACCGTTTGGGCTCCAGGGCTGTTTGAATATTGGAGTTTTAGCGAATTTACCTATAGGGAATACGCTCTTACGGTAGTAGTCACGGTAAGATCTAAGACCGGGACCATGTTACTTTTTCGTGTTGAGGTCCCCCAAAGCCAAAAACACCGTTCATTCAAACTGATATATATGTATATATATATTATACATGTATATATGTATATGTCAGTGAACACGATAACTTTTGAACCGAAACTCCGATTTTGATAAAATTTGGTACAGGGGTGTAAGGCAGCATTTACTTGATCGAGTTTGCAAACCAGAATGATCGACCTACCGGAAGGGGTAGTTTTGGGGGGTTTTGTACCCCAAAAATGGGTTTTTTGCATTTTTCATCAATAATTTTTAAAAATATTTAATTTTTATTTTCACCATTGGATTTAGCTCAAAAAAACACACAACTTAGTATTTTTAAGCTTTGCTCTATCTCAATTGGTTACTGAGATATTAAAAAGTATAAAAACAGTACATTGTATTTTGGGGCTCCAACATTAATCTTATGGAGAATAAGGATGTGTTAATATTTCACTTATTAACCAATATTTTTGGAAGAAACTTGGTATTTAGCTTCATTAGGTTGAGATTCAACCATTTATGTTAAAAAATCTTGGTTTTTGTTCTTATCATGGCAGCAAACCTGCATACTCTTTTCCCATGTAAATCATATTGAGAAAAGGAAAACTCTTTTACTTATGGACAGAGATTGATGAAACTTGGTATATATCTTTATATGGTCGAAATATTTTTTTACGCTAAAATCCTACTTTTAGTGTTCCCCGTGGCAGCATACCTACATACTCTTTTACAATGTGTATCATTAGGAGAATAGTCATTTATATCCCTATTTATGAGCACGTAATGAAATTTTGTTTACGGGTTCATCTAGGCCTAGTCAAAATCAATATTACTAATTTAGAAATTCGCTAAGTAGTAAGCAGGTCTGCTGCGACGGGGGGTATTACCATATGGGTTTGTAGGGAAATATAAGTTAAAACTTGCATAACGAATGTGCATACCACATTTGATCAATTTCTGTTATTTTTTTTCACCATAAACCTGATGGGGGAAAGTATATAGGTCTGTCGCCATATGGATTTTGCAAGTAAATAAAGGATATACCTTTTCTAATGAATGTACATAAACAATTTTATAAATATATGTCAATAAATAAGCAAGATAGAGGGTTTTGTTGATTTCCCATAAGAAAACCATGGAAAACTTATATTTGGATTTTCTCCATAACCATATACGCTAAATAAAAAATTCAAAATACCAAATTGTTTGTTTTTTTGAGCTCTTTTAAATAGTTTAGGTTAAATTTGTTAAATTTTATAAACTAAGGTTTAAAAAAGCCAAAAACCAAAAGGTAACCCATTTAAAACCCCATAAAACCCCGTTAATGTTGTCCGATCATTCTGGTTTGCAAACTCGATCAAGTAAATGCTGCCTTACACCCCTGTACCAAATTTTATCAAAATCGGAGTTTTGGTTCAAAAGTTATCGTGTTAACTGACATATACATATATACATGTATAATATATATATATACATATATATCAGTTTGAATGGACGGCGTTTTTGGCTTTGGGGGACCTTAACACGAAAAAGTAACATGGTCCCGGTCTTAGGTCTTACCGTGACTACTACCTTAAGAGCGTATTCCCTATAGGTAAATTCGCTAAAACTCCAATATTCAAACAGCCCTGGAGCCCAAACGGTTCATCGGAGAATAACAAATAGGGGGTGCATTTTGTAGCAAATTTTGTGTACTTTAATTTTTATGATATACATTATTTACGAAAAGTTAATAGTTCTTGAGTTATAAGCAAAAAATTACAAAAAAATTAAAATTTTTCACATTATTTCCATTTTTGACAATGTTCCGTCAATAAATTTTGTTAGCAAACCTCAGATTCGGATTCAGCACCCCAAAAAACATAAGAAACAAAAGAAATCAAAACTACCCCAATTTTTTCTAGCGAGGGGAACTTTTGAATACAAATTTACTGGATTATATAGCTTCAGGTGGGGAGAGGCTAAATCAAATGAAGGGGTGGAGAAGGGGTGAGCAGATGGTGTTAATTTTTGAAGTAGGAGTTAGTGTATAAAGGAGAGGGGATAATTGCTTCAAGGTCATATGGAGGGGGTTTTAAAAAAGATTGAACTCTAAGAGTTCAGTTTATCGGTGATTGTCATACAGGTCAGTCGAAACCGACAAGGGACTGAAGAATAGCTTCTACATCATTTATTGTTGTAGAAGATACATCTGGAACTTGTACAGGGTTCTGAGGAGTTGTTGAAGTTGAATTTCTAGAAGGATTTTCCCTTGGATGAGTTGTTGATGATATTTCATGAACTTGAACATTTTCTTGGTTGGTCTCCATTATTATTGTAGTATAAATTAGAGTGGAGATGTTGTTAGCTGAAGAGCATAGAAGATAATGAAGTAGGAATTATTGTCGGGGCCCTTATATAGAGAATGGTGGGGGTAAAATAAAAAAACTTGTTGAACACAGTCGATAGGTGTAATAAGTTCAAAGTTATTGAAGTGTAACATAGAACGTAAAATGTCGTAAATAACACTATCATCAACATTAACCTGAGAAGTTGTTGAACAGTATAATGGGTTAAAACTGTACTTCTTTCTAACTCTATTTAAATTAGTTTTACACTTTGAAATTGAATGTTTAGAAGTAGTTCGTAATATGTGTTGTGTTCGCAAAAGCTTTAATTTTAAACATTGTGTATTCATTGTAACCGATGTGTTACATTTAGAAGTTAAAAGAAGACTGAGATATAAAATGAAGTGTAAAAGAAAATGCCGGAGTAGTAATTTTGTAGGTTAGAATTAACCTACAATATGAATGCTAAAAGTAAGGAAGTTTATTCCATGGATAATTCTAACCTCAAACCTAGTTACCGAAGTAGTCATAACATAAAACTAATGAGAGATGATGACTGAGCGGATGCAAGGCAATGAATGTTTGTGGCGCGATAAACTACCCACTTTTATAGAGGCAATAACTCCAGCCAGATGGCGGCAGATGGTGAGCAAATGACTGGTTGACCGACTTTCACCTGAGTAGTAAGAGAAGTAAGGTTCCGTGTCCATCCCTACTCCTTCGGGTCAATGACCGATCGGAAAGGTCAATGACCCCCCCCCCGAAAAAAATGGAGCCCCCCCCCCCGAAAAAATGGAGCCCCCCCCTTCCCCTATTCCTTCCCCCACTCCTTCCCCCACTCCTCCAGGTCAATGGCCGGTCACCACCGGTTGTTGACTTTATGTGGTGAAACCAGACTAAATATGGCAGCTGCCATGGATAATTCTAACCTCAAACCTGCTGCGCATGCAATGAGTTGTCCGGATCGGAATGAGTCTATGCTATGCGCATGCGCCTAGTCCTGTATTACTCACTTTAGCGCTACTGCACATGGATAATTCTAACCTCAAACCTTGGTTTTGTGTTGTTGCGCATGCGCCGCTCCCCACTTCTTTACCTTCCTTTTACACTGCTGTGAACTGGACTGGATTGAACACTGTACTGGAGTGAAACAACTTCCCCCCACTACTTGAAAACCCGAGGAGCGATAGGAGCTATATCTTTGCTTCAGTTGCCAACAAACTTTCATAGCGAAAGGTTGTTGGCGACTCAGCAAGAGGTTTCAAATATATAGTAGGCCTATATATATTTGAACTTCTTTTACTATGTTGCGTTTTTTAATGCAATGTGGTATGTGTGTGTGTGTGTGTTTAGTTTTAAGGTGTATTTAATTTAAGAAATAATTTGCGCATTGCGATGTTAGTTATAAGTTGGGTTTAGCATTAAGGTGTATTAATTTTAAGAGGTGTTTAGCATTAAGGTGTATTAATTTTAAGAATAATGATGGTATTTGGTTGTGTTGAATTATTTGGTTTTTAATAATGATGTGCTGGTACTAATAATTTATGTTTGTTTTGTGCATTTGTTTTGCCTTACAGCTAGATGTTAGGGGGTAGATTAACTGTAAATTCAGAAGTTCAGTTGAACTTCATTTAAAATGGGTGGGACATCCGCAAGCCGGACTTTTTTTGCATTTTGTTTAGGAATATGATGGGTGGGATTAGTTTGGGTGGGGTTAGAGTTGCGTTTCTGCATTAACTGTTCCAGTTTCCCTGAAATTAATGGTTACGCTTTGATGCGGACGGGAAGTTACGCTTTGATGCGGACGGCCCAGGGACCTCCCTTGCAGAACGTAACTAGTGGGTTGGGAGTGGGAACCGCTAGGCAAACAGGGTGGTGGGAACAGTATTACTGTTCCCATCACCTTGGATCATTATAAATCTTGAATGACCTTGACCCACTTTCGGAAAGGTCAATGACCCCCCCCCCCCCCGAAAAAATGGAGCCCCCCCCCCTTTCCCCTTCCCCCATTCCTTCCCCCACCTCCTTCCCCCACCTCCCGGGCCAATGACCGGTCATGACCGGCTGCTAACCCCTCTCATTTGCATACCGTTATAAAAGCCGAGCCAGCCGCGGCCAGTGTTTCATTCTGATTCCAGACGTTACGCTGCGAACTTAGAGTTATAACCATGTCTTCTCTACCGACTACTATTTCTACTACTTCTACTTCGACTTCTATTTCTACTACAGCTGTTCCTGCACCTAAGAAAACTCTTCGCCTCAAAAACCTTCCTGATTGCTACAAGAACCGACTTGCATCTCAACCTTCAACTTCTAGAGCTATTCTTCCGCCAACCAACACTTCTAGACTTCGTAGTATTTTTTCACCGCCTTCGCCTTCGCCTTCAAAGGACTCCGCACCACCATCAACTACTATGCCGCCACCGCAGAAGCCAGTTCACCACCATCCTAATACCCCTTCCGTTGAAACCATTGTTCATCGGCCTAGCACACCCATTATCCCACTATCACCATTGCCTCCTACCCCACCACTTAGTACACCTAAAGATCATACCTATCACAAAACTGATTCCTCTCAATCTGCTACTAAATCATCTCCTAAATCAGCTCCTAAACCAGCTCCTAAACTTACTCCTAAACCTACTCCTAAACCCGCTCCTTCAGAGCAATTTCAATTATTACAAGAAGAGCGTCGTAGGGCATTTAGCCGTCCCACTACTTGCCCTGAAATGCTTACTAGGGGAATTAAGAAAGGATCACCTTGTGGGAGGAAATGTGTAAAAAACGAAAGTTTTTGCCGTGTACATGTCGTAAAACACATTTCTGAACCACAAGTGACAGAAACCCCCACTGTTGAATACCAATCCAAAATTATTGGTGTGAAAGGAAATAGGCTTAAGAGAGGTTGTGTCTATTTTTTTGAAAGTGTTATTGACAACGAACACATTTTGGCAACTTGTAACGGCTTAAGATATAATATTAAAGTGATTGAATCCTTGCGCAAAGAGAAATCAGTTTATGAGTTAGACTCTAAAGACTATCTCCTCAGACACAAACTGGATGGTATTACAAGGTGGGGGCGTAGCAAGTAAATTCACATAGCTTTTTCCAAATTATTGCTTAAAAAAATACTGGGGGAGAAACACAACGCGTTATAGCGTTGTGTTTCTCCCCCATTATTTTTTAACACTCTAAGTCTCGTGACCTACTTTCATGTGAGTAGTGAGTAAAGGATGGTTCTGTGTCTGTCTGCATTCCTTCGGGTCAATGACCGGACCTGAAAGGTCAATGACCCCCCCCCTTCCCCCACTACTCCTTCCCCCACCAGTCCTTCCCCTACCACTCCTCTGGGTGAATGGCCGGTCATGACCGGTTGTCTACTTTCATTTAACCGTTATACTAGCTACTCCAGAGTCTTCATTCCAATCCGTGAGGCCACTGCCGCAACATGCCTACTCTATTAGAATTATGTTTGCGACAGATAGTTTCAAATATAGTGTTGGCGGAACTTGCATTTGAAGATGGAAACCTTCCACTAACACTATGTCAAGAAGTGTATTCTTTTTATAGGGAAAATTTTGGAGTTTTTCATTACCTTCAGTATAAATTTATGGATGGAACAAATATGTGTCCAGAATGTGGTTCGGCTGCAATAGGAAATGGATTATTGGATTTTACAATAGATGGTGGAATTTATGAATACAAATGTTACTTGTCATACAAGTTTATCATCCCAGAAGAAGAAAAATGCGATATTTGTTTAATTAATTTGTACAAGTTTATACAAGCCGATCCTGCTGAAATCGATTTGGAAAATAACATTGAAGTCCCTTATTTTTTTATGCCTTAAGCTCCATAGCAGTCCACCAAACCCAGCCAAACGGCCCTTTTCAGGGCCACCTAAGACTTAAATTTAGGGATGTAAGCTATTTAGCTTACATGCGACTTAGCAGAAATAAGTTCTGGTACATGGCTAGTTTGATCCGTGTAGTAGTAAGCAAAGGAGGGTTCTGTGTCCGTCCCCACTCCTTAGGGTCAATGACCGGACCTGAAAGGTCAATGACACCCCCCCCCCCCCGAAAAAATGGAGCCCCCCCCCCCCGAAAAAATGGAGCCCCCCCCCCCGAAAAAATGGAGCCCCCCCCCACTCCTTCCCCCACTCCTTCCCCCACCTCCCGGGCCAATGACCGGTCATGGCCGGCTGCTAACCCCTCTCATTTGCATACCGTTATAAAAGACGCGCCGGCTGTGGCTAGTGTTTCATTCTGGTTTCTTCCACCACTCTTGTTGCTTCGCCGCTCTTGTTGCTTTGTTTCTGCCAGTCTTAATATCTTTATTTTTAAAATGCTTCCTTACTTTAATGAAAATTTTAATCCTTCAGAAAATGCAGATGTTTTTCAACCACCTGAAGATGGTTTCCAACATCATGAAGAAGATGCTTTCCAAGAACATGAAGAAGATGTGATAGAAGACATGGATAATAGCAGTGAAGATGAAAGTGAAGATGACAGTGAAGATGAAATTGAAATTAATGAACAATTCAAAGTATATTTTATAGAAACACAATTTCCTTTTGATGTAGTTGAAAGATTTATTTTTGAAGCACATAGATGGCTAAATTTAGGATTCAACATTATAATTGGTTCACCTATTGTCTACAATAACAGTAACTTCTTCCTTCTAACTCCAAATGATGGAGAACAAATTCTTACTTGGCAGGACGATGTGATGAGATCATACGAACTGAACATTGGTGTTGGGTACTTTGTTGCAAGAGTGGCTTAATAACCACATTACCCTTCCCCCACCTCCACCCTATCCCTTCCCAATCCTTATTCCTTCCCCCTCCCCATATTTAAAATTTATAAAAGTGGGGCTATGAACCTTCAGGTTTCTAGTCTGTACTCGCACTTTGTGCCGTGAAGTACATCTCTTGTATTTTTTTCTCCACCTTTTAAAATATTATTTGTTTGAAAAAATGCCTCCTAATGTGAATTACCATTTTAATTCTTCCGAAATTTCCGATGTTTTTGTACAACCTGAAGACATTTTAAATAATGGTAGTGAGAGTGAGAGTGAAGACGATGATGATTATAGTGTTGAACTTAGTGAAGAACGTAAAGTTATAGCAATTGATCCACAATTTCCATTTGATACAATAGAAAAGTTTATGGTTGAAGCTAATAAATGGTTAAATTTAGGATGTTATATACGAATTGACTCTTTTATATTGTATGGTGATAGTCATTCTTTACTTGTCACACCAAATGACAGAGACCGCATGTTGCAGTGGGCACAATCTATGATGGAGTGCTATGAACAAGGTGTGGACACTGGTGGCTATTTTCTTGCACAAGTAGTGTAATAACAAAAATTACCTTTCCCCCACCCTACACCCTATCCCTTCCCAATCCTTATTCCTTCCCCCTCCCCATTTTTAAAATTAATAAAAAGGCGGGCTATGAACCTCCAAGTTTCTAGTCTGTACCTACACCTTGCGGCATGAAGATGCTTACCAGAATTGATGGTTTTATAGCCAATGATATTAATATATGGAGTTTGATAACAAACTTACGGATGAAAATTGAAGGAAAAATTATGGCAAACAATGAGCTAGGAGTTATAGTTTTTGTTTCATTAGTAGAACATTTTGAAATTTTGTATAGTATAAAAGTAACAATTAACAATATTAATGAGCTATTTCCTTGGACAATTTTTATTCGCAATAAAGTTGAAGAGCAGAAAATTATAGTAGATGTGACAGCAATGAAATATAACCTAGATAGAGAAGAATAGATATAAACCCCCTCCTATTCCTTGGTTTTGCAAAAATAGTGGGGGTAGGAGTATATATAAGACTAAGTAAGCGATGCATAGTTTGTTATTTGAAGTAAAAGAAGTAGTAAAGAAACATGTTGTCTAGAGATACTCCATTTATTAATTATTCTCAAGTTAAAGATGTTTTTTAAAGCACAAATGAAATACAGGAAGAAAACATAGAGGAAAATTATGACGAAACTGATAATGATTCTATGATGGAAGAGGAAGAAATGGTACAGATTGAACAAGAACTATTTGAAGAAATGATAAACGATAGTGATGAAGATATAATTAAGGAAGCTATTGAAATATTTATATTGGATTCATCATTGGAATCACCCATATCACCTTTACTGTCTTCTGAATCTGAATCTGAATTGGACTAAGGTACCCCCACTATTTTGAAGAAGTAGTGGGGGAAAATATCCCCACCACAAGTTAAAAGTTGGTGGGGGAATGTTTATAAATGTGTTAAATATTTGTGCAGGAGATCAGTCTTAAAGAGACTAGTGACCGAAGATGTTTCGTAAAATACCTTTTGATCCTTCATACTACAATCTGTTTGATATACATCGTTTTCCAGACATTGAGGAGAAATTGTACAAGAAATTTTGTTCTCTACTGGATAAACCACAAAAACTACCACCTAATACTTTTACCTACAAGCTACCCATCATGGACAAGGACGATGTAAGCAAAATACCATTAGTTCAAGTCAAATTTTTGGAAGAAAAAATTCTTGTTTGTGTGAGGGAAGTATTTCACAATGATTATTCAAAAAAATTGGCTTTCAACTTTATTCAAGAACATGCGGGATCTGAAAGAGAACAGTATCCCGAACCCTATTATAAATATCTCTTTCAGAATGGAGCAAGTGTAACGGTAGAAGTAACCATTACATTAACATAACTCTCCCTACCACTGCCGTCTCCCCACTACTGGCTTAAAGTTGGTGGGGAAATGTAGATAAATATGTTGATTATCTGTGTAGAAGTTCATTCTTTGAGAAATTGTTGATCAAAATGTTTCATCATGTACCTTGTGTTCCGACTTCTTCCTACAGGGAAAAACAAAGATTGAAAAAACAAGAAAAGGACAAACGAGACCGAGAAGATATGAAGATGGAATTTAATCGACTACAATTTCAAATACCTGGAATTGAACTTGGAGCTCCAAGATTGAAAACTATCCACTGGGCTGGAAGTTATATCAAATTTTTGAAAGTACAAGTTGAAGCAAGAGATCTAAAATTGAAAAGATTAGAAATGGAAAATCAAGAATTGAAGAAATTAATATCACACATGTCTGGTAATACAACAGTTCAAGAAGGTGAAGAAGAAGGAAAAGAAATTTTAGGAATCTAAATTATCAGCACCCCTTTAGAGAATAGGGAATAGATCACTTTGTGGTAATGTAATAACATGCCGCTTAGTGATCTATTCCCAGTTCTCGCTTAATATGCGATGACCTTGACCTATATAAAAGTAGTGGGGGTAAGAGCATATAAGGAGATAGTTATGGATATAACTTTCAGTACAAGTCTAACACTATGGACAGCTTGTTAGTTTTATGTTTACAACAAATTATTAATAATGGGTTTCTTTACCATTATATAATAAGATCAGATAAATCTAAAATACCTCAACCGATTCGTGAAATGCTCATGAAATTTAAGAAGGACAATAGTGGATTTGGTATTTATCTTGCTTTTATTTTTGAAGATGGAACAAAAATGTGTCATGATTGTGGAAAAGCATCTGTTTTAGACTTTGAACAATTTGAAGACGATGGAGGTAAATTAGTTCACCTTGTAAAAGGCCAAGTGATGAAATTTGAAACAGTTAAGAAAAAATGTAACATTTGTGCACAAAATTTGTTTGAATTTATTAAGTATAGTGCATTGAAATCATAATACCCCTTCTACATATGAAGAAGGTGGGGGAAAGGAGTGGAGATTATAAAGTGGTGGGGGAACATGTATAAATGCAGGTTGTTTGAAGAGACTTTTAATATTGTTGCAGCATTTGTTGAAACAACATGCAGTTCGAAGTTTGCCATTTTAAAATTAAATATGAAGATTGGAGCTCTGTTGCAGGATTTGTCAAGTCTAAAGAAGATAATCAAAAGTTGCTAAATGTACATTGCTATATTCACAATGAAGAAAGTCATGACAAAATCATGGCATATTTAAACACACCTAATGTAACATCAGAAAGCTCTGCATTTATAAAATATTTAAAAGAAGAAGATTTGGATGTGACCCTAGAAGTTTGGTATCTAATTTAAATTATTGTGGTGGGGGAAATGTAGAAGTTATTGGTGGGGGAAATGAGATAAAACCAGCAAAATTGTAGAACAGAATTCACTCTATACAACGATGGAGCATCCTTCCACAACACCTGTATTGGCATCTGTAGATTGGCATGAAAATTATCAACCAAATACTTCAAGTTCAAATTGTTATGAAAATCATCAGCCTAGCACTTCAAATTCAATTTGGTATGAAAATCAGCTGCCTAGTACTTCAAGTTCAATTTGGTATGAAAATCAGCAACCGGCCACTTCAAGTATAAATTGTTATGGAAATCAGCAAACTACTACTTCAACACAAAATTTCTATGAAAATCAACAGCCAACAACATCAACTAATTTTTGTACATCAGTATTTAAAGTATCAAAACCCCATTCGGATTGTAATAAGTTAATATCAGCTCAATCAGGAAGAATCAGGAAAAACACATACATGAGAGAAAGATGCAAGAAAGAAAGGATAGAATTTACAAAATTACAGTTAACAGTTCCCTCTATTAAAGTGGGATGTACTAGAATACAAACTTTGCAAGCAACCAATGCATATTTGTTGGAATTGTTAGAAAGAATTGAAAAGTTGGAGAAGAAGAATGAACATTGTAAAAAGTAAACACTCATTCCCCCCAAGAAAAACAAAAAAAATAATAAAATAGTAAAATGAAAAAAAAGTAGATGTAGAATAGAGAGCGAGGAATAGATCACTTTGTGGTAATGGACTAACATGCCACTTAGTGCTCTATTCCTCGTTCTCGCGTTATATTGGATGACCTTGACCTACATTAGTAGGGTGGGGGAAATTGAAAATGGTGGGGGAAAGTGTATAAAGGACAAGCCTACTATAGAGGAATCACTCTGAAAGTAAACTTGTCAGAAGTATGGACTTGACCACAAGCAAAGAAGAAGATAGAAAACAAAGATTTCGAGAAATGGCTAAAGTAAGAGAGTCAAGAATAAGGTTGAGATTTTACAAACTACAGAGATTGATTCCTGGTGTTAAGTTAGGAGAAATAAGATCAAGAACAGTAGACATGGCGGCTGATTACATCAGTTACTTACAATCGGAATTAATGATAAAGGAAGCAAGAATAGAAGAGCTGGAGCACAAGATAAAACAACATATTGAAACATCGAACAGTGAACCTATAAATTGTGTAATAAAAGAAGAAGATGTAAAAGACTTAAATTAAACAAAACAAAAAAAATGAACTTGGACTTTGGTTATTGATTGGACACTTCTTAGAGAATGGGGAATAGATCACTTTGTAGTAATGAATCATCATGCTGCTTAGTGATCTATTCCCAGTTCTCGCTTACTCAAAAATGACCTTGACATACTTAGCAAAATATCATATAAGCCGGATCAAAAACCGTTATTCCTCATTTACTGGAAATGGCTCCTGTGGACAACACCGATTATCCAAGGAAATCTATGATTGAAATATTGTATAAAATTCAATTAGAGGATTTAAATATGGAAGAAGATGAAAATAATAGCGAAACTTCAGAAGTAGAAACTATAAATGATATGGATGTGGATGTAACAACATCAGAAGAAGAAAATGCCAATGATGTGGAGAATGAAAATTTGGATATGGATGTAGTAATATCAGAGTCTTCGTCATCATTTGAATATGAAGAAATACATATTGAAACTCCAATTCATATAGAGAATACTAATGAAGAATCTGTTAGTAGAAGATTAATATTTTGTCCAAGACGTTTGTTTTCTTCTGAAAGTGAAGAAGAAGAAGATGAAATAGTAGTGGGGGAACTATTATAAAAGAAGGAAAGGGAGAGCTCATTTCATTTCTTGGCGAAATTTTGAAGAGTGAACACCACCAAACATGTATCATTGCGATAAATGTTTGGAATCGTTTAATGATGATATTCTGTTAGAAATACATAAGGAACTAATTCACAACAACATAGAAGAACAAGAAGAACAAGAAGAACAAAATGAAATAACAGCAAGACCTACAACAACTTTACCAAATTTACAAGTATCAGCTTTACCCGGAAAGGTAGTAATGCATCATAAGATTCAAAATGAAGATTTAAACTTAGAAGAATTTATTAGAGAAGCAAAACCAATCATCAGTAGAACTTTAAAAGAAGAATTAAAAAGATTAAATTTTCTCAAATTTGGATTACTACTAGAAGCTATGTTTATAAATGTACAAGAAGAATTATCACCAAGAGGATTTATAACTAAAAATCAAACTATCATAGGAAGTTCAGACATTGATTCAATAGTTGAAAAATGTATAGAAGAAATATTAACTAAAATTCAGGAACATGAAGGACGAGGATCAGGGTGGAGTCTTATAAGTATTGAAGGATTAAATATAAGAGTTCATAAACATGGATATGGACTAATGGGATCTAGTTATATTCGTTTACCAAAAATAATTGAGGATACAAGATCATGTGTTAATGTGAAAAATCAAGATAATGAATGTTTTAGATATGCGATGACATGTAAATTTGTACCAAATCATTGTAATGAACCAAACCAGCACTATGAAAATCAAAGATATAGATATAACTTTCAAGGAATTAGTTATCCTGTATCACTAAAAGATATATCAAAATTTGAGAAGAAAAATCCCGGCACATCTATTAATGTTTTTGGATTAGATAGTTCAAATAAAGTTTATCCTTTACGTATTGCTAAAGAAGAGCTAGCAGATCATACAGATTTACTACTACTAACACAAGGAGATGTATCTCATTATGTGTATATAAAGAAATTTGACTCTCTTGTTAATAAACAACTTTCAAAAAATCGAAACAAAAAGCTGATCTGCAAAAGATGTTTTAATTTCCAACGAGAAGGAAGACAAGGAATGGAATGGTTACAAGAGCACAAAAGATTATGTAACAATAATTATGAAGCAAAAATTATTTTACCTTCAGAAAGCAGAGCATTTGTTACATTTCAAAAAGTTCATCATCAATATCGTATCCCTATAGTTGTATATGCGGATTTTGAATCAACACTAATTTCTATAGAAGATGAAAATTGTGAAGCTAGAAAAAGTGTCAAATATCAAATGCATAAACCAAATAGTTTTTGTTTAATGGTTAAATCAACATTATCAGAAGAACATTTAAACCAATATGGATTAACTTCAGAACCTCTAGTATATCGTGGTGAAAATGTGGAAACAATATTTCTTGACCATTTATATTTAATAGCTGAAAATGTACAAAGATTATATACAAATATCATACCAATGAAACCGATGGAGGAAGAAGAGGAAATTCAACATGAAAATGCAACTCATTGTTTCTTATGTAAAAATGAATTTACCATTGACAATTATAAAGTTAAAGATCATGACCACCTTACAGGTTATTACAGGGGTGCTGCTTGTAATAAATGTAATTTGAGCTATCGTTTACCACTATTTATTCCTGTGGTTCTGCATAACCTCAGTGGGTATGATGCTCATTTTATAATACCTGAATTAGGAAGAGACGATGGTTCAATAGATGTGTTGGCTGAAACTTCAGAAAAATTTATAAGTTTCTCTAAAACAGTTGGAAATGTCAAATTAAGATTCTTAGACTCCTACCGATTTATGCCGTCGAGTTTGTCTAAACTTTCTGAAAATTTAAGGAAACAAGATTTTATTGAAACAAAGAAGATTGTAAGTAATGACAAACTGGATCTCGTACTTCGGAAAGGTGTTTTCCCTTATGATTATATAGACAGTTTAGAAAAGTTTAATGAAACATCACTTCCGCCAAAAGAAGAATTTAAAAGTAAACTATATGACATGGACATATCTCAAGAGGATTATGATCATGCATGTAAAGTATGGAATGAATTAGGATTTACAACATTGGGAGAATATTCAGATTTTTATGTTAAATTAGATGTAACTTTATTATGTGATATAATGGAAGAATTTAGAAATACATGTTTTGCAGCATATGGATTGGACCCTCTTCATTCATACACTTCACCTGGACTAGCATGGCAAGCCATGTTGAAAGAAACAAATTGTAAATTACAACTTCTTACTGATATAGATATGGTTTTAATGTTAGAATCAGGAGTTCGAGGGGGATTGACACAAAGTGTAACCAGACATGTTAAGGCTAATAATAAGTATCTGCCCGATTATGATGCATCAAAACCAACAACATTCCTAGGTTATTTTTATGCAAATAACTTATACGGATGGGCAATGTCAAATCCCCTTCCATATGATAATTTTAAATGGATAGATCCAGAATCAATTGGAAACATAATGGATATACCAAAGCATGGTGAAACTGGTTACATTTTTGACGTCGATTTTGAATATCCTGAACATCTTCATGATCATCATTACGATTTACCACTTCTTCCAAAGACTGAAATTTCCCCTACTGGAAGATGGCCAAAATTATTAATGACTTTAAACAATAAGTCTAGGTATGTTGGACATTATTGGATGATACAACAGGCTTTAGACTTGGGATTAAAAATTACAAAAATTAATCGAATACTACAATTCTCTCAATCTTGTTGGCTGAAACCGTACATCGACAACAACACAAGAAGAAGAGCTGCTGCTACATCAAGTTTTCAAAAAGATTTCTTCAAACTGATGAACAATGCAATATTTGGCAAGACTTTAGAAAACAAAAGGAAACATAAGGATATTAAATTAGTAACTGATCCAGTAAAATTACAGAAATTAGTGCAACAACCAAACTTTGGTTCATCTGTAATTATAAATGAAAATCTTGTCGTTATTTCTATGAACAAAAAATCAGTTGTATTGGATCGTCCTTTATATCTTGGAATGTCAATATTGGATATTTCTAAAACACACATGTACGAGTTTCATTATAAGAAGATGGTTAATTATTATGGAAGAGATAACATTGGTATTGCATATATGGATACGGATGCACTTATTTACTGGATTAAAACAAATGACATGTATGAGGATTTACGGACCTTTGTATATAAAGATGATTTTGATTTTTCCGATTATCCTAAGGACCATCCAAATTACGACTATGACAAAAACAAAAAAGTATTGGGAAAATTTAAAGATGAAACAAATGGTGTGCCGATGATGGAAATTGTAGCATTAATGTCTAAACTGTATTCATTTCAACTGTACATAAATGAAAGGAACGAATATCAAGTCACAAAGAAAGCTAAAGGAATAAAGACATCTTTCCTAAAGAAGAACGTACAGTTTCAACATTATAAAAGATTTTTGTTTGAAAATGTTGAAACAACTGCAACATTTAACACTATTAGAAGTTATAACCACCAACTTTTTAGTGTCAAACAAACAAAGTGGGCATTAAGCTACAAAGACGACAAGCGACATATTTTAGAAGATAAAATTAATACTCTACCATTTGGCCACTATTCCTTAAACCCTATCGACCAGTAAACCTATTCTTCGTCCTTTACCTTCTTCCTTTTTCCTTTCCGTAAAAAGAGGGAACATGGCAAGCCCAATGCCATGTTCCCTCTTTTTTACACTAATATAAAATGACCTTGACCCATATTTCAACTATATATAAGAGAATAAACCATTGTACGGATCAGTATTTCTACAAACGGTGTACAAGCAACACTTTAAGATGGAAAGTGTAAAGGATAAGATTGTAAATGAACTACATAAACCAGCAAGAAGAAGATTTCCAAGAAGAAGTACAATCATTAAAGGAATGAATGATCTTTACCAAGCTGATCTCATTGAAATGATACCACACAGTAAAGTAAACAAAGGATTTAAATATATTTTAACAATTATAGACTGTTTTACTAAAATAGCTGATGCTTTACCGTTGAAGGACAAGACTGGTAAAAGTGTTACCAAAGCTATGGAAACAACAATACAAAGAAATAAATTTAAAATTAAACATTTACAAACGGATGATGGAAAAGAATATTTTAATAAAGATTTTGGAGCTTTGATGAAAAAATATAAAATAAATCATTATTCTACAAATTCTGAAGTTAAAGCTTCAATAATTGAAAGATTCAATAGAACATTAAAAGGAGCAATGTATAAACAATTTTCAAAACGAGGATCATATGTGTGGTATGACATCCCAGTCAGCACAAAATGTGAAAATCACGTTTTTTTCACGTGAAAAATGTAAAAATTATGTAAAAGTGAATAGAAGAATATTTTTTTCACGTGAAAATTACGTGAAAAATGTAAATGTGAAAAAAGGTGAAAATGAGAATATATTTTTCACATCAAAATTACGTGAAAAATGTGAAAGTGAAAAAAAGGTGAAAAGAAGAATATTTTTTTCACGTCAAAATTACGTGAAAAATGTGAATGTGAAAAAAAGGTGAAACGAAGAATATTTTTTTCACGTCAAAATTACGTGAAAAATGTGAACGTGCAAAAAAGGTGAAAAGAAGAATATTTTTTTACGTCAAAATTACATGAAAAATGTGAATGTGAAAAAAAGGTGAAACGAAGAATATTTTTTTCACGTCAAAATTATGTGAACGTGAAAAAAAGGTGAAAAGAAGAATATTTTTTTCACGTCAAAATTACGTTAAAAAATGTAAATGTCAAAACTGATGAAAAATAAATATCATTTTAACGTGAAAATTATGTGAAAAATGTCAAATGAGAAAAAGGCGAATAATAGAATATTTCTCATGTACAAATTATGTGGCAAAATTTAAATCTAAAAAACGGGTAAACGAGAGAGTAGGTATTTTTGCATTTAAAAGTTATGTAAAAAATGTATATTTAAAAAAAAAATAATTAAAAAATTTTCATATTTTATTTTACTTTTAGTTATTGATAATTTTATTTGACTGTCAAAGTATCAGATTTACTTATGTAGAGATATTGTCAAATTATAGCTTTCGAAATAACAATTTGAATTTCAATTTGTGGTATCAAACAATTTATAACTATATTTGTTAGCCTTTACATTATTCCAAAAGGATGTAATTTCATGCGTTAGTTATACAAATTTTAATAACACTTTAAATATTTAATACGCAATAGTAAATATAATTGTTAAAGATTAAAAATAATTACGAGTATTATTTACAAACACAGAGTTATTTCAAATTGGACCAGAGTTTTAATTTTGACTTGCTCAAGTACAAGAAAGGTTGAGTATTAAATGTATAAATAGTAATTTAAATCCTCATGAGGTACAGCAGAAGTGGCTGAGAGGGTTAAGGCGCTAGGACACTGACAGAAAGGTTGTGGGTTCAAATCCGAGTGAAGGTGGAAAATTTTTGATCGACTTTATTTACTTTTTTTAAATGTAATGGTTAGAAAAAAAGCATTCATTTACAAATTTTGCTGAAAAAATTGTAAAATGTTCAGTAAAACATAAGTTAAAAAGGTAAAAATTAAGTGAAACAAAAACGTCATTTTCACGTCTTTTTTTCACGTTTTTTTTCACGTGAAATTTAGTGACCTCTTCACGACATTTTCACGTGAAAAAAACGTGAATTTTACATGAAATTTACATCTTTTTTACGTAATAATAACGTGAAAATGTAAAAAGAAAACGTGAATTTCACGTGATTTTTACGTTTTTTGTGCTATCTGGGATATTACCACAACTTATAAAAGAATATAACAACAAATATCATCGTACCATCGGAATGAAACCTATCCAAGTAAACAGTGCTAATGCTAAAATTGTATTACAACGCATCAAAAATAATACAACACCAAAAATAGAAAAGTTGCAACCAAAAAAGTTTAAGGTTAATGATAAAGTTCGTATAAGCAAATACAAAGGTGTATTTAGTAAAAGATTATCTGCCAAATTGGGACTAATGAAGTATTTACAATTTATAAAGTGCAACCAACTATACCTGAAACTTACATTTTAAAGGATAATAAGGGTGAATTACTTCAAGGTGGATTCTATGGACATGAGTTGTTAAAATCAACAGTTGGTGATGTATATCTTGTTGAAAAAATTTTACAAAGGAAAAAGGATATGGTTAAAGTTAGGTGGTTAGGATTTTATAAAAGTGAAGACTCTTGGATTCCTTCAAAAGACTTGGTATAGTTATTTAATAGCTCATTATGTGTTTAACCTTTAAACAAGATGGAGATTGTACAACAAAAAGATCGATTTAATATTAATAATATTGATGAATTGACGGTTGACAATAATAAGTTAAATCATAGTAAACATGGTGAATTATTACCAAATACGATAAGATGTTTAATAACTGGTCCTTCAAATTGTGGAAAAACTAATGTTGTCTAAGGGGACCTGGCTGGTCCTATGCTACACATGTTAAATTCTAGATTTTGGGTGCAAACTTTTCTCAGAAAGTACTTTAGCTACAGTAATGAAATTTTTCCCACATGTTCTGTACATGTCACCCTACACTTTAACACAAGGATTTATTTTTTTATTTTTTGTCAACAAATTTATGATTTTTTTAAAATGTATATTAATTTTTACGTGTTTTTTTCACCCAAAATTTTAATAATATCATTAAAAAATTTTTTACAGATAAATCCCTGTGTTAAAGTGTGGGGTATTATGTACAGAACATGTGGTAAAAATTTCATGAAGATATCTTTAGTAGTTTTTGAGATAAATGTGCACCAAATTAAAAAAAACTATTTCGGAAAATTGCGAAAAACAGGAGTAGGCCTAGGACTACAGGTGGAGTTTGAAACTTGGTCGGCACTATCAGCTCTAGGTAAAGCCTTGCCTACATTTCTTCGTTTTTTAAACACTTTTGCAGGTTTTCTGGGTCTTCTAGCCATTGCAAATATATTCAAAAATTAATAAAAACTGCAACAGATAATAATAAACCACTAAAATCACTTTACAAGGTTAGAAAGCTTTCACTGAATGAAACCGTAACCTAGCAACAGAAATCATACAGAACAGCAGACACAGATCAGATGACAAGTGTGAAGTATAGCCAACATAACGAAATAAATGAAATTACAAAATTATAATGAAATAAATTGAATGCATACTATAACTTCAACAAACACGAACCAAGAGTGCTTAGGACAGTGGCGAGGTATGTGAAACACCAATTTCATGCGTGGAAACATATACAAATATTTTTTTTAACAGGGATTCAGTATCCAAAGCATTACGTGTTATATATCAAATTGTTCAGAACAAAATTCTCTATTAAAAAACATATTAATAAAAAAATTGAATTTTTTTCGATTTTTCACCGACTGGGTCCCGACAGTTGACAATAATAAGTTAAATCATGGTAAACATGGTGAATTACTACCAAATACGATAAGATGTTTAATAACTGGTCCTTCAAATTGTGGAAAAACTAATGTTGTCTTTAACCTTATAACTAATCCTAAAGGTTTACGCTTCAACAATATATATATATTTTTTCAAAATCATTGCAACAACCAAAATATCAATTATTAGATAAAATACTTGCAAATGTACCTGAAGTGAATTTCTACAAGTTTAATGCTAGTGAAACAATCATGCAACCAAATGAAGCAAAACCATTTTCCATTTTTATATTTGACGATGTTTCTTGTGAAAATCACGATACTATAAGAAACTATTTTGCTATGGGAAGACATCATAATATTGATAGCATTTATATTGGTCAAACATACAGTAAAACTCCAAAACAGCTTATAAGAGACAATGCAAATATGTTGATCATCTTTAAGCAAGATGAGACAAATTTAAAGCATATATATAATGATCATGTTAATGCGGATATGCCATTTGACAAATTTAAAGAAATGTGTGGTAAAGCATGGAATGAAAAATATGGATTTCTCGTTATTATGAAAGAAGAAGATATTAAAAATGGTAGATATCGTATAGGGTTGGATAAATTTGTATTTATGCGTTGAACTACCGATGCTACATCTAGTTACACGTTGAACTTCACAGTGTAAACATGGTGAATCAAGAAAAACTATTAAAAGAAATAAAATCACTCAGTGATTCTATTAGGATAAAGAATCGTGCATTAAGGATGGGTTTAAGTGAAAGAGAAGAATTTTTAGAGAATACATTTAAACCTATCACGGAACCTTTAAAACAAATATCAGAAACTATTGGTAAACCTCGTTATGAAGGAGATGTTTTACTACCGGTTTCTAAACAAGAAGTACAAGCATTAAAAAAAGAAGATGATGATGATTCATATACAAGTGCTAGTGAGCAAGAAGAAATAAAAGAAGAAGAATCAATTGTTGAAAAGGAAGAACAGCCAATACCTGAAGCAGAACAATCTATTCCAAATTTAACTCAATTGTGTAGTGATATATTACAACATGGACCTCTTGGACGAAAATATATAATGAAAATGCTACATGACATGAAATCAAATCCAAATTTAAGTAAATCACATGTATATGGAGCAAGAATCGATGGAAATGAATTGAAAATTGGTAACTCTAAGCTTGAAGTAACTCAAGACGATTATATCATTATTGGTGATCATAGATATAAAGGAACAAAAGGATTATATGAATTAATTTTTAAAAATATACCAATAAAATATTCGGCAAAAGATTTAAATACTTTTAAAGAAATTTTACAAAATACTAACGCTCATAAAAGAAACTACTCAAAGGATGCAATGATTAATCGTTCACGTGCAACAAAATATAATATTGTTATAAAAAAATTGTTTCCCCCACGAAAATTACCAACATTACGTACCACACCGGCTGTGAGACAGCCATTAAAAAGAAAATCTTTATCACTTATGGATTTATCACTTCTTGAACAACATGGTAAAAAGAGTAAAGGAGATACTTCAACATCTGGTAAAGGATTAATGAAAAATCTATACAATACAAATGTTATCTACTACAACGACATCAATAAATTAGTTGACAGAATGAGACTATTGCATGAAGCTATGGAAGCCGGTCATACTGGTTTAAATAATGAATGGGTGGCTCTAGTTGATGAACTTAAAAATCGCGGCATAGTTGTATAATTGTCCGCGAATATAAAGAAGTTGCAAGTGTAAGATGTATCAGTTCTAACATGAGCGTCGACAAGTTCGGACGCTACTCCGCATTAGGAGTGCAAGTTGGAGAAGACAGAAAAAGAAGCGGATTACCGCAAACACCTGGAGGTGACTATAACATAAATAATAAACGACTAAAATTAGTTAAAGATCCAGAAGAAGATACCGATGGAGCAAATTTAAAGACAGTAAAAGAAGCTACTTCAACATCATTGAAATTACATAAGAATACTTATGATGTTAAATCACATAGATTAATTAATGTTGGTAAACCAACTGAAGATTCTGATGCAATTACTAAAGAATACTTATTATCTGAACTTTCAAATACTTTAAAATTGCAATGGGGTAACAACTTAAAAGATGGACAAACATATGATGCTGGAAATTATAGAATAACCAATGTAGGAAATCCCAAAAATAATAAGGATTCAGTTAATAAAGAATATTTACATTCTATAATACCGGAAAAAACTGAACATGGATTTTCTTTTTATAAATTTATTATAAATGACATTGGATACCCAAAGGAAGATGGTGATGCTGTAAACCTAAAATACATCAAGGACAACTGTATTTTACAAGATGTTAATGGAATCGATTGTCATGGTAAAACATTGACGAATGTAAAGTTTGGTTCTCAACCAAAAGATGCTGTTACTATGGAACAATTATCTAAAGAATTAAAAAAGGAAACATCGAATTTTGTAAAACATGAAGATGCCGTGCTAAAGCGAGAAAATACATTCATACATGGAAATGAAAAGTTTAATTTAATGCAAGAAAGTAATAATGAATGGGATGCGGGAGGTAAAAAAATAACACACGTAAGACTTGGTGAAAAAAGTTCGGATGTACCTATAATGGCACAAACATTAATTGCGAAAGGTCCTTTATTAGGTACATACGAAGGTCATAATAGAAGAATAAAAAATATTATTCCTGGTTATGAAGAAGATGATTGTGTCACAGTGAAACAAACAATAATTTGGGATAAACGCAATGGAACTAAATTTGATGCTAAGATGAAGAAAATAATTAATGTTTCACCAGGTGAAGTTTTCAATGATGCTGCTACTATTGGACAAGTCATAACAACATCAAAAAGTGATTCGACCGCTTACACATGTAATGATAAACGTATTATGCAGTTACAAGATCCTCAACATCCAAAAGATGCTGTAAATTTAGATTGTTTAATAAGAATAGTAGGAAATTTACTTATTGATACCCACAATCATATAGCTAGTACAACGAGTCATGTGATAATTCAACCCGATGAACGGGAAGCTTGGATTAAAAATAGAATTATAAATCAATATATAATTAATTTGAATAACTAAGTGTTTAAATATAAAAAATTATACATAACTTATTCATTTATGTAATGTATCTTGTGGAGTAAACACACCAGTTTATATAAGACTACATAATGAAGGCCGTATCACTCAGTCATCATCAAGACAGCAACAAGAGAGGACGTGGTATAACTTCAACTGCGTTATCCCTGCTTAGACGGATACCTATTGGTGCTGTTGTAAATCGAGCAATAGACGCTTTACCATACGAATTACATATTCCTGGAGGTTATCAATATTGTGGACCTGGAACTAAGTTGGCAAAACGTTTAGCAAGAGGAGATCCTGGAATTAATAAATTAGATCAAGCTTGCAAACAACACGATATAGCATATTCAAAGTTTAAAGATTCAACAAATAGATCAATAGCAGATAAAATTCTAGCAGAAAAAGCTTGGCAAAGAGTAAAATCAAGTGACGCAAGTATTGCAGAAAAAGCAGCGGCTTGGGCAGTAACAACAGCCATGAAGACAAAAGCTAAGTTTGGTGGTGGAAGACGACGTCGCAGAGGAAGACCTGCAAAAAGAAGAGCTCCCAAAAAAGGTGGAAATATTAGAAAGAGACGTCGTAGAACTCGTAAAGCAAAAGTAAAAAAGGCTTCTGTTTGGTCAATGGTAAAAAACGGAGCAGGTTTATACCTAAGACCGTACCGTGTGTACTAAATAAAAAAAATCAATTGATAATTCCAAATAAAGCCTTAACTAATCATCAGTTAAATGATTATGTAAAATGTTTGAAAATACCATTCTTTCGAGGAGTTTTTATGAAAGATGCATTACCAACTAAAATATGGAAAAATGAAACTGGAATAGTAAATTTGGATTCCACCTATGGTCCAGGCACTCATTGGGTATGCTATAAAAAGCTCGGACAAACCATTTACTACTTTGACAGTTTTGGCAATCTACCACCGCCTAAAGAACTTCAACATTATTTTCAAAACTCCAAAAACATTTTTTACAATTACAAAAGAGAACAACCTAACAATACTGAAATATGTGGACATTTATGTTTGGAGTTTCTAGCGAAAAGTGTCAGTCACCTTTAAGATGTCATCGTATACAGTGTCACTGAGTGGAAATTCATCCACATTAAAAAGTACTCTATTCCCAGCATTGCGTTTATCCAAGGAAAGATTATGGGAAGCGGCATTACTTGATTTGACTACCTACAATTCAATTCCTAATGTTACAGAAGGAAAAAACAATTTACTACATTATTATGAAACTAAGGATGCTGCAGGAAAATACTCAGAATTGAAAATAATTACATTTCCTACTGGAGCTTATGAAATTGATGATATAAACCAATTATTGCAGAAAAAACTCGGAGAAGATAATATCACAATCAAAGGAAATAATAATACTTTAAAAGCAGAAATAACTTCAAAATATTATATAGATGTTGGAATGAAAAACTCTATTGGCAGTTTACTTGGATTTACAGATACAAAAAAGAAAATCTTAACTCCTGGAACTACTCATTCAGGTAATACAACTGTTACAATATTAAAAGTAAATAGTATTGATGTAACATGTAATATTATACATGGATCATATAGAGAAGGAGTAAATCAGCATATCTTACATACATTTTATCCAACAGTTGCTCCAGGTTTTAAAATTGTTGAGAAGCCACAAAACTTGATATACCTACCGTTAAACACCAGTTTCATTTCAGACATCGTACTGAACATATTGGATCAAGACGGTCATAGTGTTGACTTTAGAGGAGAAACAATTACTATACGAATACACATCAGAGCAGCGACATAAAAATCAAAATGGGATTATCATTTAAACCACAACGGAAGAGTCGGGAGCTCAGTAGCTCCTCGACATTGGAAGAGTTAACATCAGACAACATTCGTTTTCTACAAAAGATTGGATTGAAACTTAACAACGATGGATATCCTGGATATATCTCAAGGACCGACATTCGACGAAACACTATGGGAGAAGGAATATCACACACACAACCCTTACACTTCATCAAAATTAAACAATAATGATGAAATAAGAATTCCCATTCAACAACAAGATATTTACACATTACCATGTGAAAGTTATTTGTACATCGAAGGAAGGGTATTAAAATTGGATGGAAAAACTGCTTCAACAGTTCCTTTTATAAATAACCCAATGGCATATCTTTTTGATGAAATAAGATATGAGATATCAGGGGTGACAGTTGATTCAACAAAAAAGGTTGGTATAACAACTACATTAAAAGGATTAACATCATTAACACCACATGAGAAGAATTCAATAGTCACCGCCGGATGGGTTGCTCCCGATAAAGACACTATAACACCTGCTTCCAACGGTCATTTTGATTTTCATGTACCTTTACGATTGCTTTTAGGATTTGCTGAAGATTACAAAAGGGTTATAATAAATGTTAAACAAGAATTAGTATTACTCAGATCTTCAACTAATAAGGACTTAATACTTGCAGACCCTGCAACTACGGAAGATAAACTGGAATGGCAACTACAATTGGATAAAGTTGTTTGGAGAGTACCTCATGTAAAATTGGCTGATGAACATAGAATCGTATTGTTAAGAAAGTTAAAATCTGACCGTGACATTGTAATGCCATTCCGAAGTTGGGAATTTCATGAATACCCTACATTACCTCAAACAGAACGACAAACATGGACCGTCAAAACATCAACTTACTTGGAACGTGCAAGGTACATAATACTCGGTTTTCAAACTAAGCGAAAAGATGTTATTACTGCAAATGCTGGTCAATTTGATCACTGTAAAATAAAGAATTGTAAAGTTTTCTTAAACTCTCAATTTTTTCCATATGACAATTTAAATGTCATGTTTAGCAAAAAACGTTTTTCCATTTTATATGATATGTATGCAAGATTTCAATCATCATATTATGGAAAGACTAATACACCACTATTATCACCTGATCAGTATTATTCCAAAGCTCCAATAATTGTAATCGATTGTTCAAAACAAAATGAATCAGTAAAATCATCAAGTGTGGATATAAAAATTGAAATGGAATTTGAAGAACCAGTAGCGGATGGAACTTCGGCATACTGTCTAATTCTACATGATAAAATAGTTACTTACACACCACTGACCGGAATAGTGAAAAATGTACTTTAAAATATTAGTACAACTACTGCAAAATATTGAGGTTAGAATTATCTTCCTCAATTTTTAAGGTTAGAATTTTGTTTATAAAACACAAGTTGAAAATAAACAATTATGTAATTGTATAAATTTCAAGAATTTTACAAAAAATATAAAAGCAGGAAATTAACTAGTAGAAACTTCATTCTATCTTCAACCGTCGTATGGGAAACATCGTTCGCAAGATGAATTCTACTAACGGAGAAGAAAATACACCTCTAATGGATGAAAATAGTTCTGATATAGAAAAGCAAGTTGAACAAGAAATGGATGAATTCCTCAAGTTTAACAAACATAAGAAGAAAGAAGAAGAAGGAGAAGATGAAAAAGAAGTAAAAAGAAAAAAGGTTGAAGTTAACATTACAACAAATATTTTAACAGAAGTATTTCTTCGAATTTTCTACCCTATTTCTTCATGCATGACAAAAAGTATATCTGTTGGAATTGTAAAATCATTGGATTATTCACCAATTGTTATGTTAAATCAAGGAAGTAAAATGGTTATCTTTACTGAAACTTCTTGGGATTCTCTAATGAAACATTTACATCTTTTGGAATGTTATTTAACTAACAACACATTTGGAAAAAGAACAAGATTAAGTTTATTAGAATCAAATATTGAAGTTGATATAATCAAACATCGTGGGGGACAAGTTGTTCGCTTCAAAGATTTAACTAGACATGATGTAAAATTACATTTCACTAAAGAAGAATTTTACACTTTAAGTTGTACTACCGGTCCTGTCACTAGATACTTAAAACAACTAGTATTTTCAAGTACAATAATTAAAGATTATCTAATCGATACATTGGACAGACAACCATTCATTCCAATTTTATATGGTCCTGTGGATACTTCAATTTTTAATCGAATACCTCAAGAAGTGGATATGTGGAGACAATTAAACAACTATCACACCAATTTTAATATAAACGAAGAAGCGCAAGAAATAAAAGAAGAACAATCGTGTTTGTAATAACAGTCAGTTGTGGATGAGACTTCATCATGAACAAACGGGTTTCGTTTTCTACTGCATCACAGTTAATGGAAGTTAAAAGAGGTATAATTGAATTTCAAGCTTTTCGAGGGAATGATGGAAATTTCATTATTAAAGAATTAGTAATTTTGGATATGAACACATCTGTAATTTATCATTACTTGTTCAAACCTCCATTTCCATTCAATAAACTAACAACTAAAGCGAAAGTTACAAACAAATGGTTAAACAAACATTTTCATAACTTAAAATGGGATGAAGGTTTTATTCATTATAACATGATGCCGCATATTATGAATCATTATTGTAAAGAGTTTAAAACTATCTACACAAGAGGATTGGAAAAAGCAAATTGGATACAATCATTTACAAGCAATGAAGTGATAAATGCAATAATGGATAGAGATTTCCAATGCTACTTTAATGAACTTTGTATTTCATCAAAAAGTTTTAAACATCGAAGGTCACAGTGTGCTTTGAAGAATGCCTACCGCTTGAATAATTTCCTTCAACAAAGTGGTGGGGGTAGCATCAGTGGTGGGGGTAGTGTCAGTGGTGGGGGTAGTCTCGATAATAAAAGTGAGAGCGCTACCATGACACAGCATGAGTATTACTCGAACCTCCGAAGAGACAACATCTCCAACGGATATTCTTATTAACAAGAAGATTAGCATCAGCAAAAACATTAAGATGGCATCAAACAACTACTTCAAAATTTAGTTGAACAATTCAACGCTCATTCAAAATCAACCATCCTACCTACAAAGAAATGTTCCGAGCTGAAAGAAGAAAAACACTACATCATTCATACAATAAAGAAGATGGAAACTTCAGTAGGTGATGCTATAAATTGCACATTAAGCGAGGCACCTTATACAATTGGTGATGAAGCAAAATTTCAAATCTTCCTACCAAAGCGCTTCGTACAACTACTACAAAATGAAGATCTTCGTATAATTCAACCCGGCGCACTCTATTTGGTATCACATGGACCAAGTGGAAACAATTCTACTGAACTTACAATTCATGTAACACCTACTACTGATTAGTTTGTACATAAGATTGTAAATATTTCTTTGTATTTGTTTCTCAATAAATATGATATAAACCTAAAAAAAAAAATAAATAAATAAAGCAACATATTGTAATGTGTTTGTACATTACAATATGTTGCTTTTTTTAAAAATTCCATGGGATGACCTTGACCCAATTTTGTGTGATAATAAAAGTGAAAATCAACTTGTTAAATTCATCAGTCTACGACTACCTTTCGTACCGTACACATCTCACTCTCTATCACTAAATACAAAACTTCAACATGTCCCTAAAGGTTAAGTGTGCATCTTATGATACCAACACCATAACTACTTTTGAACAACTTGAAGATTTAACTAACGAAATGCGAGTTTTACTTACCGGTGGTTATCACTTAACTGTTGATGTTAGTGCTACTAATACAAGGATGTTCACTAAAACAAAATATTGCGATGATGAAATATTTTTTTCTACACAACCTACAACTTCTTCATCGCCAGCTGGTCAACATAACGTCAAGTTCCAGAAGTATTACCAATGTTGAATAACTTTTAATAAATAAAATTACAACTAAGGAATCACGTGATCAATGTCAAGTTCATAAAAAGGATGTAACAGTTTGATAAATAATCATTCGCTTCTCAGCTCTCGCCACAACAAGATCTATTCTACAAAATGTTATACAGAATGATGATTGAACTTGATGGGAAAATCTATGGAAAGGATTATAACACTGTTGAACAAATGACTCAAGATTTAGATGTATTAACTAAAGAAGGATATCAAGCTAAATTAATTTTAAAATTTCCTGAAGTACATCCACTATCAACAGAAGAACTTATTGCTATGGCTAAGGCAGAGAGAGAAAAAAAGTCTGAAGAAAACAAACAGAAACAAACTTCCTAAATTTCAATAATCCTTACACTTGTAAGGTATAATTTTTTAAAACTCCATTTGAATGACCTTGAAATTACCCCTACCACTTTTCATAGTACATAAAACTCGCTATTCATCACTATACAATCTTATTCTTTCACTAGACTCCGCAGCGTCAACATGGAAGAGCAAAAATACAAGTACAAACCTCGTTACTGTTGTGAACAACAGTGTACAGATTTAGGACCAATGATGGTGGATGGGTTAGCTTGTACTAAATGTGAATTCTTCGGATCTTGTTATTGCAAATGTAAAACAAAACAACTACCGCCACCGGAATTGCGAACTTTCAAATTTTACAAATCAAGATATTTTCATACATGTTGTCCTCAAAGATGTTTCAAATTTCACCCTCTAGATCTTGCTCATTGTCAACGCACCAAGTCTCATCAAGATGATTTTTGTACACATATGATAAAAAGATGTAAATACAGATCAGATTGGTATTCCAATCCTGTAGAACCATCAAATGTATAATTTCAGTTTTACACTCTTTTTTAAAACTTCAATTGGATGACCTTGAGATTTCCCCCACCATTAGTTCTAATTTTTATATAATATTAAATCATTCCACTTCCAACACTCTAACTAACAACATGGAAGGAAAATTTATCAAGTTTGAACATATAATAACTGACAGGGAGGAGATGGAAGAATTGTTTCAAAACTTACTTTCTGTCATTGACGAATATCCTATAAGATGGTTCAGAATTGTAGTTCAATATTTAAATCCTGGTGAATTGTTTTCTTCATCGAGTGAAGAGGATGAAACAACTACTTCGGTTCAAATAATTGAATTAAAAGACGAAGAAGAAGAAGAACTAAACGTTTTATTCAATCATAAGCTCAAGGTCCCCTATATAGAAGCCCCCTCCCTAGAAAGCCCCCCTCCCTAAACACCTGCTCAAGGTCGCCATTATATAAGCCCCCTTCCCTAGGCGCTAATCTCATTCGATTGCCAACTCTCTAACGATGAACACTTCTCCATTGGCACGAATGAATGCTAGTTTTGAAATAAACTCAAAAGATGATTTACAAGAAATATTTAATGCTTTAAATGAAATTATAGATAAATTTAACGCTATTACAATGAATTTGGAAATAACTTACGCTTGTCCTATTTGTAATAAGGTTGAAAGTTCTGATGAAGACAGTTTACTAAATACTACTCCTCTTACCCCTCTACAGTCGGACACAACTTCTGAGGCAAATGATGAGCAGCATCTTTCCCCCACCGCTTCTATGTAACAACGCTCTTTCCCCCCCACCACTTCTTTATTTAACCGACATTTCCCTCTTTTAACTCTCATTCCATCCTCGCCTCTTCAACTATCAACATCGCTTCTTTCAAAATTTCAAAAAAACACAAACATGATGGATATGATGGATGAAGTTCCATTTGTAACAAGGATGGAAGAGGATAAATTGAAATTGGAAATCAAACGATTGGAAATGGAACGGGAAAACCAACTCGAGATGTTACGTTTGTTCAAACTTTTTAAATACATCATCTGGGGACTCTGCGTTTACCTTCTCATCGTCGTCGGTGTTTGTGTTTACAACTCTGTAGTTCATAACAAAACTTCAACTTGTTTAAACACTGCTGTCACACATTGATTGTATGTTTTTCACAATAAAATTCACAAACCTAATTCTATACCTATCCCGCTATCACCGGAGTTAGTTCCACTCTCCGAACTATTACTCCGGTGGTAGCGGGATAGGGTTTTTTAAAACTTACTCTGGATGACCTTGACATACTTTCCATAACCCAATTGTCAAGTTGAATTTCAAATTTCAAATAACATCTCCTCCCCCACCGGAAGCTATATGGCATGGCATATGGCGGCAGCGACTGATTTGGCAGCTGGCCGATGGCAGCTGGCCGGCAGCGGCTGGCAATTGGCACGACTTCCGTTTTGAAAGTAACCAAACCCCACTACTGGCTTTATTTCTGAAGGTAAATTCAGATTTGATTGGTCAATTTTTTTAGTTTATCAGGTAGTTTATCATTATTTTTACTTAAAACGGAGATTTGATAAAAATTACATAATTTTTCCGAGAAGGGGGGGGGGGGGGGGGGGTGAGTCAAATTATGATGTTAGGATGATTTTAGGGAGGGGGGGGGGTCCAAAAATGGCCAAAAAGCGATGACGTAATTTATAGACGGCCCCGAAATGATGAAGGCAGTGCATATCAATATGTGAACTGGGGAACACATGTGTTGCCCAGTTTCAAGATGTTATAGAGCAGTGCAGGATGCTGGTGTCAATAAAACTTTGTTGATTTTTAACACAAACTGGTGTAGTTTGCTTGAAATTGAGAAATTTCATCTATGTGGACTATCACATTTTACTGCTTACAATTTTAGATTTAGTTTTAAATCAATTACACTGGACCCATCCAATAGTGTGTCTTATCAGTTATCGCCTAAAACTACCAAATGTTATTATAATAAAAATATTTCTAATTTCAATGATAGATTGTGCCTTTATTTTAAGTCTGATTCTCAAAATTTTCTCTGAAAACAACTACAGGCCAAGCCCTATCCAACTACAATAAATAAAATCTTGAAAAATTGGTTAGAAATTGTAGGAGTTCCAATTTAAACAAAATCCTTAGCATAGTAAATAGTATAGATTGTAAAGTAAGGTGAAATTATTAAAAATAAAATTTTTCTGTGGTAAATTATTACATTTTTTAAGCTTTGTAAACGTACAGAACAAAATTATTACATTTTAATATAACAAATAAAGTTAAAATAAAAACTATTTGAGAAACTAAATCCAAAGCTTGGTTTTCCGAAATTGTAAAATTAATATGAAAACTTTGGCACTTGAAATTGAAGTAATGAGTTTCAATTACTCATTACTGCAATGAGTAATGAGTAGGGGGAAGGTGTTTTGAAAAACTTCCCCTAAACACCCCTTACCCATTGGGCCAGTATCCTCGCCCAGAGGTTGGGGTCAGGGGGGCGCCCCCCCCCCCCCCCTTCTGGAATTCATAAATAAAAATTTATAATACCAGTAAAACCCCACAAATTCTACTCTATGAGGACTTGGGTATTGCTAAGTTTGTGCAGAGGAAACCATCCTATATTATATTGACATTTATTAAGCAAATTGGTGTCTAAAAGGGCTTAAATTAAAATACGCAATCTTGACCAAACCACCCCAAAATGTTTGTAGTTACGGTTTTGATTCTTGCATTCATCTTGCACATATTATTCAAATAGGGAAAATATCTTAAATTTTTCTCTATGGTGCTGACAAAAATAAAAGCATTGTCATCTTCTTTACAGTCACTCAAAACAAATTCAAAAATATGTATATAGCTCAATAACAGAACAATAGATCGAATATCAAACGAGAATAAAGAGATAAAATACTTCGATATTGTGTTTAGTCAATTTGTTTTAGATTGTTTTTTCTTATTTAAAGTAATTATTTCTTTAATATATTTAAGTCCCATTACAATTAAGTTACAACTGAGTAACAAAGAACGAAATCACTGTAAATTAACTATAGTAATGGATAACATACTATGGAATTTACATACATAATTAACATACTATAATATTGGATATTTTTAGATACTTTAGATACTTTATTTGAAACACCGACGCACTCTGTGGTGCGTATTTTAAGGTGAGTATGACTGAAGGGGTGAGTGTGATGATTGTGATGGAATGTACTATAGTAAATTAACTGTAGTAATGGATAATGTAAAATAAATATCTGATTTATTTTAGCCTACTGTTGACAATTACTTTTGTTATTACAGGTGCCCCATTGATTTAAGAGTCATGGACCAGGCAACACCTGAATGGCTAAATACAGATTTTTTGTCAACTTGTTTGCAAGGAAAAAATGCGGAGGCAGCAACAGTATTAGTTACGTCCTACGATGTAAAGGCCGGAGTGGCACCAGGGAACAACTATGGAAGTGTGATTCTACGAGTGAAAGTTGAATATGAAGAAGGCAACCAAAAGAAATCAAAATCTCTGATAGTGAAAGGACCGGTTTCCAACAGTCTTGTCGATGCAATCACGGAGCTGTTTGGAATCACAGCTGAATACGAGTTTTATTACACATATCTGCCTAAAATGAACGATATAATCAAAGAGCACATAACAGCTCAGACCTATTTCACAACATTGAAATCAGTAATTGTGCTAGAAGATTTGAAAGAAGCTGGATTCAATATGGCCGATAGGCAAAAGCAACTGGACTTCAACCACAGTAAACAATACTTTATCGCTTCGGCCAAATTTCATGCTGCTGGAGTTTTAATGGCCAAGAAAAACCCTGACTTGCTTGTTAAATTTCCTGGAGTTGTTGACAAAATGGTGAAGAGTGAAAATTTCACACAAATGAATATGTTTATGCATGATATGATTGTTGGATTCAAATGTTTAATTAAAAGTATTGAACCACTGGGCCTCAATGAGTATAAACCATATATTGATAAACTTAAAAAATTTATAGAGTTCAACACAAACCCTGATGTGGAAATCATGAAACTGAGCATGCAGGCTATAGCAGAGAGGAATAAGAATGCGTTCAAGTCGTTTATCCATGGTGATTGTTGGACAACGAACATGATGTTCAAGCATGACGAAGCTGGAAATCCAGTTGACATCCGGTTAATTGACTTCCAAGGGTTTCGCTACGATACAGTTATTTCTGACATGATAAATTTCACTTGGATGAGTTGTAATAATGAAGTCTTGGGGAACCATTTGGATGAACTGTACACCGTTTACTGTGATACCCTCAATTCCAAATTAGCCGAGTTCGGATGCCATGACAGGCTTTCTGTTAACAACTAAAAGCAGAAATTTGTGAAAATGGCCTTCAGATGTTGTCCATGGTTTGTATGATGCTCCCGCTAACTCAGCACGATGAGTTGATAGACTCTACAAAAATGTTCACAGGGAAACTCCAAGAAGAGGATTTAATCAAGTTTTACCAAGGAGAACATTTCTTCAGGAAATTCCCTGAAATTTTGAAGTTTGTGGCTGATCAAGGAGTCTTTGATAGCATGGAAAAAGACTTTCTTCGATGGGAACAGTATCAAAAGGATTTGTTAGCCTGAGCAGCTCAACACCAGTTCAGGTGTAATCTAGAAGATTTTCTTTGTCTTTTTCTCATTTCATAAAGTATCATTTTAAAATATCCATCATTTATAGTTTACAATAATCAGTACAGTATTCATTTAGTTATTCTGATAATTTTTTTACCTGCTTGCAAATCTCACTTCATATTTTTCAATTAAATTCTGAGTTCAATCAAATATTTAAGATATACATTTCTAAGTTACAATACACTTAAGACAAATTATAACTAAAAAAAGTTCCTGTACATGGGATTTTGTATCTTTAGCACAAAGGATTTAATTCATTATGTAATGGAATTTGTGTATTAAAAAACTACTAGTGTACTTGTTGCTCGAAATCGAGCAATTTATTTTGATACTATACAAAAGTTACATTTAGCTTTAAATCAATGACATACGATTAATCCAATATTGTGAATATCAGTAATTGCCAAAAACTACACATATTTACAGCTGTACATTAGCAGATGTTTAAAATGCTTTATTCAATCCCAATGTTATTTAAATGGGAAATTTTGAGATTTCAATTGTGGATACCAAGAAATCTAGAATGTAGACTATATATATTCTAGATACTGTGGGTGGATACCACCTTTATTTTCAATCCGATTCTCATCAATTTTTGGCGGAAACAACTACAGAGTAAGCTCTATCTATTTAACACCAAAAACTTTAAAATCAGGTGAAAATTGTAGGAAGAGTTCTAAACACAAAAATACCCTTGTTGTATTAAATAAGTATACAGTGTGGTTGAAAAGTTCCGGAACGGTGAAATATATTTTTACAATTATAGATGAAGTAATGAAACTTGGTATACAAATAATAGCCATAAATATCTACTCTTTTAAGCTATTATAACTTTTTTATCCCTTAAGGGGGATGGCCCACAAGGAGTCAGTCAAAATTCTTAAATAGCAGCATAGGTCAAATTTGGTATCAAATTAAAGGTCTTACTTAGCAGAGTACAATGCCGCAAACCAGACTTCAAACGGATGACCGAGACCGAAATGGCAGGCATACAAAGTTTCCATTAAAATCATGGAGGTAAAACTTAAAAATGCAATAACTTTCTTAATACTCAAACTTTTGACGTCGGGTTTGTAGCTTATTACTCCCAATGCAAAGACCTTTAAAACTATGTATGATGTGAAAAGGGCCAAAGCATATTTCTGTAAGACTTCCAGGAGGGACATCCCTTAAAGGGAGTGTAAATTAAGACTTCTTTGGCCTATGTCACATCATACACAGTTTTAAACGTCTTTGCATTTGGAGCAACAAGCCACAAACCCGACGTCAAAAGGTTGAGTAAGTTATTGCATTTTTAAATTTTACCCATATGATTTTAATGGAAACTTTGTATGCCTGCCATTTTGGTCTCGATCATCCGTTTGAAGTCTGGTTTGCGGCATTGTACTCTACTAAGTAAGACCTTTAATTTGATACCAAATTTGACCTATGCTGCTATTTAAGAATTTTGACTGACTCCTCGTGGGCCATCCCCCTTAAGGGATAAAAAAGTTATAATAGCTTAAAAGAGTAGATATTTATGGCTATTATTTGTATGCCAAGTTTCATTACTTCATCTATAATGGTCAAAAATATATTTCACCGTTCCGGGACTTTTCAACCACACTGTAGATATTTATTAATCTACAGGTTTAATTTGACCATTATTTAGCCCTCAAATGTTAAGTTGTATAAAAATATCAGGTTTTTTAAAATTCTCTCTTTGACAGATAATATTACAATTTTTTTTTTTTTTTGAAAATCTGAATCTTGACAGTTCTACACCTATTAACGTATTACTATTTCTGTTTTATAAATCTTAGAAGTCGCTTTGGGAAATATGGAACTACAATCAAAATTTTGATGAAATCTGATCACTCAAAACTGATAAAATAAACTTTAATTTTGAATTAAGTAATTGACAATCAGTACTAGTGTGAAATGACAAATTATGTAGTATTCTTACCTCCATTTTGCAGTTTTCCTGAGGTGAGATGTTTTGCATTAATTTAAAGCGAAGAAACTTTACATAAGAGAACCAAAATATCGAATAAAAAAGTTGTTGCTCATTGTAATTGTTGCTAAGTGTTAATAAAAATCTTTTTTTAGGTTTTTCATGTGTAGTGAATGGTTTTATTATGTTAAAATCTAAATCTGACTAAACCTCACCCTCAAAAGCCAAATTAAATTGTGTCTAATAACAGACACTGGTGTTATTAAGGACTTTCAGAACCAATGCCTTTAAATATAACACAATGCCATGCCTGTTTTAATATGGTAAAACCATATTAATATCTTGAAATTTGAAATAAACTCTTACATTTTTAGTTTCACTGATAGCATTGACATTGACCATATACACTAACGTGACTAGACTTCTGATAGCATAGGCTTTTTTGAAAAAAAAAAAAAAATAATAATAATAATAATAACAGTGTTGCGATCTTCCGCAGCAAACATGAAGTTATATATATATTAGGTAAGTTATTATATATCAGGTAAATCAGTACTACAGTACTCTTCTTAGTCTCCATATATACAGGCATTTGAGCTATATAGTTAAAACATTAAGGCTAAATAACATCAAGGCCTATATTCAAACATTTTAGGCCCATTATCCTGTGGTTGGACTTTATTTTTTTCCAGTCCAACATAGGTTGAAGAGGCCTCTGTTCTTAGTATTATGCCTATATATGTCTCACCTAAAGTTATGGTTATCGAAATTCTTAAAACTAGATAGTAGAGAAATTAATAGAAGACAAAATATTGAACTCAACAAAAACGGGTGACAGTGTTCTCTCTGATTTACCCTTGTCATTATTTTTATTACCACCTTTTTTTTGAATCCAAAGAACATCATTAATGTAACGACTGTTTCTCCAAAAAAGTATGCCATAAATAAGTGCAGACTCTAAAAAGCAAAATATAGGTTGTTCTAAGATAATCAAGGGGTACCACATAAATAAATTTACAAAAAATAAAATTCAATCTACCTAACCTAGTACACAGTTGATTGTGGTGTGACCATGTCAGTTGTTGATCATCATAAACTCTTAGATATTTGACTACAGGACTACGGATATTTAATCTCAACTATTGCGCACTACCCACCTCCAGGTCCTGGAGGTGGGTAGTGCCCAATAATTGAGATTTAAATATTAAATACCCCACCAATAATGTCCTTCAGAACAAGGACTATTGATATTTTGTCCTAGCTGGCAGTCTGGAGTGTGCCTAAGGCTGAAAACAACAGTTTGGGTCTTATCAGCATTATTGAGAGGAAACTGTTTGCAGAAAACACCTTAAAGCTAAACCTACAGAGTGGCTAGCAGTTTGTTCCAGCACAACCAGATCATCACCGTGGGAGAGCACAGTGGTGAAGTCAGCATAAAAGTCTTAGTCTTATTGTCTTGCTTGTCAAGTAGTTGGGAAGGTAATTGATTTTGATCAGCAAAAGAAAGGGCCCCAAAACAGAGCCCTGAGGGACCCCTCATTTGCTGACCACAACAGCCGACTATTCCCCCACAATGCAAATCGCCTGCCCTTGGTTCAAATGGTAAGTCTATAAAAAATAAACTCCACAGTTCAGAAACTGTTGGGCTTCTTTTATTCAACGTAGTACGTCGCAGGTGGTTGTCGCTGCGGCCGATCGCTGTCCCAAAATTTCGCGTGAAAAGTCGCTACATTCGGTCGGTGTTGCGTGGAGGGGGTAAAAGTGCTACCAACCACATTTTGCACTTGCTTACCGAACTGCCAATGATGTTCGAGGTGGCTTGGGTTGGCAGCACTGCGAGAGTGTAAGCGGGCTGCCGCTTCGAGTAAAACCAACACCTGCTACTAAAACAAAGCCGGAGCGCTCTGACGTCAAATGCCTTGTGACGTCACCTAAAAGGCAAAGTCAAAACAATAATTTGTTTTTGTTTACATGGGCTATTTTTTGTAAACTTCAATAAAATTTTCTCATGTTTTGTTTATAAAATTTGTAATGTATAGTGTATGGTGTTTTAAAACTGATTTTTCATTCAATAACAATTTTGTTCATAAATGTGGTTATTTCATATTGACTCTAAGTTCAGTTTAAATATCTGAGTGTTTTGAATAGTTTTGTGTGTTGTATTACGACCAAGCTAAACAGTTTTTACTTTGGAAGATTAGAAAGATTGTACTGACAACAATTAGGAAGAAAGAGTCGTATTTAATTTACCTAATAATCAGAAAGTACCTTCTAGATGGTTGGGCTAGACGTTATTCTTAACATCAATTATATCAACGAAGATATTGTTGCCTGCTAGCAACTTTTCTTTGAAATGTTCATGAAACTATCATGGGTACCGTACCGAGATTGAGCGTGTGAAGATTCACTTCCAGCCTACTTATGAAAATTAATTGTAAGCATCAGGCGCTGATTTATAAATTTTAATGAAGAAATCCCAATCAATGATGTTGCTGTGAAGAATTAAGATGATACGCCAATAACCTATCTCAGAAGTGACGAAAGTAGTATAGCAAAAACAGACATTTTTCAATCTAAGCAGCACAAGTTTTAATTTCATTACTATATTTCATTCCAGTTAATATGTTATTTTCAAATAAAATGTTTGAATCGTTGGGGTTAAATATTTGTACACATTTCATACTCATATAGTTTAGGAAAGTACCGTGTGTAGGCTAATGATGGTATTGCCAAGAATTTCATTAGAGGCCAAATAATAGTTAGGCCTACCGATAGTCAACTATTCTAATTTTAAATTCCTGTAAAAATTAGTATCACTTTGTATCCGAAAACATTATTTTAAGATATAAAATTATTTGAGTTAGACAATTGTTTACACTTTTTCATGAAGTGAAAGCAAATAATTGATAATATTTAGGACGATAGGTACCTTATTAAAAATCAAATATTGGAAATGAATACATTCCGTTGTGATACATCTCTAGGTTTAGGGTTAGGGTTGATCGGAAAATGTTTTTGTTTTCGCTATCAGCTGATGCTAAAAGGCAAACAAAAATGGCAGCACTCCGGCTTTGTGTTCTAGGTGGTATTGGTAAAACGCCCAATACAAACCAATGCATATAGAAACCGCTCACCACCAGCGATTTCTAAGTGCAGGCAACAGAATATACAAAACGCTGCGACACACCGCTACTTCTGAGACCGCTCGTTTCTGAATAAACGTCCCTATTTAAATCAATGCACTTACAAAATCACTGCGACATGCCACGGTGAATAAAAGGAGCCTTAAAACTAACTCATGGAGCAAGATAAAAATATAATGATCCACTTAATCAAAGGCCTTGCTCAGGTCAATAAAGGTAGCCTAAACTCCTTGTTTTCAAAGGCATCTAAAATGTCGTGGACCAAGGCGTTGGCATTACAAGTAAGAGGACTGTCCACTGTGTTCATTAAATAAGGAAAGTGGTTCAAAGAAATAACTAACTTCATTATTATAAATTATATGCTCAAGTACCATAAAAAGGACTTAGAAAATCGTGCAGTCAAGTTTTTAAAATACTACATATATTACAGTACCATTATATAAATATATATAAATGGAAGTTGGAAGAATGTATCACAAATTATTTTAGCATTCCCAGAGATCAAAACAAATACAACCATATACTTGATTGAAAGATTGATAGCTCTTGAGTTGAAAACCCCAAAAAAATTGACAAAATCCTCCTAACCTTCATAATCCCACCTTAAGGGAAATTGAATTTTCATGCAGAATTGTTTGAGCATTAAAGTAAATTGTAATTACGTTACATAGCATACTACAGTTCATAACCTATCTTTTATTGATTTTTAAAAATTAAAATCCTTAATAGAAACTAAATTTTAAAAATTTTCTAAAAGCTTCCAAAGTGGCGGAATTCCCCCGGTACCTGGTGTTATACCGCCATACCACTGGGGTTAAACCACCCCACCATCAAAACACAGAAAATCTATTTACATTATTTACATAATCTACAAGATGGCGTCAAGCTTGGTTCGACAGTTAAAAAAACTCATAAACCGAGTAGAGTGGCCTATCCAGTATAACCAGGCCTTGATAGTTCGCTCGAAAACTGCGGGCTCCAGAACTTTGATGTCAGCTGGGAGAGCATTAAACATCCTGAGGGCAATCACCCTGAATGAATTCTTTTTCTTCACAGCCTACAGAAAGGTATGCCCAGTTGTGCCTTGTTACGGAGATTGTAGGGGTGATAGTCTTCTCTTGGCATGAAGGAATTCAAATTATTAATGACATAACAAAGGCAAAGTAGAACATACTGGCTATATATGGTCAGTATCTTTAACCGCTTGAATATGGGTTTACAATGGTCAATGTACCCGGCGAAGGCAATAATAATTCTAACCGCCTTCTTTTGAAGAAGAAGAATGTCATCACAGCCCTCAGAGTGCCCCCAGAGAAGCAATCCATAGGTAAGATGGGAGTGGAACAGGCCATAATAAACCGTAACGAGGTATAGTGCTCGGTCAGCAGCGTCTTTAATCTGCGAAGGAGGAATACAACACAAGACAATTTGTTACACACACTGTTTATTTGGCCACCCCAAAAGTTATTTTGGAGTCGATGACGAATCGACGTTAGTGTACATACTGTAACTAAAAAATAACTAACTTTTACGTGAGTAAAAGTTGGTGTGTTTTACTCACGTTAGTGTACATAGTCAATGGTATTATGGTACTTAAGAGCATCAATTTAAGCTTTAAGGTAATTTTCAGCGTAATTTAAAAAAGATTTAGGGTAATTTTTCCTCTTGTTTAGGGTAAAACTATAGTTACGAGGTGGTGGCAACACTGTTACGATGTCAGACGATGACTAATGTATGCAAAACCGAAAAGTAGGGACATCCCATGTTAAGAAAAGTTAGTTTTGAACCCGAAAACCAGAGTAAAATAAAGCGCTGATGCTAGGATTACTTCTCCTTATTGTCACAGGAAGCGCTCTTTCTACCTCTTAAATATCAAAATGAACGTATTTGTTTACAAAAAATCAAAACAATAACAAACGTCTGCAAAATTATTATAGCCATCTGTTTTCATTCAACCAAGCAGCATTATCCTTGAATAAAAATTACGTCTTGGTGGTGCTACCTGTGTTTCGAGGGTGGCGTTCTCACTTCCCCATAAGGATGTCCCTACTTATTCGGTTCTGTATACATTGGTTGTATTCCGGGCGCCTCACCAGGGGTTACCGGTAACTAACCAAGACGATAATTGTCGTCTGCTCACAATACAAATGCCTTGTTAGCAGACGACAATTATCGTCTTGTTTAGTCACCGGTAACCCCTGGTGAGGCGCCCGGAATACTACCATTGACGATGAAGAGGACGAGTGACGGACCCATGCAGTTTACAGTTTAGTAGTTCAGTTCAAGCAGGTCACGCTTCAGAGTTGCCACTTTTAGGGTAATTACCCTACTTTAGGGTAATTTGCTGGTCTTAGGGTAATTTTTAGGGTAATTACAACTTCGGGTAATCTTAGCAGGGTAAAATTACAAATGTTGCAAATAGTCAACATTTTACTGAAAAACATGAAAAACTACTGAGAGACATGAAACATAAACAGTAATAAACGGTATCAGATAACTGACACATACTTTCTCCCAACAATATAAAAACATGTGTTAAAAGCTTTAAACATTAATGTCTAGATGACTCTGTCTACCAGCTGAGCAGCGCGACCTTGACCCTACGCGCATCTGTGACTTTTAACAACGTACTGCGTTTACCGCTAAACGAAAAATTGTATTTTCTCCTCAACCACTTGACGTAGAGCAATAATTTAAAGTACTGGATTATTTAGTTTTTTGAGCTTGATTTAATGGTGATAAGTAAAATTTATTTTGAGACAACAGCTATTTTGAAAATCAAAAAAATTGATTTTTAAACACTTTTTACTCCATAACTTTTGAACGCGCATTTTTTCGGAGATGCGGGTGGTGTCATTTTATCCACCATTTTAAGCTTAATAAACCACAAAATTTTAATCAAAATCGTTAGAGCCGTTTTTGAGAAATTTTGATTTTTGACGATTTTTGAGGGTTTTTGGAGGTAAAATACCCTTAAAAATCAAAATTCAAAAAAATAAAAAAAACGCCTGGAATTATCGTGGATTTGGACCTATATACCAAATTTCATTAAAAAATCGGACCATTAGGGCATTCTCTAGCTCTGTTTACATCCTGACACACACACACACACACACACACACACACACACACACACACACACACACACACAGACATCACTCCGAAAACCACTTTTTTGGACTCAGGGGGAACCATAATGGATAAATCCACCAACAACTCAAATTCGAAAATTTTGACGAAAACAATACTTTCTCCATATACTATGGTATAGGGGGAGAAAGTAAAAATGTAACAAAATGATTAATTTTTTATATAAACACGAAAGATGTTAGTACAGCCGGTACAGCCCACCAGTTTAGGATTTTACAGTTAACCTTTCTTAAATAATAATAATAATCAGTATAATTTGTAATTTACTGGAAAACGATAACTAGGTCGATAACTAGGTCATGAAGAAATAAAATGACAACACTTATTATAACATAAATTAATAACATTGTAACATAATAACAGATAGGAACCTTTAGGAGCACACAATAATGGTATAAAACTTATTAAAAAATATAAAACAGTAAAAAGAAACCAGAGACAGAGAGAGGTAATCTTTATGACATTGAAGAAACCTATTGGATAACCTAATTAATGACATAGAAAAACTAACCCAGGTATCTGGTTATTATTTTTTTCTATTTCTATGCCTTATAGGTAACTTAATAAACGGTATCAGATAACTGACACATACTTTCTCCCAACAATATAAAAACATGTGTTAAAAGCTTTAAACATTAATGTCTAGATGACTCTGTCGGATAGCTACCAGCTGAGCAGCGCGAGCTTGACCCTACGCGCATCTGTGACTTTTAACAACGTACTGCGTTTACCGCTAAACGAAAAATTGTATTTTCTCCTCAACCACTTGACGTAGACCAATAATTTAAAGTACTGGATTATTTAGTTTTTTGAGCTTGATTTAATGGTGATAAGTAAAATTTATTTTGAGACAACAGCTATTTTGAAAATAAAAAAAAATGATTTTTTAAACACTTTTTACTCTATAACTTTTGATCGCGCATTTTCTCAGAGATGCGGGTGGTGTCATTTTATCCACCATTTTAAGCTTAATAAACCACAAAATTTTAATCAAAATCGTTAGAGCCGTTTTTGAGAAATTTTGATTTTTGACGATTTTTGAGGGTTTTTGGGGGTAAAATACCCTTAAAAATCAAAAATTCAAAAAAATGAAAAAAACGCCTGGAATTATCGTGGATTTGAACCTATATACCAAATTTCATTAAAATCGGACCATTAGGGCATTCTCTAGCTCTGTTTACATCCTGACACACACACACACACACACACACACACACAGACATCACTCCGAAAACCACTTTTTTGGACTCAGGGGGAACCATAATGGATAAATCCACCAACAACTCAAATTCGAAAATTTTGACGAAAACAATACTTTCTCCATATACTATGGTATAGGGGGAGAAAGTAAAAATTGTTAGTTGTGAAGGCATAAGTTTATAAGAATGGTGCCCAGGCCAAAATATAATAATACAATGTAACCGGAAGATATATTTAAAACAAATCATAATGTGGCCTTGGTTATATTAAAGAGAAAAAAACATTCGAGTAGCCTAGGCATTTGGGCCTTAAGACGAATAGACCAGAAAAACTGCGATAAAGATAAAACTTTTAAATAATAAAATGGGGAAAGGTTTGTATTTTAGTAGACCTACACACACATAAAATGCATTTACATTTGGCTAACATTTTGAAAAATTATTTTATTATATTTATTTTGACTTATTTAAGCACTATTTAATTTATTAAACTGCCTTTCTCTTGTTTTAGGTTTTTTATAGCAGTAAAAGAGATATAGGGTAATTTAGGGTAGTTTTCCCTCTTGTTTAGGGTAAAACTATAGTTACGAGGTGGCAACATTGTCCCGCTTTTAAAGCAAAAAGAAAAATAGATGACGAGTGACGTGACCGTGACGACGATGACGCAGTGGGACATGTGAAAAGTGGGGTTAAGTTTTCATAATCGTCGTTTTTAAGTTGGTTTTTAATGTTATATTTCAAAGTGGGTGTTCCTTCTCACATTTTTTTAGTCCTATCCTAAGTTTAGTTTTATGTTAACATAGTTTGAAAGTGATCTTAAAATAGTTTTAAGACTTGTTTTAGAATTGTTTATCCCCTTATTGCAAGAGGATTAGACCATGGCGGGTATGGAATCAGTGTATTTAAAAGATGCCAAACACATTCCAAATAGACACGAGTTTAAATGGTGTTCAAAAAAAGTGAATTTAAAGAATCACTTTTCAGAGTACGCTAACAAAATGGAAAGCATTTTCCCGAGTACTAGATGCACGTTCATGGATATTGTCAACGCAATTTTACCTGACGAAAAAGTTTCAAAGGCAGATATGAAAAGTGCCTTGGAATTTGCCAATCCAAGAAATTTTAAGAACTTTCATACAAAGAAAGAAGTTGCAGAAGAAAGTAATCATCTATCATCCTCAGAAGAGATTATATCTTCAATATCAAGTTCAGATGATGAAGATAGGTCTATATCTAGGCCCAATACTTCAGGCAATAAAGGTCTGTCGGCTTCAGTTAAAGCAGGTCAGTCGACTTCACTTAAAGCACATACATCGACTTCATTTCAAACACAGCCGTCAACTTCATTTAAAGCAAGTTCGTCAACATTAAAATGTGATTTCCAAGGTTCTAAAAAATTTAACACCAAAAAGACAAAGTCTCATAAAACCAAAAGAAACTGTTTAAAAATAAGGAAAGAAACTCAGACAAAGTCATATAATATGCCTAGTACGTCATCTAAAGTGATAACCATGGATTACGAAAATACTGGAGCTGAAGTTACTGGTACTGAATATTATAAAGAAATGTCTGAGGGTTGTGAGACAATCACTGATAAATTAAATGATGAGATGGGCAATGAGTTGGACGCAGAGATGGTTATCTGTTCTTGTGCCAACACAGAATGGAACAATAGTGTTTGTAAGCAAATAGGCGTACATCAGATGCAATGTAATACAAATAAGCCTTCAGTGCAAATAACAGGCAATGAAGTAGTGAAAGAGGGAGTTGTAGTGTCTGGCAGCACTGACTCTGTAGTTAATAAAAGTATCCATACATGTGCAAATCAAGTTCAGGTACAAGCCAATGGAAAGCCTATGGAGGCATTAGAGATTGTCTCCGAATTACTCGAATCGATGATTATTAAAGCTAGCTCTAAAATTAAAACAAGTGATGAAGTACCAGCCACTGTTTCAGACAATTATCTCCAGCTTAATATGTCTACTGTCCATGAAGTGCCAGAAGTGATAAATGAAGACATAACAAAATCTTCAATTCGGCGTAGTACAAGGCAAATAAAATCAATGAAACAAGGAATCCAAGTTGATTTAGTTGGTTGTGATGAAACATCACAGTGTTCTAGGGATCGGGAAAGTGAACTGATTGCTTCCAAGGAACGTTATAAAGAAATGTTAGAGAACATAAAGAAGAGGGAGAGAAGTCTCATGAATAGAAGACGAAATCCGACCATTAGAGGACAAATACTCATCGATACCACTAGGAGACTTGGAAAAAAAGATTTGATTCCGATGAAAAATTTTATTGTGTTTTTTCGCATTCATAAACCTTTCAAACATGTAGTTGGAGAAAAGGGTGCCCGGCCGGGTAAATGTGTTCAAGAGATCCAGATTTTGAACTATCAGTCATTGGGAGACCTCAGGAGGAAGATTTTTTGTGAAGGTGATTACCAAGACACTGAAGGAGATGTCAGTGACTGGCCATATTCACGCATCGAAACTATTGCTAAGAATAAATACAAGTCAGGGATGTTCTACATTGACAACACATTCTATGTCGACACACAAGAAGGAGCAGAGGACTATTCAGAAGGAATTAGGAAATGGGGTGAAGGCCGTGGTATTCAGCTAGGCCCAACTGTCCCAATGGATGACATGAAAATAGAAGATCTAGAAGTGAGATTTGGATATCCCTATGTATACAAGCATCAGGGGGGATGTGAGCATCTTATAATCATCAGCGATGCTAGACTTTTAACGCCGAAAGACTCCTTACATTCCTCAGATTATCCAAATATAACTAAAACTTCCAGAAGTTTAGTTCACTATTGCCAAACCTGTTCACAAGTACCAGCCAGATGGATTGTTACTGGGACTGACCGTCTTCCACATGACTACAACCTCTTGTGTCATTATTGCCACCAGAGTTTTAATTATATTGGCACTGAGAAAGTAGGTAATTTTAAGGCCTACAAATGGAGGCAGAGAGCTCTTTTATACCACTAGAGTCCATAGGTATAAAAAAGTATAGGTGGAGAGCGGGGTGGTGTCGGGGACTCAGTTCTTGATTTGCTGTAAAAATATTTCGAGGCAAGACTTTTATTTGCTCTAATGATAATTTTTTTTTAAGTTTGAGAGCCTCCCCCAACTCCGACCATACCGTTCTTTGTTGAGACAATTTGTAAATATTGTACAGTATCCTAAGTTTGATTCAGTGTGTCATAATTTAAGGACAATGGGAGTAGTGTACCGTATTGCATTGCCTCTGCTACAGGGCTATGTATCTTTCTGCCCTCCTGTCCTGTGCTTCACTAAAATTAATTTTAAGTTATGAGTGAGCCGAGTTTTCAGTTTTTAAGAGACTTCTCCTTATGAACTTACTCTTACTCCCTGGCTGTTCATACCATTATCAAGTAATAGGCCTTTTATTATTAAGTACCGTATATACCTAATTTTTGTTTTGTGGGAATGGGATTTGGATGAAAGTAATCTATGTATTCGTCAAATTTATTCGTCTGGATTTCCAGCTCATCAGTCAGTGTCTGATAAATCACGGTAATTAAATTTAAGTACCATACTATAGTAACAACTATTTTATAACAATATTTCTTATTTTATTCAAAAGGAGTCCTTATTGTTTGGAGAACCATAGAAATACTATAGGCCTAGGCTCACTAGTTTAGTCAGAAGAATAAGAAAATCTGAATAAGAAAATTAAATCTGATCGGGATATTGTAATTCTTTTCAGAAGTTGGGAATTTCATGATTGTGTTTAGGCAGTGGCCGTAGCTCAGTGTAGAGCTCTGGGTTATCACCCAGCAGGTCCGGGTTCAACTCTTGGCTCAAGGACAAAAGATCGTTTGACTGCACCTGTGGTTCTGAAGTTACGTTAAGCCATTGGTCCATCTGCATAGAAAATAAAGTGCAAGCCTTTCAGGCGAGAACTATCAGTTAATTGCTGGATCTCCCTCCACTAAAAGCCATACAATATACACTTCAGTTTATATTTTAAATATACTTGTTGCTTTATAAGGTTTCAGGTTTTAAGAAATTCTTCCTTTTTAAATTAATTACGTTTTATAACTTAGCTGTGCTAGCCTACATGGAGAAATCCTCCAAATCCGATTTTTTTATTCATTAGGGTCTATTTCATATTTTTGGTTCTGACAGTGGGAATTATGTGCCTCCGGAAGGACGGAATATTAAAGGAAGAGAGAGGGTGAGAAATGTACAGCAGACAGCCGATTTACCACCCAGAGGGCCAACTTCTTTGCTCATGTGACAACCGATTTTCAGGCTCCTCTAATGGCCAACCAACCGACTATCCATTCATGTTCCTTAGCTAAGGTTTATCATGTCCAATGCATCAACTCCCCTGCTGCCGAGAGTATGAATGGGTCATAAGCGAAGTGTCATAATCATAGTGGACTGCCAAGGTTTACCACATGTTATGATAACTTCGTTTGATGTACCTAATGTCAACTTCACAACTAGTATAAACCAGTTTTAAGATTGTACTGGAATCGTATCACTTGCTCTTACATAGGCCTACATAGGGCCTACTCTTCTCATACTTTCATTAAAATGGAGGTTTAGGTGTTCTTTCTGGCCATAATACCGTGTTGTATATGGGGTAGACTGTTGACTTATAAGATAGGGTGTTTCCAGGGGTACAGTATTTAATGGGATTTCCTCCCGGATTAGGATAGTACAGACCCTCATCAGGCCAGAATCAAATTCTGAATGAAAATATTTTTGTTTGTACACAAAATATGTATCTAGCCTACTTTTAACATTTCTTTTGTTTTATGTTTTCAGTTGCAAATTTTTAAAGAAGCCTAGGCAAACACTTATTAAAATTTTTACTGAAATAATTCTTTTTGTACTTTTAGAGATTGCAAACTTTATTTTGCATGAAACAACATTTGTTTGTTCACCTGCCTTATGTTTCAGCCTGCTTTAATTAACATACCTTGTTTCCGTCGCTGCCCCACTCTCACTCCGTTTTGTATGACTCGGGTTTCAGTCCATTACTGGGCCATAACCTTCAATACATGGAACTGTTGTTCTTAAAATTTATCTATCTTGCGATTACGGCCGCTAAATGAGTTTGTTTATGAGGGCCTTTAGAGATCAGCCGGTTTTTGTTGACATGTCCGGCTGGTGGCAATGTTCGTACTTTGTTGTATGGTCAGTGGGAATTTTTTCACTGATGCTACCGTCCAAATGTGTTGTAATTTTATTGTCAATTTTAAATTAAAAGTTTAATTGTGCACCGAACGAAATTGCAAGATGGATTTAAATTTTAAGAACAATGGGTCCAAATAACGAATGGTTATGGTCAAGTGAAGGACTGAAACCCGAGTCACATTTTTTGAAATGTGCTCCTATCATAACTTGACCTTGCAGTGTTATAAACATCAGTACTCCACCAAGGTATTCAGAGTTTAAATAGTTATGTGACTCATGTCTTATTTTTTCAGGTTTTTAACGTAATGGTATCAAGTTTCAAGTAACATGATGTTGTCAGACTCGGAAGATAATCTTAATGGCAAGGAAATGCCACAAGTTTTTCCATTGGATATTCCTTCTAAGGAGGAATTTCAACCATTTGAGGTACCGTAGCCTAATTTTTTATAACTTGTCCCCCAAAAAAGTGCATCATACTTTTTATTAATTCCTTTCTCAAAATAACCCTTAGGCCCTAACACAACATTTTGCCAGCTATAAAGTTGCATCTTGCATCTTATGTGGACATATCAAGAATAACATAAACTGTAGGTCCAGCTAAATTGTGGCTAAGATTAGGCCTTATCTCATAAAATAAGTAACTTAGCCTATAGGCCTAACCCACCATCATTATTAAATGTCATTACAACTGTCGTTTTTATTTATTGTACTTATTTAAGTGATATTCGGGATCAAATGTGGCAGAAAGTTTTAATTCAAAGAAATTTAACACATCACTTTTAGCTCTCCCCGTGCATGGAGACCACATTGGACTAATGTTTACTATTAATAATATATAATGTCTTTATTTTTTAAAATTCATTGAATAAAACTAAAATTTAGTTACTTCAGAGAGAAACAATCACAATGGCTTAGTCGAGAAAAGTGGCAATTGCCATATTGGTCTTGGTCAGCATCGGCATCGGTATTGATCCCATCGGTATCGAACATCATGTTGCATTGGTATCGGACCCTCGAATTAAATAAACACTATTATTAGTTGTAACGTCATTAGCCTGCGGCGGGTGAAATTGTGCTCTCCTTATAACTGAGAGTTATGTTTATGTTTTGGTAAAGTGTTTTTGCTGCACTGTAAATCCAGCTGAATAATAACAACATCGATGGCAGCGACTCAGGAGCCGCGTACACGAAACTTCCAAATTTTTGCCTCAAACTAAATGCATTGGATGAGAGGTCTATTCACATTAGTGTACATAGGGTACATTCTTGATCTAAAAACAAGCAAAATATCATATTTAAAATTTCCGAAACTCCATAGTTAACCACACAGCCGCCATTTTGTATTTTAATAGAATAATTTTTAAATTAAGAACGGTTTGTTGTAATAAGTTTTGAAACTTGAAGCTTATAGAGGTAAAGGCCAAATTAAAGAAAAATAATACAGTACACTCTCGTTCATCGGAACTAATGTGGCGGACGGCCGGTTCGGATGTCAAAAAATTCCGATGAAGCGGAGTCCGTCGTGAGTCATCATTTCCGAACGTACGGTGACCTATCGTGATTGTATTCACTCTTGTTTTTAAGGTAACACAAGAGATTTTATGAAAATAAGGCACTCAAACTTTGAACATGGTAACAATGAACCTATAGGAATAAAAACAACAATGGGAAATAAAGATCCAAAATCGTTATTCTCATATTCCATATTCATATTTCACTCATATTCCAGCAGTCAACTGACTTCCACGTAACACAGGTGCAGTCGCGACGCGAGACAGACTGAATGAAAGTTTGGGTTTGGGAAGTGGTCGCAACGGATGTTCACTTCCTGCCCTCTTCCTCTTTCTATTTTTGTGCGAATACTCCACGGCCTCGTAAATCACATCAATGTGTACAGATTATGGAAAACGCCTGATGACGTTTGATGCAAAATGTAATACTTCACTGTTGTGCGGATAAAACGAATGGAAATTGAAGGCGCTAAAACGGAAAAATTATTTATTTCGTAAGAAAAAAAATTAATGATATCCAGATTTTCAGTTCCGATGAAGCGGAGTTCCGATGTCGCCGAGTCCGATGAACGAGAGTGTACTGTAGTTTTTTTTATTTACATTTTTTAAATGGCGACTGTTTTAAAATATTTAACCTTAAATTTCATAAAAATTTAGATTAGTTCATGAGGTAACAAAGTTTAGGATCTAGGCTTATGTGTTGTTTAGTAACTTTAATTTCAAATCTATCAATCTAAAAATAATTATGTGAATCGGGTCATCATAAACAAGGGTAACAGAGCGATTTAACTGAGCGCAAACAACCCGCGTATATGCGGGATATTAAAATTGCTCTATCTCGCTTTTTAATGAACCTATTTCTATTCAGGCCTAAATGTTGTTGGATTTTAAAATATCTAAAAAAAATAACCTAAATTTGAATCCCTTTTGTAGTTTTTATGCAATTTAAAGATAAAGATTTTAAACAGCCGCCATTTTGAAAAAAAAAATATGAATTGTAAATCATTGATTATTTTTATTCAATGAAGCCTTTTTCTCAAATAGCTTTAAACCAACCATCAACGTATCACAATAAACGGTCCTTAAAAATAGATGTTCAGCCATTTGGATGTTGTAAGCATATATAAAATAAACAATCCCTAACTATACCATTGACTCCCCGGGAATTTTATTCGTTGTGTAATTCCCCCAGCCCGGGTTTTGAATGCAGTTTTGCAGGCTTTCTTAAATAAATCTGTACAAAATCTAAAAATTGAGTAAACATACATGTATTAATATTTTTCTTGATTGAGAAAAAAGGGGAATATATAAATACCAATAATTTGATCCCAAATCAATATAAAAATTTTATTATAATCATTTTTTGGAAAGAAAAATTTTCATAAAATTTTTAAGTAAAGTTAAACAAGATAATCAAAAATTACTATTTATTATTACAAAATTGTAGAAAATTTACTTCCCTATCAAATAAAATGAAAAATATATTTGATTTAAAAAAGTACTTGAAAAACAAAACACCTTTAGGCATAGGCCTAGAGAAAGATTGCAGGTTATAACTAGCAAAGAGTATGAAAGTCCTACATAAACAGATAATACCCACTGTTTTCAGCACTAACACCTTCAAAATCTACAACAGACACATCACTAAACCTATCTTCAACTAAATACTAAAAAATTCTATTATCGTAGAGTAAACTAGAGGGTTCCGCACAATTCAACATTGTTTACAAACAAACCATTGAAGTTACGCAGTTCACAACAGGTGATTTTGTCACGAAATAAACATGTGTGTTTCATCGACCGCTGCAGTGATGCAGGTCACAAGAGCGCAAAACAAAAAATACCACAAGAAACAGCATTCTTTCCCGAATAGATCAATACCAACAAGGCAATATTCTATTTCTTCAAGCGATCATAATCAGCCCGGGAAATTTTAACTACTCTCGGTCGGCGGAGCTACTGCGCGGACGCGTATACGCGCCCATGGGATTCAAAGGGTTAATGTACATACCAAATTTTATCAATATATGACAATGAGTAAGTAAGATAGGTTTTTTTATTTCCCATAAAAATAACATTGGAAACATATTTTTGGATTTTTTCTGTAGGCTAGGTTAATTTTTTTAATCAAAAATTGTTTATTTTTTAGCTTTTTTTTTAAAAAAAAGGTTTATGTTAAAATTGTTGGATTAAAAAAAATTATTGTAAAAATGCCAAAACCCATTTTTTAATCCTTTTTAACCCCATTAAACCCCGTTCCCATAGTCCGATCATTCTGATTCGCGAAGTAGATGGTCATTCACATTCAAGTAGAGGTTGGCTACACCCCTGTAGGGAAATTCACTAAAAATGGGGAAAGTGGATAGTTTTTGGGGGTTTACCCAAATATAAATTAGTTCTAAGGATTAGTAAAATAAAATACACTAGGGATCCCATGCGCAAATTGTACATTTTGTAATATATTTCTTTATGTTTGTGAGAAACTCACCAACAGTACAATTCCAAAGTGTTATATGACTTACATAAACCATCAAGGAGAACATTTTTGTAGCCGCACTAGCGTATTTTTCACTCACAAACGCAGCATGAAAACACGTGAGAAATATGAACAGGATTAAATTTAATGGGATATGCTAGACAAGGTGTGTTTTCCCGCCCTAGCTGTTATAAATTCAAGCAGTGTGAAAATAAGCTAGTATTTACCACATGAATAAACGCTAGTGTGGCCGTCCACTTACAATCTGACTAAAAAATTCACCTGAAGGTAATCTGCTGTTAAGTTACAATTTACATTTTAAAATCTTATAATTCAACAGGGTGTTTAATGATACTGGAAATACTTGAAATACTGGAATTTTAATTCCATACTATAAATACTGGAATCATACTAAAATTTCTAAATAGATACTGAAATTTTTAAATTTTGTAAAATCCATATTGTTTTAATAGGCTACTTAAAATTTCGTCATTTGATCCATACAAACCAATGTAAAAATATTTGACAAGTCATTCTTGCTGTGTTTTTAAACCAAACTCAGAAAACTTGTAGTTCTGTCAAATAGTTACCGGTAATCAAGAAATGTACACAACTGTGTAGATAAAGATAGAACTTAGAAAATGTTTGATTTTGTACTCAAAATTTAAATTTGTTCCTTAAATTGTATTCATGTTTTTTACTTTTAAGTATTAATCTATTAGCGAATTTCCCTATAGGGAATACACCACTACGGTAGTAGCCATGGTAGTACTGATAACTTTTGAAGGGGACCTCCGATTTTGATGAAATTTGGTATGAAGGTGTAAGACTAGGTCTATTTTCATGAGTTTACGAACCAGCATGGTCGGGTTATGGGAACGGGGTTTTATGGAGTTTCAAAGGGGTCAAAAATGGGTTTTTTTGCATTTTTGGAGCATAATTTTCAAAATTCAACAATTTTAACTAAAACCATTAAAAGAGATTAAAAAAACAAACAATTTAGTATTTTGAATTTCTAACTTGGCTGAACAGGTTACGGAGAAAAGCCAAAATTATGGCTTATTAAAGCCATGTTAATCTTATGGGAAATCAACGAAACCCTATATCTCGCTTATTTATTGGAATATCTTGATAAAATTTGGTACCTACATTCATTTGGTAGGGTTCAACTGATATTTGCTTACAACACCCACATGGCGGCAAACCTACGTACTCACCCCTATGGGGTTTACAGGGAAAATGTAAAGAACACCATAACTTGATAATATTTGGTATGTACATTCACTAGGTAGGATTTAACTGATATTTGCTTACAACACCCATATGGTGGCAAACCTACGTACTCACCCCTATGGGGTTTACGGGGAAAATGTAAAGAACACCATAACTTGATAATATTTGGTATGTACATTCACTAGGTAGGATTTAACTGATATTTGCTTACAACACCCATATGGCGGCAAACCTACATACTCACCCCCATGGGTTTATGGGGAAAATTATAAAGTGCCGAATATTGATACAGTTTGACATTTACCTAACATAACTATTACATTTCATAAAAAACTAACATTTTCCCAAGGCAGCAAACCGACATACCTATTCCTATTGTGTTTATGGGGAAAATACAATATCTCAAGATCGTTTGGAAATTCGCTGAGTACGCAGGTCTGCTGCGACGGGGTATTTTATTATTACTAGAGATCGCACAGTGGTCGAAATTCAACCAAAAATTCAGTTGATCTTGAGCCAATTAGTTTTAAAATGTTTGATAACTGAAACATCTGTTCCCCCTGATTTGTTAGCATTTGTTATTACAACAGCTGTCTAAAGATTCAATCAACTACCCCTCTCCATAAGATATACATTGAAGTTTTTAAAGCCTGTAGGGTGGACACCTGGGGGCGAATCCAAATTATAATGTGATTCTGCTCATCTACAGCTCAATACCCTTCTAACGAAATGCTCCACGCATATTTTCCCCTACGATACGCACAAACTGAGGAAAAAGGAGGAAAAGAAATATGCTTGACTATTAATGTATAAATTTTGTAAGCCTAGTTATTCTTTTACGAGTGTGCTTGTTGCTCGAAATCAAGCAATTTGCTTTAAAAAATTTTACCGAATTTCCCTATAGGGAATGGGAAAATATGCTATTACGGTATTAGCCATGGCATGATAAGACTTAAGCCTTGGACCATTTTACTTTTCCATTTTGAGGTCCCCAGAAGAGAAAATCACCATTTTTCTTTCTCATATATATCTATAAATTTTCATGAGATTGCGAACTGGCATGACCGGGTTATGGGAACGGGGTTTTATGGGTTTTAAAGGGGGTTCAAATATGAGTTTTGGCATTTTTTGTCCTAAATTTTTAAAATTCAACAAATTTAACAAAACCATTTAAAAGTGCTTAAAAATAAAACAAAATAGTATTTTGAATTTTCAACTTGGCTTAACAGATTACAGAGAAAAGCCAAAAAGAGGTTTCCCATATTAGTCTAATGGAAAATTAACAAGACAATGTATCTCGCTTATTTATTGATATAACTTGGTAAAATTTGGTATGTACATTCACTGGGTAGGGTTTAACTAGTATTTTCTCACAACACCCATATGGTGGCAAATCTAGACACTCACACCTATGGGTTTTATGGGAAAATTAAAGAGTGCCGAATATTGATACAATTTGATACCTTACCTAACCATAACATTTCCTAGCAACTAACATTTTCTAACAACGTCCCATGGCATGAAGTAGTAAGGTAAAAATATTTTATTTTTTATTGGTGAAATTGATATTTCTTGGAGTATAAATGTATGTTTTCAGGTGAAAGTGAAACAAGAAGACGCTTCTGAGGATGTGAGAAAATTTGATACGACTTTGACTACCCTAGAGAAAAAAGAACCTTTGGTTATTAAAAGGGTAATTTCTCTCATTATTCTAGATGTAGCTATGTCTTGTATACTAAAGTCACAAGAACAACTCGGTACCGTACTGTCAACCATCCTGTCAGGCTTGATACGTCTAGTGTGAATCTATTTATTTAAATTTACATGCAATCCTACTAATATGACACCCAATTACAGACTTGGAGTTCTTCTTGGCTTAGCGATGAAACTTAAGTTTTCCCCATTACTTATGTTTAATATTAGCTAAACCCCTACTATTTCATTTCTGCTACTAGGTTCAATTCTAAAATAATTCCAGAAATGATCGATTCTAAAAAGCTATTTTCCGATTTAATTTTAACAAATGTCAATTAACTCTTCTAGATTTTTAAAATTTCTGCCATTTTAGTTAGAGATGAGATATTGACCTCCGGTTTGTTCCATTTAATTTCTCTTGATAAACCGTTTAAAATGAGAGGTCCCTCAATTAGGGGTTTACATTTGAAAATTTGGGGCTGCTCCCAAAATACCCCATCCCATTTTGGGGGTTGGGGCAAAGTTGTGTCTTTGATGAAAAATTGCATTTGTTGTGTTGATAACATATACCGAGTTTGGTTTTCCTGCTGCAACGTGTTAAAAAATTAATTAAGGGTGTCCAGACTTATACTTGTTTGCCCATCTCAAATTTTGAAATGGCTCCCATTTTGGTTAGTTGTGAGATATCGACCTCCGGTTTGCGCAATTTAATTCCTCTTGATAAACCGTTTAAAATGAAGGGTCACTCAATAGGGGTTTACATTTGAAAATTTGGGGCTGCCCCCAAAATACCCCATTTTGGGCAGGGTTGTGTAGTTGATGATAAAGTGCAGTTTTTCATGTTGTTAACATGTGCTGAGTTTGGTTTTCCTACTGCAACGCGTTAAAAAGTTAAAGTTAACAGGGGGTGTCCAGACTTTTGGGTAACCATGTACATAAAGACTGTCAGTAGAGCCATAAAGGCATTTGAACATAATAGGCCATTCAAATAGGGAATTAAAATTGCAAAGCATGATGTATTTCTGTATTTTTTATATGTTGTTGGGACCAGTGGCAATTTAAAAACAAGTTTGCAGCTTTGAAAACCCTGTGCTCCCTGCGTATTAAGTAGTAAAAAACTACACAATTTATGTATTTTTAATAGTTTTGGGCCTATAACTTATTATAGTGCATTTTTCTTAACACTACTCCTACAATAATTAAAGAACGTAAAATTTCAAACAATTTAAGAAAAATTTCAAATATGTGAGTCAAATAGTTTTTGAATTTTGATTTTTATAATACTACAAACTTTTGTAATTAATAGCCAAAATTTGCATTTTTTTCTGGTTTTGACCACCAAAAATTGTACTATAAACGGAAATTAAATTTAGCCACTTTATGGACTATTTGACTCATATATATGAAATTTTTCTTAAATTGATTGAAATTTTAAATTCTTTAATTACTGTAGGAGTAGTGTTAAGAAAAATGCACTATTATAAGTTATAAGCCCAAAACCATTAAAATTACATTAATTGTGTATTTTTTTAGCGAATTTCCCATAGGGAATAAGCTATTACCGTAGGTCTCATGGTAAGACCTAAGCCCGGGACCATGTTACTTTTTCGTTTTGAGGTGCCCAGAGACCAAAAATAATAGTCATTAAAATTTATATATATATATATATATATAGGGGAAGGTGTTGTACCTAGGGACAGTTTTCAGTTTTCATTTTTTTAAATAAAACCTTTTATAAATTAAAACCAAATTTGAATGTATATATGCCAAAGGAATCTTTGTGTATAACCTTACAAAATATATAAAAGCTTTAACTTTTCAGGAAAATGTATAAAAATGAACTTAAATTTTCTTTGAATTTTGTCCCTAGGTACATTAGGCTGATGTACCTGGGGACAACCTTGGATGTACCTAGGGACAGGTTATAAAATGGTGTATAAAATCCACTTCACGCAATAAAAATGAATCTTTATTTGTAAAAAATGATAAATACACGTCTATAAGAGTATAAAGTAAGTATATCTCCCCTCAATTTGAAATTAATTAACATTATATCCTGAAAACGCAACAGAAAATTTTAGTTGATTTTGTAGCCTTGCTGTGCCCCCGTAAGATGAAGGCTCTGGAAGTTTTAGTTTTATGTCCTTTGCACTAATATCAAAAATGTCTGAGCTCCTAGCTCTGAACTTATCAGAGTCTAGGCATTTCACTAAGTAGGTTGCAGAAAATGTTTCTTCGTCTTGCCTTGCAGTAATGTTTGCAACAAAATGCTTTGTGCTTTTTTTCCCTTGATGCTCAACCAAAACAAAATCTCCATTTTTTAATTCTTCAAGATTGAGGTCCTTTTCAAGTTCTTTTGCCTCAGGATAATCTTGATCAGACAACTCAATAAAATCTTCAGGGTTTTCATTCGGTGGATCGTCAAAAATTGCCAAATCTTCATCATCACTAGAATCTTTTTTAAGTTTACCCGTACCTTTTTCATTTTTTCTCTTTTTAGCCTCAAGGCATTCTTTTTAGCCTCCATCTTCATCATTTTTAGATTTTCAATTTTGACTTTCTTTGGGGTATCAGTCATGATTTTCGATTTTCCTTTAGGCCTACGTGTAGTTTTACCTAGTTGTTGACTTTTACGTGCAGCTGCCTTTGGGAAAGGCCTTAACATCTCTGGGGTAATAATAGTTGAAGCTGACTGCACTTGGGGGGATGACTGGGGAGTTGGAGGATCAAGAAGACATTCAGTTGACTTGGATGTCGATGGATCGTTAACCAGAGGCTGCGATGACTGCACATCAGATGAGGTTGTTGGTTGCTGTGATTGTGATGGTACCTGACGGTCCTCAAAAGAGTTGCAAGCGGGAGCAGGTCGATCTGTGACATTAGCAGGAAGAAATTCGTGATCTTTAAAAATATCTTGATTTAGTGGACAAATTCCAGTGACTTTAAATCCTTCAACTATGTTGGCTGGTGTAAAAGCTTTGCTGTAGACCTTTCCAGCAATTTCAGCCACGTCATAAATTGTTAGTGGTTTCCCTTGATTGCCAGGTGAAGACATCCAGTCGGTTATAGCCTTATGGTAATACGTCTTAAACGGGCCAAAGACTGTGCGGTCAAGAGGCTGCATCTTATGAGAGGTATGGGGATAGAAAGTGACCATATGCACACCCATTTTCTTAGCTAGAGTAATTGCTCTTACAGAAACGTGGCTCTCATGGTTGTCTAGCAACAAAATAACTGGGCTCTCAGTGGTTGGTTTGACGTGATTCACAAAATGTTCAAAGTATTGATAAAAAATATCTTCGTTTGACCAACCTGATGGTGCTGCTGCTCCGATCGAACCTGGAGGTGCTCCTTTTAACATGTTATTCTTAAAATGTACACGGGGAAACACAAACAGGGGTGGAACGGTATTCCCTAGAGCATTCACTGTAGGGATGGACGAGATTGGATTTTCAGTTCGAGACGAGACGAGAATTTTGAATTCTCAAATAATTTCGAGACGAGATTTTCCCTCTCATACATTACGAGAAATGTGCGTTCGGGATTTTAATCTGATTTTGTAACATGGTTAATCCTGATTAATGTGAAGGAACAAATATTTCTTTGTAAATTGCTGATTATGTTAATAAACTGAAGTTAAAAAAGTCACTTTCTTAACAAAAGGTCTAGGACTATAAAGGAATGTACCCAATAAAAAGGTTAAGAAGATATAGGCTCACCGTAAACCCTACCGACCTACGTTTAGTAAAACATAAAAAGAGAATCCTCTGTTACAGTTACTTACTTCACTTTTCACTATTAACCTACTTTAAAATGTTTCCAAATAAGAGCTTTTCCTCACTCACAGATTTCTAGTAGGCATAGGCCTACTAACTTTGAATCACAAGCCTAGAGGCCGGGAGGCTAACAAGAAATAACTTTCAATTGGAGGATTTTAAATTTAAAACAATCTCTTCTTCTTTGTCTTTGTCCATAAGATAATCTTCAGCTCTCATTTTGTTTGCTATTTATTGTCATTTCTCCAAACTATTCAAGTCCAGTAACTTATACATAACTTTCACTGCTTTCGAATTCATGTAATTCCCTCAATTTGTCGTCTGCTAGTGGTAAGGTTTTTATTTTGCTCCTAACTGAATAAAGGCAAGCATTAGTGTAGCCATGAAGCCTGTAATAGTCAATGCCTGTATGGTTCTGGTAAGACCATTGATTTTCTATGTATTTAACACAACCTATTTATTGCTGTTCAACAATTAATTATTGTTAATAGGCCTATTCAGTTTTTTTTTTTAGTATCCAAAAGTTGGAATAAAATCAACCATCAGCAGATTTTAAGCATTCATGGCTTAAAATAGCTGAACTCTGCTAAGAGTGTGAAAGTAAATTAAATTCTGTATTACGTGGGATATTTGAGGTTAGCCACTATTCAATCTGATTGGCTATCTTGTCATTCATCTGATTGTCACTACTCTTCTTACTGCCAATGTCAAAACAGCTCTTAAATTTGTCAAAAATTATTTGAATCAGTTTTAAATAATCATCTTGAAGCAATTAAATGTCAAATAATGATTGTTTATTGTTTATAAAGTTTTCCCAATGTTCTAAAGACTTATCAAACAAATGAATTATTTTATAAATCAGGAGCTATGTTGACTCCGCCCACTACTGTTGATCGTCTCGTCTCTCTCGTCAGTACCACTAACAGTCCGTGCAGATGCAGCCGTAGAGCCGTCTCCAGTCCAGTTCAAATCTTGGAAGTCCAACCTAGTTTAACCGTTTATGATGGCAATTTTAAGTTTGAAGTTGTGAGGAGGATAGGAAAATAAAACACTTCACATTGCTTCAAAATAATTTATTTTGCAGTATTAAATTCGTAGATTATTTATACCCGTTTTTATCGTTATTCACGAATTATTTCTCGTCTCGAAAAATCTCGATCAAAATGAAATCTCGTCTCGGTTAACGAGATTAAAAATTTCTCGTAATTTCGAGACCCGTCCATCCCTAATTCACTGCTGCTATCATGCTTAAATTTGTACCTCGCTCCGCATATGTCAAACCTCCAATTGCTTTCACACCTTTAGGAGCCAATACCTTTGGTGGATTCTGAACAGTTGATAGTCCTGTTTCATCCAAGTTGTAAATTTTTCTGGACCGAACTTGCTGCGGCCAAGGACTTCAATATAATTTGAAAAAAATAGACCAACATTATGTTTGTTAAAAGAGGTAGCCCTGGATAGGCTAGTTGCCTCAGGTTTACGCAGTGATAATTTCGAGGTATGGCGTTGCCTAAAGAGTCTTGTCCACCCTTCTCCAGCTAATTTATCTTCATCCCATCTTGTAGGATATTTAACTTTATTTTCCTTTGCAAACTCGTAAGCAAGTCTGCGTAGATCAAGAATTGTGAGGCCTTAGTGCATGTAAGCAGCTTGCTTCATGTATTCCACTAGCATACTTTCCTGTGCTTCAGTAAATACTTTTTTTACATCGTAATTTGGAGAATATTCGTAGGATGATGTGCCTGAAGCTTTGAATGTAGAAACATGTCGAGATAGCGCTGACTTGGAGATTCCGTACTTTTCAGCAGCCTTGCGAACAGAATAATGGTTCTCCACAACATCTTTTACTGCAGAGATGAAGGCTGCATTACTTGGCTGCTCTCTTTTCTTTTTCTCCTTGCTCCGTGGCATATTTAAGAGACACTGGTATCTGAAAGAAAAAAAATTGTTACATGATGTACCTAGGGACACCAGCCTTTGGTGTCCCCAGGTACATCATAAACACTGTCCGCAGGTACATCAGGGTGCATATCTCTTTTATTTAGGAAAAAGAATCGTTTGAGGTTAGGATTTTGTCAGATATAATAATGTCTAAAAGAAGCTCTTAAAATAAACTATAAACTGTATACTTACTTTGATTAGTGAACAGACATGAACAGCAGTAAAAAATCCTTCAACACAAGAGAAAAATTTACTTTTAAGATGTAAAAATAAAGAAATAGAAATAACTTTTCAACACATTGGTTTAGGCTAATATGGAATGGAGAGAGAGAAAGAACACAAAAAATACAGTGTTGCCACTATACAACATTAAATTTACCCATTGTAGAAAAAGAAATACCACGACTGTCCCTAGGTACAGCTGTCCCTAGGTACAACACCTTCCCCTATGTATATATTTATATATGAATATATATATGTGTCCCTAGACACGATAACTCTCGTAAAAGTGGTCCGATCGACACCAAATTTGGTAGAGAGATGTAATCCTACATTTATTCGGATGAGTTCATAAACCAGACATATCGACCTACCGGAAGGGGTAGTTTTGGGGGGTTTTGTACTCCAAAAATGGGTTTTTTGCATTTTTCATATGTAATTTTTAAAAATTTTAAATTTATATTTTGACCATTGGATTTAGCTCAAAAAACACACAATTTAGTATTTTGAAGCTTTGCTCTATCTCCATTGGTTACAGAGATATTTAAAAGTCTAAAGACAGTACATTGTATTTTGGGGCTCCAATGTTAATCTTATGTAGAATAAGGATGTGTTAATATTTCACTTGTTAACCAATATTTTTGGATGAAACTTGGTATTCACCTTTATTTAGTTGAGATAAATCCATTTATGATAAAGAAATCCTAGTTTTTATGCTTATCATGGCAGCAAACCTGCATACTCTTTTCCCATGTTAATCATATGGAGAATAGGCAAACTCCTTTAGCAATGGACAGATATTGAAGAAACGAAGTATAAGGCTTCATAAGGTCGAAATATATTTATATTTTTAAGCTATAAACCTACTTTTAGTGTTCCCCATGGCAGCATACCTGCATACTCTTTCCCTATATTTTTATCATAAGGAGAATAGACATTTATTTCCCTATTTATGGGCATGTGATGATATTTGGTTTACAGGTATCTGGCCAAAATTAATATTACTAATTTGGAAATTCGCTGAGTACGCAGGTCTGCTGCGACGGGGGGTAATACTTACTACGCAGAGAGCACAGGGTTTTCGAAGCTGCAAATTTGTTTTTGAATTACCCTAACTGGCCCCAACAACATATCAAAAATACAGAAATACATCATGCTTTGCAATTTTATGTAAAAATTCGCTTTCTATGTAAAATTTGACTGGCCTATAATGAGTTTCAACAAATATTTCATAATTCCCATTTTTTTTTCGCAATCGATTCCAATATCCTCTATATTTTGTTTCTAAACCTAATAAACTCTGCTTAAATAATTTTTCAATTCAGTGTGTGGTAAGTCTTTCATGGCTGTCCACTGTAATGAACACAAACTTCCTTTACCTTTTCATCCATATGTTATAGATGGATAGATCGTTTATTGTCATAAACATTTTACAAAAATGCATGGACAAACGTCATGTAAATACAATCAATAAACTATTTATAGGACATAAATAAATAACATCAAATAAAGTATCTAAGTAAAGCAGCGGTTCTCAACCTGGGGTACGCGAACCCCTAGGGGTTCGCGGATGAGTCCTCGGGGGTTCGCGAGACATAAATTGATAATGGCGGACATTGAGGCTAACATTTTTCGTGTCCGCCATTATCAATTTATGTCTCGCAAACCCAGCAGTATTGCCAAATTTCCAAAGTTGTTGCCAATGAATTGATTGAGTAGTTGAGTCTCTGGACAGAGCAATTATGAAATAGGCTACTGTGGGTCCTAACGTTGACCTTGTAAACTTCGTCTTTTAAATATTTCAAACTGTTACAGTTTTGGAACGAGAGTTGATCGAAGCTGGTTCACATGACGTTTGATCACTCTATCAGATGAATCGAGAGTTACAAGGTAATGTCTTTTACCAAGTGTAGCTTTGATCTCTCCTAATTGCCATACATACTTGTTGTTTATGAAGAGTCGTGCTTGGACCCTCTCCCCCACTTTAAATGATCTTGCAGGTGAAGATTTGACTTTTGAGGGCTGTGGTTGATATGGGAAAATTGCATCGAGTCTTAGTCGGAGTTTTCGTCCTAAATATAGTTCAGCTGGTGACTGGCCACAAATAAGTGGTGTTGCTCTGTATTTCATCAGGATCTTTTGGACCTTTTCAAGGATTGAATTTCTGTCACTGGAAGCTGCTTTGAGGCGGTTCTTTAGCGTCTGAACAGACCGTTCGGCTAGGCCGTTTGTTGCGGGGTGTCCAGGGGCGATGAATTTGTGGAAAATGCCTCTAGCTTAGCAATATGTATGGAAAGTTTCACTTTGAAAAATCGTTGCATTGTCAGATACAAGCACTTTAGGATACCCATGAATTGAGAAAATTTGTTCAAGTAGTTAGATTGAGCTGGAACTGGATGGGGCTTCTTTTATTATCTTAATTTCAGTCCATTTGGATCTTGCGTCGACACACAATAGAAAATTATAGCCTTGAAATGGACCCGCATAATCAATGTGTATCCGCTCCCAGTTTTCCTCAGGAGGGTCCCATGGGTGGACTGGAGCTTTTTTCGGGTTGGATCTAGTAAGTGCACAATTTTCACAACCTCTTACAAGTCGTTCAATGTCCTTGTCTATGTGTGGCCAATAGACGTATCTACGTGCAAGTTGTTTCATTTTAGTTACACCGAGGTGAGTTTCATGCAATTCACTAAGGATATTAGGTCTGAGACTGGTTGGAATGTAGACACGATCTCCTCGAAACACCATTCCGTCAACCAATGTAAATTCTGAGTCCACTGAACTGGTAAGAAGCTCTTGCTGAATCTTCGATAGAACTGGATCGTTTCTTGTTTCCTGCTTTATAGTTGAAGCAGTGACGTGTTCGTCATATACAGGGTGTCCAAAAAAAACCTTTACAGACTTTGGGATGTGATTCCTGATACAAAAGTAAAGAAAAAAGTTCCTATGAAGGTATGTCCGAAAATCCATATTTACCCAGATATCCGCCATTTTGTTTTTTCCACTTAATAATTTTTATTTCGGTGACGGATTGATCTAGGTACTTCATATTTGGCATGGATCTTTATAATACTAATGTCCATTTCCACAATAAAAATTATTTTTTTCCGATGCATATTTTCAAAATGGCGGCCATTTTAAATTTTTAAACTCAAATATCTCAAAAACGGTAAAATTTATAAAAATATTACAAGACACAAAAAAGTTGACAAATTAAATTATCTAAACAACAAAACCAAGTTTGTAAGGATCCGCTAACAAATAACGGAGTTATTAAGATTTTTCTCTTAAATTAACCTAAATTGGCATTAATCATAGTGGAAAATCAGTGTTTTTCTGCAGAAAAACCACAATAACTCCGTTATTTGTTGCCGGTTCCTTACAAACTTGGTATCACTGTTTAGATAATTTAATTTGTCAACTTTTTTGTGTCTTGTAATATTTTTATAAATTTTACCTATTTTGAGATATTTGAGTTTAAAAATTTAAAATGGCCGCCATTTTGAAAATATGCATCGGAAAAAAATAATTTTTATTGTGGAAATGGACATTAGTATTATAAAGATCCATGCCAAATATGAAGTACCTAGATCAATCCGTCACCGAAATAAAAATTATTAAGTGGAAAAAACAAAATGGCGGATATCTGGGTAAATATGCATTTTCGGACATACCTTCATAGGAACTTTTTTCTTTACTTTTGTATCAGGAATCACATCCCAAAGTCTGTAAACGTTTTTTTTGGACACCCTGTATATCGAAAACATGTTGCTCACATATTTGGTTAACTTCATGACCAATCGCTTCATTGATAGTACAATGTATCTGCTGGAGTGGAGCTCTTGAAAGACAGTCAACATTTTTATTTTCATTGCCAGGTTTGAATTTCAGTGTGTAGTTGAAACCAGATAGGTATGATGCATATCGAAGTAGACGAGCAGATGTCATCTGTGGGAGGGCTTTATTTTGTTGAAATATCCTTGAAATTGGAGCATTATCTGTCACTAAAGTAAAATGGTTTCCAAAAAGATAATAGTAGAAGTGTGACACGCCGAAAATGATCGCAAGACTCTCACGGTCTAGTTGGCTGTAATTTCTTTCGGAAATGGTCAATGACCGTGAGGCGTATGCTATCGGCTTCTCATTTCCTTGAACATTGTGACTAAGCACTGCAGCTACTCCTGTTGGGCTAGCGTTTGTAGTTAGAATAAGTGGCAATGTGGGGTCGAACGGCACCAGAACTCGATCACTGCATTATGTTTAATCTTTAAGAATGCAGCTTCACAAGCTGATGTCCACTCCCATTTTGCTTTCTTCTGCAGCAGACATCGTAGAGGGTATGTTGTTGTCGATGCATCAGGCATAAAACGTGAATAGTAGGATACTAGACCCAAAAAACGTTTAACTTCATCTGTGTTTGAAGGACGGGGCATCTGATGGATTGCTTGTACTTTTGCTGGAGATTTACTGATTTTATTGTACTCTAAAACTCGTCCTAGATACTCGATTCGCTCTTGAAAGAATGAGCACTTTTGTTTGTTCACATGTAGGTTGTAGTCTGAAAGTCGCTGGAGGCAGGCTTGAAGATTTTGCTTGCATTCTTCGATTGTCGATCCATGGACAATAATGTCATCGAAATATGACTCTGTTTTGTTCAATCCCTTCAGTATCTGTGATAGAATATGATTAAACTCTGATGGTGCAGTCTTTATGCCTAAACTGAGTCTGTGTACCAAATACGTCCCTCGATGTGTTGACATGGTCTGTATTTTACTTGATTTTCAGGTTGAAATAATAAAACGTCTTCCAACACTATTCGATATATTTACACTTATACTGTATATGTTTACAGACGGTAAATATATATAAAAGATCTTATAATGGCGATCGATTTCGACCAGTCACACCGGTCATCATCAGGCCCAATCAGAGACTCTGATCCACTGACGTCCCAGGAGCGCATCATGTCCTTGTGGAACAATGTGAAGTTCTTCTTTAATGTGTTTTCCATTGTAGGAAACGTCAATTTTCACCTTGCCTTCAGGTTGAATCACGTTCCCGGAGTATGATCGGAAAGCAATAGTGGTTTTCTCCAGTGGAATTCCCAGGTCAAGATTCTCGAAGTCATTGCTGGAAAGTAGAGAGAACTTTGCGCCAGTGTCTACTTCAAAACGTTGAGGCTTTCCATTGAGTAGCACAGTAATCATGTATTTGTCAGAGTCATTTTTCATTTCGAACAAATCTACCACATTTGGTTGTTGGTGAACAGTTTCGACTTTCTTGAGGCCATAGTCAAGTGAAGATGCTGAGACTTCCGCAGGGGCAAAATTCTGTATGCTATGTGTCGAACTAGAGGATCTGGACTTCTGGTTTTTCATGCTTGTGGAAATGCAGACCTTGGCTAGGTGTCCTTGTTTGTTACATTTATTGCACTTGAGTTTTGTCTTGTCGACTTGGCACTCGGACGCTTGGTGATTTTCTTTTCCACAACGAAAACAAAGGTTTTCAATGCCAAGAGATTTATAATCTGGTTTTCTAGAATGAGACCTGGAACGACGTTGATTATACAACTTAGTTGAGCGGCCGTTAGAGCAAGTTCGCTTAGATGGATTTGATATTTTGTTTACTTCATCATGTCCATTGAAAGTTGTTTTGCTAGAATTTGACCGCTGGCCAAGCTCCCTAGACTCGATCTTGGAAGCTTCTAGTGCAATTGTCTTCGAAACTATTCCTTCAAAAGTGGTTTCATTTGATTGCAAAATTTGTTCTCGGAGCCAATCGTCCCGCAGACCTCGAATAAATTGTGCTCTAAGAAAAACTTCTGCAATTGAAACTGATTGATTGCATTGACATTGGACAGTAAATTCACATTCAGCCACATCACGTTGAAGCGATGCAACAAATTCAGATATGGATTCACGTTCTTTCTGAAAAATGTTCAAAAAATAATGTTGGGAAACTACAACGTTTTTCCATGGAATTAACAACTGTTTGGAAAACTTAATAAGTTCGTCATATTTTAGAGATTTCATTTGTTTCTCGGGACCTAAGAAAGAAGCTAAATTGTTATAATGTTCACCCCCGATTGAAGCACACAAAAGTTGACTTATTTTCGTGGGGTCGGTAAGTCCTTTCATATTGTAGTAATTTTCAAATCTCTCTAGGTAGCATGTAAATTTTTCTTTTCTTTGATCAAAATTTTCGAAAGGAGATATCGTACAGTAATTTATAGAAGGCTTGGTGTCATCTATAAATAATAAATAAATAAATAAAAATGCCTTTATTAATATAGCGTTTCTCTGGTACACCAGCTTTTCAGAACAACTATCGTCAAGATCATGAAAAAAACAGATTTACAAAATTGAATATTCTAAAATAAAGTTATACATGATATAAAAAACAAATACCTTCATGCTGTCTACACAAACATTTTCTTTAAATTTAATTTAAAAGAGGCAGACCTTAGCCCTTTTAGGCTATCGGGTAGCTCATTGTACAGCTGGGGGCCAAAATAAGAAAAACTCCTTCTCCCGAATTCAAGGTTCACTCTGGGGAAGTGAAGCCTCCCACCATGGCGAGTCCTACGCTCGGAAACCTCGTCCCGGGAAGAGAGTCTCTCGTAAAGGTAGTCGGGCTCGCAAGATATCAGCACTTTGTGAGTCATGCAACATGTCAAAATCCTGCAAACAGTTTCCATGGGCAACAGCTTGACCGCTTCGCGGTAGGGGGATACATGGTCGAATCTTTTCAAACAAAAAATAAAACGCAGAGCTGAGTTTTGAAGCTTTTGGATCCGACCCATGTCCTCTCTAGAAAGACTGTTGCCATAAGCAGGAAAGCAGTAGTTAAAAACTGAAAGAATCAGTGACTGTACTAACTGCACTTTGGCGGCCTCTGGCAGCAGACTTCTGAACCTATACAGACCTCTCAACCTTCCCAGAGCTCGCTGGGAGGCATGTGTGACATGATCTGTGAAGGTGAGACCTTTGTCAAGCACGATGCCGAGAGTCTTGACTTGATCACACACTGCCAGACTCTCGCCGTCAAGTGAGATCCTCACTCCGTGATCTTTGATCATCTGTACTTGGTCAAGTGGTGCAGTGTGCAAGACGGTACACTTATTAGAATTGAGCTTAAGGCCATTATCAACAGACCACTCCAAAATGTTCTGTAGATCAGCGTTGATTTGACTGAATGCCTCTTTCATAAGCTGAGGCTCATATGACAATACTAATTGGGAGTCATCAGCATACAAGTGAGCCGTGCAGTGTTTTACACAATTGGGGAAGTCTGCTGTGTAAAGCGTGTACAGGATAGGTCCCAGACAACTGCCCTGAGGAACCCCCCGCCGTTTGGCAAGAGGTACTGATGTTTCACTCCCTAGTCTGGTGACCTGAAGTCTGTCTTTGAGATACGATCGAACCCATGCAGTAGCCTCATTACTAAAACCGAAGTAGTGCATCTTTGCAATCAACATATCGTGATCCATAGAGTCAAATGCCTTTGAGTAATCGAGCATCACAAGGGAACTGTATCTGCCCTTATCTCTGTTGTCAATGATATCGCTGAATAAGTTTGTAAGAGCAGTGCATGTACTATGATTCTTTCGAAAGCCAGACTGGAGTTTTGGTAGTAATCTATGGGCATTGACGAATTCGTTTATCTGCTTGATAACAACTTTCTCTAGGATCTTAGATCTCTGTTGGTATTGACAGCTTCAAGGACTTGTTGAATCAGAATACTCTGTTGCCTTTGTTGTTCTTGAAATACATCCAAAAATTTACCAATTTGTTCTTTATTCATTTTAAAACTGAAATAAATGACTGGATAAATGAGTAAAAGGTCGAAATTGTTACAATTGAACTGATTGAATGTTGATTTGAACTATTATGGCAATAGGTACACGTGAAGACTTTTTTATCGTCGCCAATCTTTTTTATTATTGTGAACTTGGTAGCCGATGTTGAAGGTATTGTAATAAATACATTATAGCACGCACAAGATTCCACGTGTATACATATTTTCGTAATTACTACTAATATAGAAAAGAAACAGTACTTGAAACACCAATTGAATACTTTAATAACATTCTAGAACCAAACTGTAATCATTGAAAAACAATACCATATGATTAGTAATAATAAAGAGTTTAATCATATGTGTGACATAGAGTCACCACAGTTTTTAACGCGAACAATGTATTCATACCAATTTAGACTTGTATCTAGGGTAATTCCTAAGAAATTAAGGGAATGATTATTAGGTTTATAATTTTGCTTACAACTAAAACTAAACTTAATATCACAGGTCTTGCTTACATTTAAAGAAAGGTTATTGGCTGAACACCAGTCCTTTACCATTTCTGTGCTGTCTTCTATTATTTTATTCAGTTCAATGTCAGAAGTGGCCTTAATTTTTAAAACGAGATCATCAGCATATAAATAGGCATCTCTACATGGGTTAACAAGGTTATAAGGTAAGTCATTGATATAGATATTGAATAATATTGGACCTAATATAGAGCCCTGTGGGACTCCAAACTCAACAGTTTTACTACCAGAAAAAATACCAGACTTAAAAACAAATTGCTTTCGACAATATAGATAAGAATTGATGATCCTAACAGACTCAACACTAAGTCCATAGTAAGTCAATTTTTCATTAGCAAGCTGTGATGAACCGTGTCAAAAGCTTTGCTCATATCAAAGGATCTAAGACTAACAACATATTTATTTTCAACATCAGAGATCACTTGTTTTGTTAATTCTAAGACAGCTCTACTAGTATTACGATTAGGTCTAAAGCCAAATTGCTTATCAGAAAATAGAACATTGTCTTCAAAATGCTTCGATAACTGAGTTTGCATGAGATTTTCAAATACTTTTGAAATTACCGGTACAATGAATATCGGTCGATAATTTGACGGATCACTTTTTAGGCCTTTTTTATAAACTGGAATCACCTTAACATTTTTTAGCTCTTCTGGAAAGACACACTCGCTCAAAACATACTGGTTAAACAAGTAAGATAATATTTCAGATATGTAGCTTGAGGAAATTTTTAAGATTAATGAGTTTAAGCCATACATATCCAAACAGTTGCTATTACTAAGCTTATTGATTGAGGTATAAACTTGCTCAACGCTTACACAGCTAAAAGAAAAACTAGGACAATACTTCTTATAACTACTTAGATAGGTTTTTGAAGCATTTTTACTTTGAGCAATATTTTTACTTAAGGCATTAATATGATCAATAAAAAAATTGTTAAAATTTTCTGCACTGATTCGATAATTTTTATTTGCTTTCGGCCTACTGCCAGTACTAGTTACCCTATTTACAACATTCCACATTGTCTTACTTTTATTTTTTGAACCTGAAATTAAGTTACTAAAATAGGCTACTTTTGCTTCCTTAATAGATTTTCTATATACTCTCTTAAGGCGGTTATACTCATCCTTAAGATTTTGGTAGTTAAAAGTTTTATAGAGTGAGTATAGGGAGTCACACCTCTTTTTAAGATTCTTTAACTCTCTATTATATCATCTATTGTCAGATTTCATTTTCCTGCGTCTTTTATTTACCAAGGGAAAAGCATAATTAACAGCCCACAGGAATAGGTCGAGAAAAGTTTTAAATTTTACTTTGCTCTCACTTAAATAAACTTCAAACCAATTAATTGACTCTAATAGACCAAGGAATAAACTGATATTGTCAGAATTAACCAACCTAATTTTATTTGTACCTACATCATAGTCACCATCATTGGCATTTAACTTAGGTATCTATGTATTTAAAACACAAAGTTAAAAAACCTTTGGACACTTCGTCTGAGACTTCTACTGGACCAATTTACATGCGGGTTGTACCAAAATAAACGTTTTCGGTTCTATATTAGCAGGTTTTATTTGTATTTCAAAAATATTTACGTTAAATCTGTCAAAAATGAAAAATAAACTTTTCTTATGGAGATTTAACATGGGGAAAAAGCCAACAGTTTCAATCCTTTGGACAGTTCGTCTGAGACTTCTACTGGACCGATTTACATGCGGGTTGTACCAAAATAAACGTTTTCGGTTCTATATTAGCAGGTTTTATTCGTATTTCAAAAATATTTACGTTAAATCGGTCAAAAATTAAAAATAAACTTTTCTTATGGAGATTTAACATGGGGAAAAAAGCCAACATTTCCAATCCTTTGGACAGTTCGTCTGAGACTTCCACTGGACCAATTTACACGCAGTTTGTACCAAATAAAACGTAAACCTTTGTATATTAGCAGATTTTATTTACTTTGACGTTATCTTACTTCCTTAAATTAAAAATATCGACATTTTCCTTTACAATTTATTTATTTTACACGCTTTGAATCAGCTGATTGTAAACACACGATGCATTTTGTCTAAATACAGTGGATGAGCAAAAGCTCATGAAGGATTTGGTTTATTATAGCCAGTACCTAAAAACGTTTACAATTATTATGATGTATTGTCATTTATGAAAAGAAAGTTTCTTAATCATATAATTAACGTTATCTTACTCCCTTAAATTAACAATTTCGACATTTTCAAACCTTAACAATTAATTTATTTTACAAGATTTCAATCAGCTGATTGTAAACACACGAGGTATTTTTTCTTAATACAGAGTGGATGAACAAAAGTTCATGAAGGATTTGGTTTATTATGGTCAGTACCTAAAAACGTTTACAATTATTATGATGTATTATCCTTTAAATGGAAAGAAAGTTGCTTAATTATGTAAAATAGCTGATTGCTTTAAAATTAAGACTAAATTGTAAAGATTTAGTTTAAATAAATTGCTCACATTTGTATTAAAAGAAACGGAAGTATCGGAGATTCTTTGTGCAATCAATTTGTCGTTTGCAACGTTGTAATGCTTTACATTTACTTCGCTTAGTGACAGTATTTGTGGCGCAGGCGGTAGCGTGACTTACTCCTAATCAAACGGCCCGGGTTGCAGACCGACCTTCACAAATATACTTTTTGTGATGTGTCCAATAACGGCGTCACTAATAAATGTTTTACTGATGGTACCGATATTTATTTTAAGCAAAATAGATACATTAAAATATTTATAGGCCTGTTCAAACTCTCAAAAAACTTAACTAACAAGTTTACAAATTGATAGTTTAGGCTTGCTTATTTCTGATGTTTTGATTAGGCTACTAAGGTTTAGGCCTAAGTAAACAATGGATTTGTTATGTTTATAAAATACTAAAGAGTGTCTGTGTTACATAGTAAGGGTGCAGCATTATTGTTTTTAAGGAATATGCCTATAGGCCTACTTTGACAGACACTCCAACTAAAATTATGTAATTTTCTGTGAAATAGGCTAAATTTGTATTCTTTTAATTTCGATAGTTATTGAAACTTGCACACTACAGCATAAATATTGCTATATGAAAGTGGTTATAAATGGTTTCTCTACGTTCTATCCTACCCTAATACCAATATTTGTTAAAGCCATCCATCATAAGTTACGACACTGTAGGCCTTTCCTAATACTTGAAAAAAAACTGTTAAGAACAATTTATCCAATAGGCCTACAAGTGGATATTGGTTTACTTATTTCTGATGTTGTTGAACCTAATAGAACGGTTTCCTTAGGTTAATTAAGTTTGCGCCTACCTAAACAATCAAATTGACATGTTTATAAAATACTAAAGATTAGGACCTATAAGTACAAGGATGCAACATTATTGGTTTTAAGGAATAGGCCTACTTTTCCGACGCTCCAACTAAAATCGTAGTATTTTCTGTAAAATATATTATTGTTCTTGGTATGGCAGTTCAAAGAAGTAGGCTACATTTTATAGACTACCTTACATGTTTGCACTAAATAACGTTTCATTTACCACTAAGTTAATGGAGCTATATCCGTCGAGTATCGACGGGCAACAACTAGTTTTAGCTTTAAAAAGGATTGCAAAGTGATCGGAAGTAAGTGTATGAATGACAGTAGACGTACATCGACTATGGTGAATATCTGTGACAACATTATCTATACAATGACCCAAATTAACTATACCAGGCCTGGTTATATCTGTTGTTGTAATGCTAATACCAAAACAGTTAAATAGGTTAGTCAAATCTTTTTCAAACTTGTCATCACTTGTAAACTTAACATTAAAATCTGCACTGATCACCAAATTAAAATTACTTCTATAAACAGTAGATAAGATATCATATAAACATTTCAAGAATTCATTAAAATACGTAGGGTCATTATTATATGGCCTATAAATAGATAAAAATATTGTGTTTGCATTTTTAACTTTAATTGCTACTGCTTCACATATCATTTCAATGGACATGTCTTTAACACTAGAGATTTCAGTAAATTCAATATTATCTTTAACAAAAAGAGCAGCTCCACCGTGAATATGATTAGATCTATTATACACCGCTGCAGTTACAAAGCCAGGTATGGACACAAATGTAGACTCATCGGAATTATACCAATGTTCCGCTTTCGCTATTATGTCTATTTTGTATTTGTTAGCTAACAAACAAAGATAATCAATTTTACTATCCATACCTTGAGTGTTCCAAAACAATAAGTTAATATAGTTCAGTCCTTTTTTTGAGTATCTAAAAAAGAGTCATCATTGATCCCCTCTGTGGCAGGCATCTTTTCACCTCTTCACCATCTTGCGAAGTGTCCATGAGCTTCAGCGTTGAAGTCAGATCCACGTCAGTTGTTGGTCCAGTCGTCTCTTCATTGGTTGAGACAGCCGAAACTATTGTTGATGGAGAAGGTTCCTTGTTCGAGTTGCAAACAATTTCATTAATGATTTCTGCCAAGACCCGTTTCTCTCTCCTATTAAAGTGGAGTCCATGCTGGGTATGGAATGATCTATCACAGTTTTCAGTGTTTATAATTGTTACATTTTTCAAGCCTTTACAAGTGTCCCTAATTTTGTTGTTTGCAATGGTTACCTCTTTGTTGACACATGACCATTGAGGTAGATCATGTCTATGAGGTATGTTTACTACAATAATATTTGTGTCGCTAAGTAGAGTTAAAGTGTCTTTCAAAACATTGATGGCATTTTCCATGGAGTTTTTTTCAACATCATTTGCTCCTGCGAACAATACTACAAAGTCATTAGAGCTTAGGTTGTCACCTTCATTTTGAACAGTCTTTACTACTTCACTGTAAACTGTATTAGGCTTAACTATGGCTTCAACACCAGCCACGTCACCAATTTTAGTATTGCTGACAGCTGATGCTAGTCCTCGTCCAAAGCTATCAGAATAAATTTTAATTTTCTTGCTTTTTCTGCGCTGATTAGCATGGGGCCTAGAATCCGGGAATTCATTGTTCTCCTTAACATCAGCACTATCTTCACAAAGTGTTGACAAGATAGAATATTTGTTGTGTAATGGAATTAGGTTAGGTTTGAGTTGTGTTGTATTCACTTTAGAATGAACATGCTTGGTGCACTTTGATATAGGAATAGTTTCCCAACGTCTATTGTTACCTTTGACAGTTTCAAGGTTTTCTCCTAATATACTTACAGGGTTAGGCCAAGACCCATGACTTACAGCTTGTTGGTCAGCTAGTTGTTTACACAATTGGAAATCAGACTCTTCACAGTTTTTCCGTAATTGTGAGATTTCAGTTGTTAATTTGAGGTTATCTTCTTTCAGTTTAGTTAAGATCAATAATAGTGTATCCCTGTCCATGTTCTCTTCTGACATCGCACCAGACGTATCCATTTTAACTTCCTCATTACAACTAACCATACACGTAGGGCATTTCCACTCTACATCTTCATCATTGATTCATCAACTTTAGCACATTTAAAATGATGCCACAGATCACAATAATCACATAGGATACCGTTTTTTACGACTCTTTTACACTCAGCACACTTATTATTTAACAAAAAACGATTTTTCTCAGGAGCTAAAGTGGACATTACACTACCGGTACTTGCCGCCATCTTAGACTAGACCTAATATAAGAAGTACTAAAATAAGTCTCATTTTCTTCTAAAAGAAATTCTTTTATAATAAGTAGATACAACTTATTTATTGACTTACCTTGATAAATTTTGGTATGTACATTCATTATCAAGTGTTTAACTTATATTTGCTTACAAAACCCATATGGCTGCAAACCTACGAATTCACCCTTATGGGGTTATGGGGAAAATGAAAACTAACTAACATAACTTGTATAACATAACTAATATAACATAACTTGATAAAATTTGGTATGTACATTCAATAGGTATGGTTTAACTCATATTTACCAAAAAAATCCATATGGTGACCAAATTACATACTCTCATCCCCATGGGTTTTATGGGGAGATAGAAAATATACCAAATTTTATTGAAAATTCGCTGAGTACGCAGGTCTGCTGTGATCGGGGTATTTAAAATAAATTTGACGCTATCAATCCAGTATTACTAGTCAATGATGAAGAAGGAGGTTATAGACTGCAAGGGTGGATGTCATCTGTAGGACTTAAAACTCCTGTCTGAGGAACGTGAGTGGACAGATTGTTAACTTAGTTAAAAACCACTAAGCCAGTTGAAAATCTGTTCGATCCTGAAAATCACTTGTCGCAGAGAACGATAGTTCAGGCCTCTAAGAACAGAATCAAGTTCAGCATCAGTCAATTGGCTATTTCTGTTCCGCATATCACCCTTTCCTTTTCGTCAATATTGTGTCATTCTGGGGGCTTTTGCAAAATGCTCATTATAATCAGACTTTGGCTTGCTTGGTAGTTCAACCAATCCACCAGTTTCATCAACAACTTGACTTCGTATCGGGTATATTCAGTGCATTATCGTTCCACAGCTACACATTTCCATATCCAACCTCCCTATGAACCTTTTGGGAAACCAAATTATATTAATTGTAATTTTTTGTAGGAGGTGAACCACATTGAAGAATTGACTTCTTCTCAGGAAGATTTGGCTTCTTCCCAGGAAGATTTTACCCCTCTCCAGGACGTGAAAATTAAGAAACTTCTTCCCATTGTCAAAATTGAACGCATTCTAAAACTGGAACAAGCAGTCAAAGGGGTCGTGAAATGTGAACCGAAGGTATGTAGCCTAAATTTATATTTTTTAACTGTATTGCTTGTTTCTTTCGCTACTTGTTTGTTAAGTAAATGCATCTAGTTTAGTCTACGTTGAGGTTTAAATTCAAACGGATGATACCCTTATGATACATCCATATCATAAACTGGCTACGGATTGATACGTAAACTAGTTTTGATAACTAGTATTCTTAATACTAGTTAAGTATTAAGAATACTTAACTAGTTTAAAAAGCATGGGGAGGATAGTTTAGGTATTTCATTGCCCATTACTTTTGTCTATTTCAGTGAATAAGTGCACCGTAAATGACCTTTTTATCATTCTGCACGAAATCAGCCTGTTTTTTGCTCTCTTAATAGTACCAAAACCGATTCTTTTTTGTCCTAGGACTTGAAAAATCATCTGGAGAATTTTTTAGGTCCTAGTACTGAAAAGTCAGCTGTTTGCTAAGTATATTAGTATACATTTATTAATGTTAAGGAGCAGAATTTTGAAATTCATACGTTATAAAGAGCATTGTTTGTAAATAACAGAAATGTAAACACTACATATTACTTACTTTGTAAATATAACCTCGAAAATACAACTTTATAGTTAATATTTTTAACGATTAAAAGTCTAATTTCTCATCATGATAAAAAACGTTGTTCATCACTCGTAGCAAAAGTGTCTTTTTGATGCTTAATCGTTTTTAAAAACTCGGCTGCGCCTCGTTTTTAAAACACGATTGCGCACCAAAAAGACCCACTTTTGCTCCTAGTGATGAAAACTACTATTGAAAGTATTTCTGACATACTGAGCAAATAAAAACCTAACCTAACAGTTGTAGCGTGCTGATAACCGACTGAGTACGTGTAGCAGGCTGATTTCGGGGCCTCATCTGCCGAGATTCTTAAAGACATGGCTAAGCCTATCTTTTGAATTAAAAGCCAAAAACCATCCAATACAATATTATGTAAATTTCACACAATGATTATTAAATTTTCTTCTTTCAACTAACATTTTTTAAGATCCCAGGTTAAAATAAGCTTCAAACACTAGTGACCTCTGTATGACAAATAAGTACATTCTTTCTTTCTTAGCTGAGTTTTCTAGATGAATCTGAAGTGATAGGTTTGTGAAAAGAATAACAAATTTCATAAATAAATGGGAACGAATTGGAAGTTCTTTTATTTTGGGAAAATATTGACAAACATTCAATGACCTTGTCTTACACTTTTTACAAGTTTACTGAACAAATTCTCAATCCCCATGGTACTAATTTAAAAAAAAGAACAAAAATCCTATGGTGTCCCACAATGATCTTATCATATTTATACCAGGCTATTCAAAAGGTATAAACAAGCTAGTAATGTCGTATCATGTGTTCTATCTCAATTTGTTTTCACCTGTCTGACTACTTGATGCAATAGATATAATAATAAATATAATAGCAGTTTGATTGTGGTTGCAAAACTATTTTTTAAACGTTTAAATCACCGGGCCTGTGGATTTGTATAGTAGCCTGGATCGTTGAATTATAATGAAATTTGTTCTTCACGCCATATAATCCTTGCGCTCTCAAATTGGCAAATAGGTAGTCAAATTGTTATAATGCTGTACATTTTTAACTACTTTGTTTATGTGTTATATGTTGTGTATGCGTGAAATTTGACATTTTGATGTGGCTTCTTTGCCAAGATATTTTATCAATTTGATGGCAATCTTTGTGAAAGCTTGGTTGAGTTAACGATAGAGGTAAATACCCCTGTCGCAGCGTACTCAGCGAATTTCCAAAGGAATTTGAGATTTTGTATTTTCCCCTTAGACACCATATGAATGAGTATGTAGGTTTATTGTCATGGGATGTTGTTAAAAAATGTTTGTTGTTAGGAAAAGTAATGGTTGAGTAAGGTAAAAATCAAATTGTATCAATATTCGGCACTTTTTAATATTCGCCATAAACACCATGGGGGTGAGTATGTAGGTTTGCCGCTACATAGGTGTTCTAAGCAGATCAGTTAAACCCTACCTAGTGAATGTACATACCAAATTTTACCAAGTTATGTCAATAAATATGCGAGATACAGGGTTTTATTGATTTCCCATAAGATTAACATGGGAACTCTGTTTTTAGCTTTTCTCCGGAATCTGTTAAGCTGAGTTGAAAACTCAAAATACTAAATTGTTTTTTTAAGCTATTATAAATGGTTTTCATTAAAATTCTTGAATTTTGAAAATTGAGGTTCAAAAATGCCACAAACCCATTTTTGACCCCTTTGAAACCCCATAAAACCCCGTTCCCATAACCCGACAATGCTGGTTCACGAACTCATGAAAATAGACTTGGTCTTACACCTTCATACCCAATTTAATCAAAATCGGAAGTAACGTTTAAAAGTTATCAGAACCACGAACACATAGATAGACAGAAAGAAATATAGATGAAAATTTATATGAAAATGAACGAGTGGTGTTTTTGGCTTCTGGGGACCTCAAAATGAAAAATAGTAAAGTGGTCCCGGTTTTAGATCTTACCATGGCTACTACCGTAATAGCATATCCCCTACAGGGAAATACGCTAAAACCAGCTATAGGAAACTTAAATGCCAGTGACCAAATTGTGCTATTTTTAAGGAATTGTATGGTAACAATTCCTGATTTGATATCTGTAGAACATGTGAGAATCTACAGTATTTTCAATATACTAGAGCAGTGTTTCCCAACCTTTTGGTGCCCGCGTACCATTTGAGGCTTTTCAATTTTTTGGCATACCACCCAAACTCATACATACCCCCCACCTCGCCTAACAAATACAGCCGAAGAGAGCGTAGGTTATTGTTTTGCTTTTAATATATTTCAGTGGTGTAGGCCCCTAATTAGTAGTCTGAGAAAAAAATTAAACTCACATTTAAAACAAATAAGTAAAAAAGTTCTTTTTTAATCGAAAAACAGAACATAAATTGGGATGAACATATTTTTAAGATATGCAAACATTACTGTGATTATTAATTAACGTAATAGTATTAGTAGGCCTTTATTATGTTTTCCACTTTGAAACTAAAAATTGCAAGCTGCAGGCTCTATAAACAAAGTTTCATAGGGCCTACAATACAATTGAAATAATTTGTTTCAAATACACACTTGCAGCGATAAAAGGTTATTTTACATTTATACAAAAGTAACTAAAACAATAAAAATAAAAAATTACCATACTAATAAATAATATTAACAGCAAATGAGGTTGTTAATGGGAAACTTGCTATTATTTCTTGCTCAGGAAATGATCCCTTTCAGGGTACTGATTATTAATCAGGACTAATTTTACACATGCACAAGTAACGGTCATGACACAAACTATTTTGAATTGACTGGATTTTGGCTTTACCGAACGAATATACCAACTGCCAACGAGGTTGGTTTAACCTTGTTGGAATACACAGAATGTGTTCCAGGGTTTCCAAGTGATGAACCTCATATTCTAAGCGGATATGATCAAATTAATTTTTCATCGCGTTTCATTGTTTCTGCGGGGCATGTCTTGTAACTTAAAATAGTACATACATAACTTTAAATGGGCCTAACTCAAGGGTTCAGACGGGTACTGTACACAAAATCATTATCCATTAGTGTAGGTATGCTCGAAAAAGGGAGTCAACTTAAAATTATTTAATTTTTTAAGTTGGTACGAAATTGCTTGAGTAAGGAAGAGGTAAAGCTACCTATTGGAGTCTCTCAAATTATGTGTAAAAACGTTGTACAGCTGAACTGAGCTGACCAAATCGGCTGTCGGCATCATTTAGTTCAAAAGTACTTTTTAATTTTTTGTGTATTTAATTTTTTTCTTCCTTTGTCTCTCGCGTACCACCTGAAATGCTCTTGCGTACCACCGGTTGAGAAACTCTGGACTAGAGTCTTGCTAATCCAACTTGACCGTACCCTGTTTGGTTAAGTAACTTTTTCATAATATTTAGGGCCTACAGTATTTTTCTTTCCTTTCTTTTGGGGGTTGGGTAGAAAGTACCCTTGTGTAGCTCGGCCTAAAATGCCTATTGTAGTACCCCTTTTGGGTCATAATATCAGGTGAAGGCTCTTTGCGAAACCTAACAGCTGGTTGATGCCCATCTCCCTTATTTCTGTTGGCCTTAATGTAGCCTTTCCTAGAAATTTCAACTTTCACTGGGCGTAGACAGAGTTTATAAACAGTGCAAGTTATTGACTTATATTCCGGACTAAACTACGGTGTTGCATAAATAGGAAATCCGATTGCTCTGCTACCACTATAGGGCACGCCTTCTTGGCCATAGACCAAGGGAGAAGTGCATTGGACCCGTGAAACCAACTAACAGAGGTTACACAAATACCAACAATTTAATCAGACCATTTGCCAGCTTTGATGAGAGGTAAATTTATGGACTGGACAGACGGACGGACATAAAATACTAATAATGTTAGTGCCTTAACACATGGTTTGAACAAGCCAACAATTCACATGAATATTAATCTTGGACTAAATATACTCTGACAATTGAACCAATTAAAATCTGAAACAATTAATTACCTACAGTGCCACCCTAACCATTATTAATTAAGTAACTAGTCACCATACCTTGACGATTGCAATCCCCCGTTCCCTATCTCCTACTCCTGGTGGCACATCTTCAACCTTCAGCTGCGGCGGCCAATGCAAGACAAAGCTGCGTCCCCGACACTTCTTACTTTGTCCTCTCCGCGCATGCGCGAAGTAATCAGCTGACTTCCCTGTTTGATAGTTTGGGGTAGTGGCGCTCCAGAGAGACTTTGGGACAATTCCACACTGGCACTCGGTTGTCTCAATTTTGAGATAAATACTACAGTATTTTTTTACTTGATTGACAAAGTATTTATTATTGAGCTATCTGTTGCTTGACTTCAGGTAGAGGGTCACGGTTATTTATTGTAGAGTTAACAAAACTCATTTCATATTAACGTTAGTAAAATGCAAACCAATTTTCAAATACAAAACAGTTGATGTCCACTTTTTTTGTCTGATTTCCATGAATTAAATAAATCATCAGCCCAAAATCAGTTTTGTGACATGCTTATCATGAACTACTAGCTTTCCCGGCATGCTTTTGCAATGCCAACTTTGAGAAATTTTTGCCCTTCAGGTGAGCTCATTCGCTACGCTAACTCACTGCAATTCTATTCTATAATATACTCTATTTTCATTACCAATTTTCCCTCAATAATTTAAATGAGAACATCTGTTTACAAAATTAATATTCCTTAATGTAATCATGTTCCAATACAATAATGTTGCTTCCATAAGAATAACAAGATAACATTGAAGACGTGTGGGGCGGAATATGGATTAAAAAGTATCCCATATGTTATTTCTGGTACTGAGCTACTTTACCAAAAATTTTCAGCCTAACACTAACACTACTAAACTAACACGACTTATATACAGGGTGTTTCAGAACTCCCTGACAATATTTTAGGGCATTGTTCCTGGGTTAGAAAAATATCTAAATATCATATTTAAATTGTCCGGAATTCATTAGTTACTCCACAGCCGCCATTTTGTTTTTTTTTCACTAAATTAATTTTATTTCCGTAACGGATGGTTGTATTCGGTTCATATTTGTTATGAATCTTTATTATACTAATGTACATTTCGAGGAAAAAAATTAATTTTTTGCACTGTATATTTTCAAAATGGCGGCCATTTAAAATTTTCAAACTAAAATGTCTCAAAATCGGTAAATTTTATAAAAATTTTACTAGACACAAAAAAGTTGACAAATTAAATTATCTAACCAATAGTACCAAGTTTATAAGGATCTGACAACAAATAACGGAGTTATTGTGATTTTTCTTCATAAAAACATTGATTTTGCTGTTAAAATGGCCTTATTTGCATTAATTTCAATGCAAAATCAATGTTTTTATGAAGAAAAATCACAATAACTCTGTTTTGTTTTTGTTTTTTCATCAAAACTGTTGGAAGAAATAGCAATGCATGAGGTGAGGGAATTTTTGGGTCTAGACTTTACTCTAAAATCAACATAAAATATAATTAAGGTTTGCTGTGATCATATAACACTAGTTTACAAATGGCGGACACGTTACACGGCTTTGGATCATCATCAGCACCAAGTTTTCACACTGGTTGCCATCATTTTTAGCCCGGGCACAATCGGTACGGCGAAACTGCCGGGCTGTCACTCTAATCAACGCTACTATGGTGTTAAATAAATTGTTAGTGTTGTTAGTAATTTCAAAACTTATTGAACAGCTCTTAAAATATGATTATAGCTAAAATTTAATATATATTAAAGAAATAATTTTCCATCTTTTTTCACTGGTCTAGAATTACAAAATTCTGCACATATACAGTATTCATAATCGTAGCCTAATTGCAATCGGTAAAAACACAAAAATAATTACTGTTCTAGTGTGAACCCTAAATAACTTTAATAACTGATTCCTTGAGTAAATACAATTAACGTAAGAGGAATAAATTATAGGTCCTTATCCAATTAGTTTTTTAATTTAAAGCAAACACAAAGTACATGTGTTAAGTTTAATTTTAAGGAAGGTAATGCAACAGTTTATAAACGCTTGAAACAACAATAAATAAGATTCATTTGTGTTTTGCAGTCTTAAGAAAATATAACCTACAATTTATAATGAATAGTGGTATTTTAATTAAATTTAAGTTTCACTTCACAACTGAGTTCATACTCTCTGTAACATTGACTTTCACGAGTAACTCCAATCCTTAGATAAATACCTTATTATATTTTATTAACTATCTTTTTTTGTCTTGTCATTGACATTAATTCTTTTCCTAGCAAATCATTCTTAGTTGTTGATGTATTCTCCTTATTCTCTTATTCTCCTTATTTTATAATGTTCATATCAGAGCAAACTCCATTAGGTTTAGTAAACGTTCAAATATGTTAACCCTAAGGGTCTATAGCAGAACCGCGAGACCATTTCGTTTGTCCATTATGAGGCGAAGGTGTTGTATCGGTATTACAAATAAATTATACTGAGATGTTTTTAAGGAAACTTTAATTAAAATATATTAAAAACTTTCATTACTTTATTAATGTTAACTAATTTATTATTTCAATTAATTTCAAAATAAAACTCTTACCACCAAAATAAATAAAACACCATTTCTCAACCACGACTGAATCCAAATCGTAGCAGCCAGCCGCCAGAAGCCCTGCCACACATAAGCTTCTGGCGTGTCGTGTGTTCTGCACCCAATTTGGCCACGGTGTAACCGCCGTACAACAATATCACTGTCACGGCGGTTTCGCCGTGCCGTGTGTCCCTAGCCTTATATAGATCAGTGTGCCGTGACCGTGGTCGCAGATGTAGGAAGTGAAACCAATGTGGTAATCGTTGTAATCTGATGTCTATTTAAATATTTTTATATATGTAACATGATTATTTTTATTCGTAAAAGTGGTAGTGTGATACAGCTTTAATACGGAGATTTTTTATAAAAATGATGGCAACTGGTATGAAAACTGGGTGCCGAAACACATGTTTGCCATTTAAAAACCAAAGGATATTATGATGCAAGTACAACAAATCTTTTTGATAATAACAATTCAACAATCCAGGCTATATATAAATAAATATAAAATATAACTTATCTAAATGATTGTGTTACTTTACAGGCAGGGGAAAAAATAGGTAATACTATGGATGAAGTATTGATTAGTAACATTATCCGAAAAAAGACAAAGACATCAGCTGAAGATGAGGCATCATTGAGTGTATCAATGTTTGTTTGTGCCAGTTGTAATAGATGCTATGAGGAAGAAGGCGATCTTGAAGATCACATTTGCGACATTGTTAAAAACAGATTTGGCTTGGACTTTGGTGTTTTAGAAATGAAACTTAAAAATGATGAGAAGGTTAAAAAACATATTTGTAACATTTGTGGAGCAAATTTCAAATATTTGTATCTTTTGGCAAATCATGAAGTCATTCATGAAGGTGCTCCTTTTACCTGTGCAACTTGTGGTCTACAATTTGATAGGAAAACCCTTTTGTTGAAGCATTGCAAGATTCACATACATGAAAAAATAAAAACTTGTAATTTATGCAAAAAAAAGATGAAAGCGACTCAATTTCCACAACATGTTGCATCCCACAACATAGCGGCTGCAGTGTACCCCTTTAACTGTTTGGAATGTGGAAAATCATTTAAAACAAAAGTTGAGCTTAACACTCACCTCGTAATACACTCTGATGAAAGGAACTATACATGCTCTCATTGTAAAAAATCTTTCAAATGTAGAAGTGACATAAAACATCATTTAGAGCATTACCACATTAGAGACGTTAAGATGAAATATGAATGTAATGAGTGTTCAAAAAGTTTTTCTTCTAAACAAAACGTGAATATTCATAAGCTGAAAGAACACTCAGATTCTAGACCCTTTGTGTGCAATGATTGTAGGGCTACTTTCAATGACAGAAAGTGCTTGCAAATCCATATGCTCAAACATGTTGATTTGAAACCATACTCCTGTTCATTCTGTGGCAAAAAGTTTAAACAGCTCCCACATGTAAAGAGGCATGAACTAGTGCATACTGGCGTCAAACCGTATCATTGCAAAATCTGTGGGAAATCGTTTCGAGACTCGAGCAATTTCAAAGTCCATCAAATAGTACACACAGGATTACGACCCTTTAAATGTGACTTATGCAAGAAAGGTTTCACACAATCAAGTCACTTAAATACTCATAAAACACGGTTTCACAGTAAAAGCAGGCCATATGTTTGTAATACTTGTGGGGACTCATTCAAGGTGAGAGAGGTATTGAAAAGCCATGTTTTGTTACATTCTGAAGTTAAACCATTCAATTGTGAAGATTGTGGGAAATCTTTTGTTCAGGTGACGGCTTTCAAACGACACAAATGTTATCATTGATTATGACACCATTTACTCTATTATATTGTTAATCAATTTTAATATTTTACTTTTATATAAAGTTATATGTAATTGGTTATATGTTAACTTGAATTTTTTGATAAATATACATCACATTATTGGAACAACAGTAGTGTCTTAATTTCTACCTTTGGCCGGTATTACACTATTATCATTGACTATGTACACTAACGTGGATAGACCTCTCATCCAATGCATTTAGTTTGAGGCAAAAATTTGGAAGTTCGGTGGACGCCGCACCAGAGTCGCTGCCATCGATGTTGTTATTATTCAGCTGAATTTACAGTGCTGCCAAAACATTTTACCAAAACTTAAACATAACTTTCAGTTATAAAATGTTTCATCCTTGGTTTATAAGAGTGGTAATACTGATTTATCTATCATATGTTACGTGTACTTCGATGGACGCCGCACGAGATCGCACCACCGTCAATATTCTTCACACATGCCTATGCTATGAGAAGTCTACTCACGTAGTGTACAAAGTCAATGCTATTATCGGGTACGCGTCAGATTGTCACCCCGTCAGATTGGCACCACGACAGTTTGGCACCGATCCTTGAGGTGACAATCAGTCGCGTGCGCTGCCCGACAGATTGTCACCCCGATAAGGGCCGGTGCCAATCTGTCGTGGGGACAACCTGACGCCTACCGCTATCGGTGACAATCTGACGGCGCGGTACCCGACAGGTTGGAACCTCGAGAAAGGCGCGGTGCCAATCTGTCGTGGTGACAACCTGACGCCGGCCGCTTGGGGTGACAATCTGTCGTGACAGTACCCGACAGAATGGCACCACTATGCTCCTCCTCGCACCTGAGGTTCTCCTCGTTTTACTTATAATATAATATTTATAATTTCCTAAGACCTAATCTGATATAAAAAAAATCAAAAGAAAAATGTATTAAATAGTACTAACCATTATAATTTGTAACTATAGCCTATACCTAATGACTGATAAAAACATTATAAAATAACTAGCAAACAGCCCGTCAAAAATGACGGGTAATTTCATGATGATTTTTCATGAATTTGATGTTCACGTTTGAAAATGGTCACAAAATTTATTAATACACAGACAACATAGAAAACTAAATTTTTCCATTTCTTTAGCAATGTGAACAGTTATCTATCTATATATTAATAGGCAAGAATGTTTCGTTTCCTCCTTTTTTTTCTCAGCTTGTGTGCATTGTAGGAGAAATCCGCGGATACCGTTATAAAGGTACAGTCATGTAGATGAGCAGAATCACACTTTAATTTACATCGGCTCCCAGGGCTATGCCCTACAGGCTTCCAAAGTTTCAATGTTAATCTTATGGGAGAAGAATAATAGTTTATTGAATCATTAGACAGCTGTTGTAATAACAAGTGCTATAGCAAGTCAGGAAGAACAGATGTTTCCGTTATAAAACATTTTAAAACTAATTGGCTCAAGATCAACTGAATCTTTGGTCGAATTTCGGCCAGTGGGCGATCCCTAGTATATATTAATAGGCAAGCATGTTTCTTTTGCTCATTTTTTCTCAGCTTGTGAGCAACATAAAAGAAACCCGTGCATACCGTTTGAAAGGTAGTGTCTTGTAGATGAGAAGAATGATATTTTAATTCACATGGGAAACCAAGGCTACGCCCTACAGGTTTTGAAAGTTTCAATGTTAATCTTATGGGAGAATGATAATTGATTGATCATGAAACTGCTGTTGTAATAACAAATTAAAACAATAAGAACAGTTTGTTTTATCTTTAATTTTTTATAATTAGCTCTAGATCAACTAATATTTGGTCGAATTTCGATTAGTGGGCGATTTCCTAGTCTATATATTATTAACCCTAGGAGCGGCCAGGCCAAATCGGTGCGTGTGCGCTAAGCGGCCAGCCGATTTTGGCCATTTTGCAGACGTTTTTTTAAAAATTAACAGTGTCCAAACTACTCATGATAACCTAGTCATATGCATATTCATTTTGTTCGGAAAAAGACGTAGATTATTTATAAAATAAATTGAATAGAATCCCTGTTGGTACGTTTTTCACAAAATGCGAAAAAACAAAATTTTTTGAAAAATTTTGAAATATTTTTCAAAAGTAGACGGCTAGAACTTTTACACTGATTTTTATGCAGACAATCTAAGATATACAAAATGTAGGTAATTTATTTCCCTACGTGGAAATATGTTTAGTTTGTCAGAAATATTTTTTTTACTCCTGATATAAGGGAAAATACAGAAAATGAACAAAATTTACAAAAGTGCCCTGTACATTTGAAAGATAAAAAAAGTAAATAATATATAAATATTATAGAATATGTGTAATATTACTAAACTGTACAATATATTTATTGGAAATAATGCGTTTTCATACCATAAAAAAATGTTGTTCTTTACTTTATATGTGTTGAAATTTGTTATTTTTATTTTCAAAAAACCAAATTTAGTTACTCAAAGCTTTATATAATTTGCATACAACTTGATAATATGATCAACTGTACATATTTTTGTAGTACATATCATCCTGAACAAGAAAATATATATATGTATAAGGAAATAGTAACGTATAAGTATAAGGAAATAGTAAATCTGACATAGGTTAGGCTACACACCGGCAATAGACACAATGGCCAAGCAATACAACTATTTCCGTCTTCTTCCACAGACCACCGGACGCGCCATAGAGGAAGGAATCGCTACTAATATGTATAACTTTTTCCTAAGAACAAAGTTATATGTTTTATAACACGCTAAACTCATAATTAATTGTTTTAATACGTGATTTATAAATTGCCGTATTTCCGGCAAATTGGCCAAACTATGCACCGCACATTTTAGCTGATTTCAAAAATTATTTTTCCTATTTTCCGACGTCATATGACAAATGTTTACCACTGTAAATGAAAGAATAAATCGTGTTCTTTTCAATTGTACCAACGGCTTTCTGATTGGTCAAAAAATACAAAAACTAGAATTTTTTTAAAAACATATGTTTTTAGACGTTTCGTGATTTTTGAGTCGAAAATTTTTCGCGCGCTAAATTTTGTTCAAATTATAATACGAATTGCGTCGATCAATTACTGCTACAAGGTTCGATTATGTACGAAAATGAAAGTTTGGAATGTCCTCTTTAAAATGGTATCAATATTATAACGTTTATAGATCGTCTTCAATGTGAAATGAGTGGTTGAAAAAAAAATGACCTATATTGCCGGAATACGGCAATTGACGATTTTCGCAAAAATGAAATTGCCGGATATCCGGCAATGGCCGCTTCTAGGGTTAAGAGGCAAGCATGTTTCTTTTCCTCCTTTTTTCTCAGCTTTTGCTCATCGTAGGAGAAATCCACGCATACCGTTAGAAAAGTATAGTGCTGTAGATGAGCAGAATCCCATTCTAACATATTATGTTTTATGATAGCTGTTGTAAAAACAACTGCAGAAAACATGGAGAACAGATGTTTCAGTTATAAAATGTTTTTCAACTTCTTGGATCCAGATCAACTAAAACTTTGGCCTAATTTCGATCATAAGGCGATCTCTAGTATATGCCTATCTTGGTCACCATGGTAATTAATAATTATTAATTTATTGATCGAAATTAATACCACTTAACATTTATGCAATAAAAATCATAAAAGCTAAATCTTTTAATCACTCGATCATGTTCTCGATTACAGTGGAGTCCCGATGATTCAGACTATTTCTTTTCTGTTTAGAAAATTTTATGAATAGGCGGAGGTTATGAATAGCGTGAATGAAGCGTGAATAGCTTATGAATGCGTAGTATTTACTCAACTCTCCTCTCTACATCTCCAACGGAGAAAATTATTTAAGCACTCAAAGGCGATCGGACTATGAAAATCATTCACTAGTGACAAGGCAGTATATTTAATTACAAATCCAACGATATAAAAGTTATGGAAATCGGTTCATAAATAGGTGAGCTAGAGCGAATTAATTACAGATAACACGGAATATCTTGGCCTGTGACAACCGTTTACAGTTCAAGTAATTGGAGTAGAGCAAAGAAATTACAGATTGTCGCAGACTGATTTTAGTACCATATGTTTACCAATTTGAATCCAGAAGTGGAGTATGTCAGAGGCCAAGATATTCTGCGATATCTGTACAAATAGTTTCTCATCAGAGCAGGTTTCCTCGTGTAAAGCGCGGTCGCAGCGCCATCTCAACAAACAGTCCTGGACCTGACGATACATTCCGTAGCAAAATAATTTATATTCGATTTGACTTTTTTTTAATGGAATAAAGGTGTCTAGTTCAGGTATAATTTCATAATTATTTATGTTTCTTCAGAGTATTTTTGTAGTTTTACTAGTTGAATAAGCTACACAAAAGTTAATAATTTCATAAAAATATCTACCTTATATTGTGATTGTTAAACATCATACACAGAGGGAGCGTCATTACCCATGCAGCTTTGTATTTTTTGAGAACGTTTTGCTCTAAGTTTGCTCTAAGGTCAAATAATTTTTAAGGAATTCCCAACAACTGGGGTCATGTGTGGTCTGAATACCACGATTTTTATATAAATGACCTAACATGCATTTTAAAAATCAATCTTTAGAATAAAAAACCTATCAATCAATTTAAAATACATTTTACTTTTCGCCAATAAGTTAAAATATTAAATAATTAAGTATTTAAATAATTAATCTACTTCAAATGGTTGCGAGTAAAATAAAAATTTTACATCTCGTGGTAAACGCAGTGGGCTACCTTGCAAAAAAGTCACAAGCTGGTTCTTATCGTTGAGTTGAAGGCGGTGACCCTCAACACAAGACATTTTAGCGAATTTCCCATAGGGAATAAGCTATTACCGTAGGTCTCATGGTAAGACCTAAGCCCGGGACCATGTTACTTTTTCGTTTTGAGGTGCCCAGAGACCAAAAATAATAGTCATTAAAATTTATATATATATATATATATATATATATATGTATGTATATATGTATGTATGTGTCCCTACACACGATAACTCTCGTAAAAATGGTCCGATCGACACCAAATTTGGTAGAGATGTGTAGTCTTACGTTTATTCGGATGAGTTCGAAAACCAGACATATCGACCTACCGGAAGAAGTAGTTTTGGGGGGTTTTGTACCCCAAAAATGGGTTTTTTGCATTTTTCATATGTAAATTTTAAAAATTTTAATTTTTTATTTTGACCATTGGATTTAGCTCAAAAAAACACACAATTTAGTATTTTGAAGCTTTGCTCTATCTCCATTGGTTACCGAGATATTACAAAGTCTAAAGACAGTACATTGTCTTTTGGGGCTCCAATGTTAATCTTATGGAGAATAAGGATGTGTTAATATTTCACTTATTAACCAATATTTTTGGATGAAACTTAGTATTTAGCTTCATTTGGTTAAGATTCATCCATTTAAGGTAAAAAATCTTGGTTTTTGTACTTATCATGGCAGCAAACCTGCATACTCTTTTCCCATGTTAATCATATGGAGAATAGGCAAACTCTTTTATTTATGGACAGATATTGATGAAACTTACTATATGGCTTTATATGGTCGAAATAAATTTTTTCCATGCTAAAAACCTACTTTTAGTGTCCCCCATGGCAGCATACCTGCATACTCTTTCCCTATATTTATCTTAAGGAGAATAGACATTTATTTCCCTATCTATGAGCACGTGATGAAATTTTGTTTACAAGTTTAGCTGGTCAAAATTAATATTACTAATTTGGAAATTCGCTGAGTACGCAGGTCTGCTGCGCCGGGGGGTATATTTGTTAGTTGCCGTTAAATCCTAGTTTTTGTAATTCCATCGCTAGGAGAAATTTTTTGTCTGTTATCTGATACCGTTCATTAATAATATAAATTATTATTAATATATTAGTTGGTCTTAGTTTAATCAATACATTTTATTAGTTTATCTTTGTATGTTTGTGAAGGTGTTTATTTATGTAGTAGGTATTAATATTTAAAAATAAATTATAGTTATTATCGTATCATGAAATATTTCTGTAAATTGTTAAAAAATGTTTTAAAATAATAGTAAATAATATTTGCCAATATTTACTCGTTTAATAGTAAATTATGTACAATAAACTTAAAGAATCATTTTTATATAGAAATGTATTCTAGCTCCCACATTTTTCTCTTAAAAAGAGCTTAAAATTGTATACTCAATGCAGTATGTTATACGTTACGAGAAAGTGGTAAAAATGAGCCAAACAAAAGTTAAATAAATTGCAAAAGCTTAAATTTGCATTTAGGCATTAAAGAAGGCTTTACAAAATTAGTAAAGCCGCATTTACACTATACAACTTGTTGTACAACTTTTGTTGTGCAACCAATTATACTAATTGGTTTGAACATGTTTAAGAATGTAATGAAATTTCTTAAACAAGTTGTACAACAAACGTGTTTAAAAACCAAAAAATCGTGTTTTGCAACAGGTTGCAGGTTTCCCGAGCCGTGTCGGAAAGATCAAAGGAAATTTGTGTTTTATAAACTTTTGTTGTACAACATGTTTAATACCTTCTTAAAACGTCAAACTTGTTGACCAAACATTATTTCTACTGTTCTGTCATGTCAGTACGTTTCCTGCTGCCGCCTACAACACGTGCTTTTATTTGTAAGTAAAGTGTTTTTTAAGTTAGTGGAGTGGTTAGTGGACCGTTTTTGATGGAGTGGCACCAGGCAGACGTGTTTCAGCTCATCGAACATTACAAGGAGAGAACGATGTGCACTTCTTCTCGATTCGTTCTCCTATAAGAAGTATCAAGTACTCAAAGTCCGCACTTGTCATCCTTAAAAAGTTCTTGAAGCTACCATCAGTCCTCAATTCCCCTGCCAACAAATCTTGCTCATCCGGTTCTAAATCTTGTATCATACATCTACATAAATTGTACATAAATCTAAATATGTAACATTTCACTGCCACTGTACTTACTCCTAGCTTGCAGCGAAGGACGTAAGAAAAAGCGACGTTTTGCTCTTTTCCTTCTAGCACAGCAAATCACAACACATGTGGCAGCAGCCAACACCACATCATCGTCGCAAGCACTCATGGTGACTGTGGCTTTTTGTTAAACATGTTTAAGACTGAAGTTTAGCGCTTAAGATGAAATGTTTAACAACAAAAGTTTTATAAACTCAAAGTCAAGTTTTAAAAACAAAAGTTGTATAAAACATGTTACACAACAAAAGTTTATAGAACAAGTTGTATAGTGTAAATGCGGCTTAAGTTTGATTACATAAGTTTAGAACCAGGTTGAGGGTGGTTGTATGCGCGAGTAGTATAGTACAACATGAAAGTCTCAGTTTATTCTTAAAAAGTGACACGACTATGAAACATTCAAGAGCCATTACACCGGACGCTGGAATCTCCGCTGGTCCCTTTTGCTACCTGCTAGGCGAGGATTGCAGTTTCGCAGTTGTGGGATTAGTGAACCCTTTTGAGGATAAAATTTGGATCGTAGTTTCGGTGCGCCGTTTGGCAAGGGATAAGGAACACAACACAGGTAGCCGAAGGTTCATCGCTCCTTTGGTTGTGCGCCCGTGCCTTGCTCTGGAAATCCCGTGGAATCTCACCCCTCTCCTCCCAACCCTTTGTTTACATGTGGACACCGCAAAGTTAAAGGTCACTCGTCTGTTTGATAGCAAGGAGGCCCATCGTGCTGGTATAGAGTTTTCTAGCACCAAAAGAGGCCAAACTTGCCTATTGTACAACGGCTATAAAGGTACACGAAGAAAAATGAAAATGCAAATGAAAATGAATGCGGAGAAACAGTGTGGCGGAGTGTAAATCACGAATGCAGTGCCAAAGTTTTAACAAGAAATTGTGCAACCTTAACGGGTTGAAACCATGTTGCAACAGGTGTCTCAGACATCGTGTCTTAGGCCTAAGAGTATGCACGAGTATGTCTAGGATTTATATTCATATAAGACTAATGTTAAATTAGAAACATCTTCAACGCCTTTAAGATTGGTCTTGAAAGTTTGTCCTTTTGCCATTTTAAAGTGGACTTTAATTTTTATTGCTCCGTGAAAAAAATCACGATTGTAGAGCGATTTATAAGATTAAAATACTGAACAAAATTAACATCCGAATGGGACTTCAAAACACACTTAGTGTAGTAAAATTAGTCGGGAAAAATGAAATAATTTTTGGAAAGCCAATTTTTTTTAAATGTGTTCTATGGCGTCCCCTGACCTTCCTCCGAAAAGTCCCCAGAAATCCGATATGGGGATCACGCTTAAAAATGAGGGGTTGTCCCATAAGGAGTTACATTAAAATTTGATATTAAGCATACTAAATTTAAATACATTCCAGAAGGTTTATATATATATATCAATTTAAAGGTCTTAAAATGTAGAATACAATGCCTTAAACCCAACCTCAATATAACTGTCGGAAGTGAAATGGCAGGCCTTCAAAGTTTAGAACAAAATAATATTATCAAAACTTTGAAATACAATAACTTCCGACATATATGACCTTTTGAGGTCTGGTTTTCGGCTATGTACTCTCCTTACTAAGACCTTTAAAATTATGTATAGCATAGCTATGGACTAAGAAAATATTTTTAAAACTTCCTCTTTGGGACGTCCATATGGAGCGTGGTTCAAGGGTAGTATGATAAGCATATGACTAGCTATCGGTATTTTCAAAGGTAATTGTAAAAGCAAACGTTTGCCGCAAACCGCACCTCGAAAGGTCAAGTATTTCGAAAATTATTACATTTTTAAGAGTTTAGGTTAAAATTTGATTTTTATTCAAAGTTTGACAGGCTGCCGTTTTCGACTCAGGCAACCTTTTGAGATGGGGTTTGCGGCATTAAATTCTACTACTTAAGAGCTTTAATTTGATGTACATAAACCCATTGGTCGAAGAAAGATTTATTTCTGACTCCACATGGGCCATCCCATCATTTTTAGGCATGTTGCCCACTGGGGATTTCAGGGGACTTTTCTGAGGGAGGTCAGGGGATGGCATAGAACTCATTTCAGCAAAAATTCGCTGTCCAAAAATTATTTCATTTTCCAGCCATATTTTGGCTTAATTTTACTACACTAACTCCCCCGAAGTTAATTTGTCTGTTTATTGAAAAATTACACTATTATATATTTAAATATTTAACCTCACCCGGTGACCCCATTACATTCGGTATGGTTGGGTGATCTGAGCAGTTAAATTTCGACTCGACAGCCTCTGTTCTCCTTTGGGAATTCCTGACGGTCCACCGCTGGTTTTGAATTATTGACAAATAGTTTTATTTTAACCACCTTATTCTAGTAGTCTCTTGGGAAGGCGAATACCTAAGTTTGCAAGGGTTCCGTTACATTCCGATTCGACAGGCCCTGTTTCAATCACGACGAATAGTTTTTCGTATGTAAAATTGCGTAAAATATATTTTACTCCTGCTGTAGGATAAAATAACGTGCTGAGCCGTCTCGGAATTTAACATGCTACGGCATGTTAATTTAACATGCCGGACTCTTATCCTTGAATTAACAGTATTTACTGGTAAATTATACGTTTTTAATGGTATTTTAACATTACTTTTTTCTCAGTGTGGTTACAATTCACATTAAAAAAATTTTATAATGAGAGTTGGTTAACATTTTAAAGCGCCATCGAGAAATAAATCAAAGGCTAGGGGGGGGGGGGGGGCGAAGCCCAAAACGTAATGACCTTTTTAATCACCATTCGTCAACGCGGTAGATCTTGTGAGCTTTGAAAAGACACCTCAATCTTAAAAACCGGCTAAGTAGTTCGAGAGAAAAACGGATGTATTATACAAAACCCTTATAGAATTAAGTAGATAGATATTTAGATGAATTTCTATATCTTACTCCATTCCAATATATGAGGGATTTTTTGTGTTCAAAAATCTTAGATACGAATACCCTGTAACTTTATAACAATAGCATGAAAATTAATTCAGTTTTAAGTGTTTCCTTGCGATTCGGTAAGCTTTACGTCGATTTGTTAAAAAAAAACACCTAATTCAATGACCCAACATCTAAAAAAAAGCAATTGTTTGATCACTTTGTAAAACTCAAAAATTTCAAATACAAACTCGTATGAGCACCACCTTTTCCAGAAACTTAAAATTTTATTTTGTTAATAAACTCAAACTTTGTTAATATAAACATATCTCAAATCACCCATTAGGCCTAATTATATGTCTATAAACTTTCTAATGGTTTTTGAAACAAATGTTTCAAAAAAGTTAGAAATCAAATAAAATTTTGGTCAAGTTTTGGCCAGAAGCGATCTCTAGTTACTATTATTTTACGAAGTAAATAATCAACCTAAAAATATGGACCCAGCCAAAATCTGCTGTCACATGGTTGCTTGCTCAAATGACCCGTACTATTTATCCCAGAATTTTCCAGAAGTTATTAAAATTCATACATTTAGTTCAGAATGCGCAGTAGAATTTGAATAAAGCAAAAGAACAATAGCATATACTAAATTTTGTTTTAAGATAAATATTAAAAAAAAATATTTTATATTTAAAATTTTAAAAACAGCCTCGGTAAAAAAATGTTGTGAATTAATATAAAATCGAATAAAACACTTATTACATAAATACTGCATACATCACCTGTCTGTTGTAACTGGTTTTGTGCAGATTCCTTACACAAAAACATACAATCAATGGGGAGAAAATGTTTTTGTAATCCTTAGTTATAATGTAGAAGTAAAGAAAATGGAAAATTTGTAAATGGTAACATATAAGATTATTTTGGAAACAAGCAATAAAAATTAAGTAGGCAAGTTTGAATATTATTGTATTTATAAAAGTAGGTCTACAAATCAAGTAAATTTAAATAATAGATTGTAAAAGTTATGTGTGTTGTACAATTTTTTTTAAATATAAATCTGTAATGCTGTCAACACCTGCATTACGAGGTTAAAACAGAATTGCACAGGTGCGCGAAAGAAGTATTTACAGAAGTGCATGTAAACAATATGTGATGCACTCCATGCGATCATCATATACTACCAACCTAATACATACATCTACATTTTCTCCCTCTTCAAATTGACATTTCATTTGACTAGTAATAACGATGTACACTACATCAAATAACAATTTTAGCTAACGGTCGTCTGCCAGCCGTTCACCATTTGTTATAGATTGTTATAGAGTTAGAAAATACGTATATTGTACATTCAAACCTATGAGACCTTACGATAAATTGATACTAGTTAGGAACTCTATTGACAAACCAGAGGTGCCAAATACAAATTTTTACTATACAAATTACTACCTGAGCTAGATAAGTTCAAAAAGTAATGTTTCGACGTTTCAAACGTAGTGGCTACTTGGATTGAAGTCACAAAATATCTACAAATATTCTATGAGTTATTAGTTGCTGTAACACAACTACTTATCGGTTATCTCTTATTATAATAAGAAGTTTCAGAATATTACCTTTCATATACCATAATAATGTAACCACTTTCAAGTAACTTTTCACCGGTGTTTTACTAGTAGGGCCTACAAAATGTTTAGACGTAGATGACCTTTTCGCAGCCGTGGCACTATAAACGGCCGTCTAACACTGCTATAGTTAAATTTTGTCTATTTACTTTATTTAATTTTTTGCGCGGGGTTTTCGTAAGCGCGGGGCCCGGTGCGGTCGCACCGCTCGGACAGGGTCGAGGTGCGCCGATGGTCAGTCAGGATCATAAAAACCAGGGTCGAGGTGCGCCGATGGTTGGTTCGGGTTCTTCGGGAGGCAGGGTCGAGGTGCGCCGATGGTCAGTTTGAGATTTGCCTTCAATTCGTTGCTTATTCGTGTTAATTATTATTAGGCCACATTTACTGTTTACCAATACTGTATCAATATTTAAAGTCAACTGAAGAATAACAATTTAATATGCATATGCAGTTTTTTGTTCATGTTAAAATATTACCTTGACTGTTTATCAATATCAATATTTACAGTCAACTATACAAGAAAAAAAAACCTAACCTAACCTAACCTAACCTAACCTAACAACACATGTTAATTTTTGTCCCCTGTTGATTTGCGAAATTTTACCCAATATAAACCCGCTTTTCGCCATAGTGATAAACATTTCTATTTATTTGCAGGGCTTTTCTCACAGTTTAAATAACAACATACCGTACCTAACATTCATATTTAATTCGGAATGAATTAGTAACAGCGTGGCAGCAAAACATGGAGAACAGGCCACCCGACTGGCTATCGGCGCACCTCGACCCTGCCCCTCCGAGGGTCGACGGTAATCCGCTGTGGAATGCCCTGACCATCGGCGCACCTCGACATCTCCCGCACCGCTCGCACCGCCCTAAGGCCGGCTCTGAGGATCGGTGCCAATCTGACGTGGTGACAATTTGACGCCGGCCGCTTGGGGTGACAATCTGTCGTGACAGTACCCGACAGGTTGGAACCTCGAGAAAGAATCGGTGCCAATCTGACGTGGTGACAATTTGACGCCGGCCGCTTGGGGTGACAATCTGTCGTGACAGTACCCGACAGGTTGGAACCTCGAGAAAGGATCGGATCCAATCTGTCGTGGTGACAACCTGACGGGGAGTGTTATTTCAGGGGATCGGATCCAATCTGACGCCGGGTGCTAAAACCCTGTGGTGCCAATCTGTCGTGGTGCCAACCTGACGGCGACCCCTATTATCATTGACTATACAAAGTCAATGCTATTATAGTTCTATGACATATACCTATTATCATATATTTGATAATGAACACTCTGATAGAAACAAAATACTATTATAGCTCTTTGTCAATTACCGTACTCTTTATTACAATTTTTTTCACATTTTTGTGATAAAAAGAAGAGATCATGCCTTTTGTTTGTTTTTATTATTTTATAGTTTTATTATTACAATTAGTATATTGTTTGAAAAATCAAAATAAAATTAGGAAGCATTTAACTTATATTTGCTTACAATACTTATATGGCGGCAAACATACGTACTCACCCCTATGGGGTTTATGGGGAAAGTAAAAAGAACACCATAACCTGATAAAATTAGGCGAATAAACCTGGGCAAACCTACATACTCTCATCCTCATGGGTTTTAGGGGAAATAGAAAATATACCAAAATTCTTTTGGAAATTCGCTGAGTACGCAGGTCTGCTGCGACGGGGGTATTTTTTGGTTCGATCTTAGTGGTCAAACTTTATTACTATGTTACAATTGTTCTTTATATTATTTAATGTGGTGACATCGCTAGCATACACTCTCCGATGTCCGACCGCCATTGAGAGCTGAGATTGTAGATTGTATCATTAAAGATTATTATGGTCATGTAAACGACTTAAGTAAACAAGTCAAAATTATTGTTTATGCATTAGCAAAAGAGCCCCGTTGTAGTTGGATACAAAGGTCTCTAGAAAAATAGTACATAGGCTACATGCTGTAGTTCCTATGAAATACCTTAAAGTCAATTGATTTATTTTCAAGGAAGAAGTTATTAAAAAAAAAATAATAATTTTCTAATACAGCAAAATAGCAAAAAATCAAATGTAACATATTTATTTACTGTGTATTTCTTTATAAACCATGTTCTTTGTAAATAAATCATCTTAGTTTTTCTCTAACAATTTCTCTTGATATTTTCTAGAGATAATAATAACATTTATTCCACTGACAATATTTTACATTGTAAGGGAATGTACATAATTTGGGGAATTTACGTCGTAAGTCTTTTACTACAATTTAAATATTTCATTGCCAAAATTATTTCATTAAGTCTTTTCAATTAGTTTTCCATAGTTTTCCTTCATTCTTATTCCTTCCTTCTTCCTTCTTCATTTCTCTAACTTCTTCGTTGACTTTTTGATGTCTCCTTCCACGCCTTTGAGGTCTAGTTTGTTATAATTTTGTTTCCAGTTTTAGTGGCGTAAGTGGATACCGAGAACAGAAAAGACAGCACGAAAGAGTGTGTAACATTTTTGTTTAATCATTAAAGATTATTATGAATATAATTTTTATTTATTGATAACTTATTATTATGTTGTTAGGTTGTAAATTATCGATGGATATTGATTTTTACAATCATATCTTTAAGTTTAATTTGATTTTGTCTGCCGATTGATGGGAAATAATCAGCATCACTACAGCCCGGATGCTTGGGATGCTTCATATTTCCCGATAAAATGTTCAAAAAATTATTTATTTATGTCTTAGATAATAATTTTAATTGTAATTTCTTCAAGTAAAACTATTAATTTTGCACAAATTTCTCTTATGCATTTTATATTAAATATGCCTACTGATAAAAGGCAACCAAAACTTGCCAAAAAATATAACAAACTTCTAAAAAATGCTGTTTTTAATGTATTTCTTTTTAAAACATGTTTTATTTTTACATATTCACCATAAATCTTTAAGAAAAATCAAACTATCATTATTATTTGACTCTCTAAACGTGTGAAGCTTTCCAACGACCAATTAATTAACGAAATCGGTCTGGTAGAACTGTAGATTTAGTTGTACAAAGTTTAACAAAAATATTTCTAACTAAGAACTTTTCCACCATTATAAATTTGGAGGTTGCATAGATTTTTGTGAGTAACTTTTTAATGGTGAGGATATTAACGAAAGTAGATAGTGATAGTGGTGGTTCACCTGGGGATGAGTAAGGCACCGATTCACTGCTGGTGTCTAGCTAATGACCCCTATAGTCCAGGTGCTAAACAGATTGAGCATGCACTAAAAGTCTAATGAAATTTAACTTGATTATTTTTCGGGATATCATAGATGAAATAAATCAATGTTGCTACCCTTCCATAGTGTTCACAACATGGGGGTTTCACACTAGAGGAAACTGTATTGCCCCATGTCTTATTATATTTAATTTTAAAAGTCGTTGAATCTAAAGAAAAACACAAAAAAAAACGATCTCAAAAGTTTGAATTTGAGCTAGTTATTTCAATTTTGTTAATATGCTTTTAATGCAAAGTTTGACTGTTCGTCTTGTCTAGCTTGAACATTCATTTGAGGACGGGTTTGCGGCATTATTCTCTGTTAAACATGACCTTAAAGCTTACGTAAAATATATTCTTGAAAATTTTCATGGGTTGTCCTCCAGTTAGGGCAGAGTCATAATGTATCGCATGCTTTAGGACAGAAATCGGGGATGGCGAATAAGAGTTAAAAAAATGTTGATTTGGTAAACCAATGTGGTAATCGTTGTAATGTGATGTCTATTTAAATATTGGTATATATGTAACATAATTATTTCTATTCGCAAAAATTATAGTATGATACAGCTTTAATTCGGAGATTTTTTATAAAAATGATGGCAACCAGTATGACAATTGGGTGCCGAAACACATGTTTGCCATTTAAAGACCAAAGGATATTATGACGCAAGTACAACAAATCTTTTTGATAATAACAATTCAACAATCCAGGCTCTATATATAAATAAATATAAAATATAACTTATCTAAATGATTGTGTTACTTTACAGGCAGGGGAAAAAATAGGTAATACTATGGATGAAGTATTGATTAGTAACATTATCCGAAAAAAGACAAAGACATCAGCTGAAGATGAGGCATCATTGAGTGTATCAATGTTTGTTTGTGCCAGTTGTAATAGATGCTATGAGGAAGAAGGCGATCTTGAAGATCACATTTGCGACATTGTTAAAAACAGATTTGGCTTGGACTTTGGTGTTTTAGAAATGAAACTTAAAAATGATGAGAAGGTTAAAAAATATATTTGTAACATTTGTGGAGCAAATTTCAAATATTTGTATCTTTTGGCAAATCATGAAGCCATTCATGAAGGTGCTCCTTTTACCTGTGCAACTTGTGGTCTACAATTTGATAGGAAAACACTTCTGTTGAAGCATTGCAAGATTCACATACATGAAAAAATAAAAACTTGTAATGTATGCAAAAAAAAGATGAAAGCGAATTGGTTTCCACGACATGTGGCATCCCACAAAATAGCGGCTGCAGTGTACTGTTTGGAATGTGGAAAATCATTTAAAACAAAAGTCGAGCTTAACAATCACCTCATAATACACTCTGATGAAAGGAACTATTCATGCACTCATTGTAAACAATCTTTCAAACGTAAAAGTGAGATAAAAAATCATTTACAGGATTACCACATTAGAGATGTTAAGATGAAATATGAATGTAATGAGTGTTCAAAAAGTTTTTCTTCTAAACAATACATGAATATTCATAAGCTGAAAGAACACTCAGATTCTAGACCCTTTGTGTGCAATGATTGTAGGGCTACTTTCAATGACAGAAAGTGCTTGCAAATTCATATGCTCAAACATGTTGATTTGAAACCATACTCCTGTTCATTCTGTGGCAAAAAGTTTAAACAGCTCCCACATGTAAAGAGGCATGAACTAGTGCATACTGGCGTCAAACCGTATCATTGCAAAATCTGTGGGAAATCGTTTCGAGACTCGAGCAATTTCAAAGTCCATCAAATAGTACACACAGGATTACGACCCTTTAAATGTGACATATGCAAGAAAGGTTTCACACAATCAAGTCACTTAAATATTCATAAAAAGTTTCACGGTAAAAGCAGGCCATATGTTTGTAATATTTGTGGGGACTCATTCAAGGTGAGGGAGGTATTGAAAAGCCATGTTTTGTTACATTCTAAAGTTAAACCATTTAATTGTGAAGATTGTGGGAAATCTTTTGTTCAGTTGACGGCTTTCAAACGACACAAATGTTATCATTGATTATGACACCATTTACTCTATTATATTGTTAATCAATTTTAATATTTTACTTTTATATAAAGTTATATGTAATTGGTTATATGTATACTTGAATTTTTTGATAAATATACATCACATTATTGGAACAACAGTAGTGTCTTAATTTCTACCTTTGGCCGGTATTACACTATTATCATTGACTATGTACACTAACGTGGATAGACCTCTCATCCAATGCATTTAGTTTGAGGCAAAAATTTGGAAGTTCGGTGGACGCCTCACCAGAGTCGCTGGCATCGATGTTGTTGTTATTCAGCTGAATTTACAGTGCTGCCAAAACATTTTACCAAAACTTAAACATAACTTTCAGCTATAAAATGTTTCATCCTTGGTTTATAAGAGTGGTAATACTGATTTATCTATCATATGTTACGTGTACTTCGATGGACGCCGCACGAGATCGCACCACCGTCAATATTCTTCACACATGCCTATGCTATGAGAAGTCTACTCACGTAGTGTACAAAGTCAATGCTATTATCATTGACTATACAAAGTCAATGCTATTATAGTTCTATGACATATACCTATTATCATATATTTGATAATGAACACTCTGATAGAAACAAAATACTATTATAGCTCTTTGTCAATTACCGTACTCTTTATTACAATTTTTTTCACATTTTTGTGATAAAAAGAAGAGATCATGCCTTTTGTTTGTTTTTATTATTTTATAGTTTGATTATTACAATTAGTATATTGTTTGAAAAATCAAAATAAAATTAGGAAGCATTTAACTTATATTTGCTTACAATACTTATATGGCGGCAAACCTACGTTCTCACCCCTATGGGGTTTATGGGGAAAATAAAAAGAACACCATAACCTGATAAAATTAGGCGAATAAACCTGGGCAAACCTACATACTCTCATCCCCATGGGTTTTAGGGGAAATAGAAAATATACCAAAATTCTTTTGGAAATTCGCTGAGTACGCAGGTCTGCTGCGACGAGGGTATTTTTTGGTTCGATCTTAGTGGTCAAACTTTATTACTATGTTACATTTGTTCTTTATATTATTTAATGTGGTGACATCGCTAGCATACACTCTCCGATGTCCGACCGCCATTGAGAGCTGAGATTGTATTTGAGATTTTATCATTAAAGATTATTATGATTATTATGGTCATATGAACGACTTAAACAAGTCAAAATTATTGTTTATGCACTAGCTACATAGGCTACATGCTTTGGTTCCTATGAAATACCTTAAAGTCAATTAATTTATTTTCAAGGAAGAAGTTGTTAAAAAAAAATTTTCATATGCAGCAAAATAACAAAAAATCAAATGGAACATATTTATTTACTGTGTATTTTTTTTATAAACAATGTTCTTTGTAAATAATTCATCTTAGTTTTTCTTTAACAATCACCCTTGATATTTTCTAGAGATAATAATAACATTTATTCCACTGATAATATTTTACATTGTATGGGAAATAATATTGTACATAGTTTGGGGAATTTACGTAAGTCTTTTACTGTGTCTCACTTAAATATTTTATTGCCAAAATTATTTCATTAAGTCTTTTCAATTATTTTTCCATAGTTTTCCTTCATTCTTCTTTCTTCCTTCTTCATTCTTCTAACTTCTTCGTTGACTTTCGATGTCTCCTTCCACGCCTTCGAGGTCTAGTTTGTTATAATTTTGTTTCCAATTTGAGTGGCTTAAGTGGATACTGAGAACAGAAATAAGACATCACGAAAGAGTGTGTAACATTGTTGGTTAATCATTAAAGATTATTATGAATATCTATATTAATAAAATTAGAGTTTTGTCTGTACGTTGAAAATTTGGAATTTTGAAATTTGAAACTTTGAAATTTTTGGTTATTTTTACTTCTTATGCATCGCAGAATCCAAAATCGGTGTCATCTAAATTTCTTTCCCTCTGTCTGTCTGTCTCTCTCTCTGTCATTCTGTTTGTAACGCTCATGGGTCCTATTTTGTTCTCTTTTCACTGGATAACAACTTTACCTAAGGGTCTAAATTTTTTTCATGTCATAGACTAGAGTGGTGAGAAGGTTCATTACAACTTTAATTGACTAAGCAACCTTAGGGCTTTGCCCCATAGTATGTCAAAGTAGCCAAGTTGTGCTCAAATACCAGTCTTCAATCTCTTTTCACACGACAAGGGCTTTAGTAAATGATATGAAAATTTTTATTTTGCAATTAGAACGATTTTAGCTGCTCTAAAGCATTGTTCGTCAAAAAGGCTCTGCCTTATAGTAAAAGAAATATTCAATGTTAATCTTATGGGAATATTTAATTCTACCTTTTTATCTATGCTCTTTAATCAGCTGGATTATACAGTTTGTCATTTTCACCACAGATGGCAACACTTAAAATTTTAAATACAGACTCTTTCATACCTAACCCTTTAACTTTTCACTGGCCTAAATACAGTGAATAAAGTAAACTAATTCTTGGTTCTAAATTTGAACATTAAAATAATTTTTATCATTCTGCACGAAATCAGCCTGTTTTTGTTCTCTCAATAGTACCAAAACCGAATCTTTTCTGTCCTAGGACTGAAAAATCATCTGGAGAATTTTTTAGGTCCTAGTACTGAAAAGTCAGCTGTTTTCCAAGTATATTACTATTGATTTATTTATGTTGATGAGCAGAATTTTGAAATTCAAACGTTATGAAAAGCATTGTTTGTAAATAACAAAAATATAAACACTGCATATTACTTACTTTGTAAATATAACCTCGAAAATAACACTTTATAGTTATTATTTTTAATGATCAAAAGTCTAATTTTTGCATTATGATAAAAAACGTTGTTCATCACTCGGAGCAAAAGTGCCTTTTTGATGCTTAATCGTGTTTAAAAACTCGGCTGCGCCTCGTTTTTAAAACACGATTGCGCACCAAAAAGACCCACTTTTGCTCCTAGTGATGAAAACTACTATTATGGAAATTATTGCAAAACGAGTTTTGACCCTTAAGGTGGTGCGGTCAAAAAAATTTTCTTGTACTTTTTTATTGATTTATGTTTATTGGCACTCAACCATTCGGTAAACATTCTGTTTTTGAAAAAATAATCCCGTTATCTAATATATTTTTGCGTTTGAAGTAGCATTTTAGCGGCATTTTGTAAAGTACACCACGTGGAAACGGATTAATATATTTTTCTCAGAATTAGCTTAAAGGCTTATTTAAAATACACACGAGGGTGAGATTAATGATTTTCAATAAAATTTTTATTATATTAATAAATAAAAAAATTATCTCTGGTATCTTTTGTGCGATTTGTCTAAAATTTGCGCTACACCCTGGAGCTTGACTAGTAAGGTAACATTCCATAAAGTTTTATATAAAAATAATTTTTTTTACGTAATGGTGTACAAAAAACTTTTTATTTTCAGCCCACATTAAATCTGACGCAGCGCGCACTAGCAGTTACTCACACAAAGGGCAGTCGAAATGCTTTTAGACGCGCACGAGCCGACAGCAAGATATTCTATCTCTCTCGCACCGTGTCCCCTCGTTCTGAAGGTAGCGCCTAGTCCTCGGTCACCACCGCCAAGGGATGAGTACCTTTCAGTCGCCAAGGGATGTTTTCTTATGGCAAAATATCAATGTATGGTGTTAGAAATTTCATCAGTTTGAAAATAAAAACTAAACTGCCTTAATATGTATAAATGTAAGATATTAAATCTTGTTATTGTATTTTTAAATCATCCATACAATTGTCACAAAATTAATTCTAAGGACCTGAGATTAGCTTCGGCATGAAAAATAAAAATAATAATTCATCAAGCAATAAATTAAGAGGTTAAATAAAGTTAAGTGTACCCGCCACTTTTCCTTTTTTTAAATAACATACAATTTTAATTTTGCAACACCACCAACCCTTTACTGCTGGCCGTGTGACATGAGAAACATTCGTATAATAGTTTAAACAGAACTTTTTAGCCGGAGTGCTGCCATTTTTGTTTGCCTTTTAGCATCAGCTGATAGCGAAAACGAAAACATTTTCCGCTCAACCCTAACCCTAACAACTTACCTAGAGATGTACTACAATTGAATGTATTCATTTCTAATATTTGGTTTTTAAAAAGGTACCTATCGTCCTAAATATTATGAATTATTTGCTTTCACTTCATGAAAAAGTTTAAACAATTGTCTAACTCAAATAATTTTATTCTTAACATATAGTTTTCGGACACAAAGTGATACTAATTTTTACAGGAATTAAAAAATTCAATAGTTGACTATCGGTAGACCTAACTATATTCTTGGCCTCTAATGAAATTGTTGGCAATACCATTTATTTAGCCTACACACGGTACTTTCCTAAACTATGAGTATGAAATGTGTACACATATTTAACCACAACGATTCAAACATTTTATTTGAAAATAACATATTAACTCGTAGGCTATTCGTTATAATGAATGAAATATACAATTAAAAATTGTGCTGCTTGGATTGAAAAATTTCTGTTGTTGTCTTTGCTATACTACTTTCGTCACTTCTGAGTTAGGTTAGTGGGGTATCATCTTAATTATTCACAGCAACATAATTGATTGTAGTGTCTTCATTAAAATTTATAAATCAGATCCTGATGCTTTCAATTAATTTTCATGAGTAGGCTGGAAATGAATCTTCACACGCTCAATATCGGTACCCATGATAGTTTCATGAATTTTTCAAAGAAAAGTTGCTAGCAGGCAAAGGCAACCATGGCTTCGTTGACATAATTGATGTTTAACCCATCCATTTAGAAGGTACTTTCTGATTATTAGGTAAATTAAATACGCCTCTTTCTTCCTCATTGTTGTCAGTACAATCTTTCTAATCTTCCAAAGTAAAAATTGTTTAGCATGGTCGTAATACAACACACAAAACTATTCAAAACACTCAGATATTTAAATTGAACTTCGAGTCAATATGAAATAACCACATCCCATGTAAACAAAAACAAACTATTGTTTTGACATTGCCTTTTAGGTGACGTCACAAGGCATTTGACGTCAGAGCGCTCCGGCTTTATCCAACACCTCCTAGAGTTCCTAGAGTAATAAGAGAAGGCCAGACAACTGAAGATCATTACGTCATATAAGTAGGCTGATGTGTTAAATCATTAGTTCCAACTCATGCTTTAGAGGGAGTTGGTTGTCCCGAAAAAAACGGTAAAACATTTAATCTTGTTTTGATTTTTCGTTGTTTGTAAACAAATAAGTTAGTCATGACAGATGAAACTCCGTCGACTGACAGTAGCACATCTGTTTTCTTACATCATAACATAACACATCAGCCTACTTATATGACGTAATGAATTTCAGTCGTTTGGCCTTCTCTTATAATTCTAGGAGGTATTGCTTTATCTTATCAGGTGTTGGTAATATCCAAGAATTGTGAATTAATAAAAATCCAGCTGTTTCATTTTTATTAGAAACACCTATAATCTATATATTAATACGCAAGCATGTTTCGTTTCCTCCTTTTTTCTCAGCTCGGGTGCATCGTAGGATAAATCCGCGCACACCGTTAGAAAGGTATGGTCCTGTAGATTAGCAGAATCACATTCTAATTCACATCGGACTCCAGGGCTACGCCCCACAGGCATTCAGAGTTCCAATGTTAATCTTATGGAGAAAGGAGAATTGAATGAATCATTAGACAGCTGTTGTAAAAACAACTGCTAGAAAATTAGGAAGAACAGATGTTTTAGTTCTAAAATGTTTTTTTTAAGCTTCTTGGGTCCAGATCAACTAAAATTTGATCGAATTTCGATCAGGAGGCGATCTCTAGTTCTAATTATTATTGGAGCTAGTTCTCCAATAGAGGCGATAACCCTATAGCAAAAATTTACTTGATTTTATGGCCTTATGAAGTCATTAACACCATAGAAAAACTACTTTATTTTAAGTATGGTACTAAATTTAAAAAAGTCTACATCACCTCATCATCACCTAGCGGCTAGAGGACTAAGAGGGCAAAATAAGGAAACAAGAGTGTAACCCATCAGTCCGACCGTATGACGGGTCCAGCCAACCTGGTTTGTCCAGCATGACTCATTGCGTTCACAATAGTTTTTGGAAACCATCTGCACCCCCCAACAGGCACCGTTACAGTTGTCGCCAAAATGAGAGAGATGGAGGCTGGAGGTACTTTGTATATTTGTGTCCTTTACTGTCTCACCGCAGTCAGTCTCAATCTCAAATTTTATTTTCTTTATAACATGTGCAAAAAAATTGTTTCACCAATGAAAACGGGGGTTTTATAACGTATGAATTATTTGGAACAAATTGATGGCAAAAAAATCACAATATGTTTTGAACTTTTGCTTAAAATAATTCCGTCTCAGACCGTGATTTTTTAATGTAGCCCGGGAAGGGTTTAATATTTGTAAATGCCACGGTTTAAGCGACGTAAAAAAGGAGTATGAATTCCAGGGTAAAGAGTGAATTTCATAAGAGGTTGATAAGTTCAAGCGTTGATTCTGACAAGATTCGTGCAACAACTGATAAAAACCTTGCCGAAGATTTATCGAGGAGTAATAGCTTATCGTTATTTGTAACCTATTACTAAGTAATAATAGGTATCGTAAAAGTATTAATAGTTTATCGTAATAGGTTAGGTACCTGGTTAGTTTTTCTATGGTAATAGGTTAAAGTATCGGTTATAAAATAGTTTTAGGAAGAGATATGGAAGAAACGGTAAGAGAAATTTACGAAAAGAAAACCAACCAGATGGTTGAAAAATGTGGCTTATTTGTTGACATCGAAAACCCCTTCCTTGGCGCTAGTCCTGACGGTTTAGTTTCAACAGATGGAATAATTGAAATAAAATGTCTAGCCTCAGTAAAAGAGAACGCTTTAGGCGAGGAAGCTAAAAAAAACCTTAGTTTGGAAATCTAGAGTGGCAAGCTTCCCCTAAAAAGCGAACTATTACTACCACTATTATGACCAACTGTTAGCGAACTGTCATCACTATTATTACCAAATTCAGGGAGAAATAAATATATGCAAAAGACGATGGTGCGACTTTGTGGTGTACTCAAAGAGAGGAGAACTATTTATTGTACGTATTTTCACTGTCGAAGAGTTTTGGGAGCACAAGGTCCTTCCTGGTCTGGTGCGATTTTACAAAGAGTGTATGCTTCCAGAAATAGTGGACAGCAGGATTGTTAGGGAACTGAAGGCACGTAGGCCTAACGCTGAATACACTTAGCTGCTCATAAGAAGCAGTGAATCAAAATAAAACGAAGAAACAAAAATGATTGTTACATGAAATACACAGCCTGAATCGTTTTTTTTATGTTTCATGTGGTTTTGGTTAACCAAATGGCTGAGTTTCATTTTTAACATGTATGCAGACGACGTTTTTCCACATTAGGCCTATAATAAATTATTTAGAAAATAAATTTTTATAGAATAAATTCAATTATTCACTTAAGTTTATGTGGTGGAGTCCCAATAACAAAAAACCCCTTAGCGTATTAAATAAGTACTAGAGATCGCCTCCTGATCGAAATTCGATCAAAATTCTTGTTGATCTGAACCCTAGAAGTTAAAACATTTTATAACTCAAACATCTGTTCTTCCAAATTGTCTAGCAGTTGGTTTTACAACAGCTGTCTAATGATTCATTCGATTCTCTTTCCTCCATAAGATTAACATTGGAACTTTGAAAGCCTGTGGGGCGTAGCTCTGGAGTCCGATGTGAATTAGAATGTGATTCTGCTCATCTACAGGACTATACCTTTCTAACGGTATGCGCAGGTACGATGCACACAAGCTGAGTAAAAAGGAGGAAAAGAAACATGCTTGCGTATTAATATATAGATATTAATAGATAATACATAAATTAGTTTATTTAAACTTTGTTTTGATTAATTCAATAACAGTGTTTTATGTATTAAAAACTACGAAAACGCTTGTGCTAATAATAACTGTATTTCATTCCGTCCAAAATCAAATAATTTTGTTTAACTGTATTTATCAAATGTCGTTTTGCCCTCTAGGCTAACCTAAAAAACTATGTTTTGAGTTTTAAGTTATAAGGGTAGGCAAGAAGTTAGGTAAATTCTTGCCAGGCAGACTAGCAATAACATTTAAGACAAAGACAAACAAGACAAAGACAAGACAAAGACAAAATACTCTTTATTGACATGAACATTAAGACAGTCATGGCGTCATTATTTTTCTTCTTCAGTGATGAGGTTGGCCTCGTCCCTCCAGGCATTCTTCAACAGAGTAAAATTCTTTTTCCAGTAGCCAGTCGAGAACAGCTCCTTTGAAGTTTCGGTTGGTTTTTTGTTCTTTCAGTGCAGGTGGAAGGGTGTTGAATAGTTTGGCTCCGATGTAGCTGGGTTTTTTTTTTTTTCATAGGCTGACAGATGATGTGCAGGGAGTATGTAGTTGATTTGGTTTCGGGTGTCATAATGATGAGCCTCTGAGAAGTTTATTATGGGTCTTTTGTTAACTACGTGGGTAACTACCTCGGCAATGTAAAGGTTAGCTACTGTCTGTAGTTTCAGCCTTTTGAACTCCCCCCGGCATGAGTCACGAAATGCCAGTCCAGCCATGATTCTGACTGCCTTTTTCTGTAGACGTAATACCCTCTGAAGGTTCCCCTGAGATGATAGTCCCCATACAATCAGTCCATAACGCATTTGCGCCTCAAAAAGAGCATAGTAGGCAGTCCTTGAGGTTTTTGCGTTACTGATGTGTTTCAGGCGCTTGATGACATAAAGAGCAGTGCTAAGCTTCTTACAGAGTTGATCTACATGGGGTTTCCAATTGAGGTCACTATCAATGGTTATCCCAAGGTATTTGGCCTCTTGGGATGCTATTACATCTGGTAGCGCATGAGCAGTCCTTCTTTGTGAACCAAAGAAGAGTTGTTGCGTCTTGTCTTCATTTAGCACGAGGTCATTCTCTTGGCTGTACTGTTTGGCAATGCTGGCAGCAATGTAGGATTTTATTTCTAGCTCTTGTATATTTTTGTGGGATACAACAAGGGCAGTGTCATCAGCATATAGGAAAGCATCACAATTGTCGTGTAACACAGAAATAATGTCATTCGTGTACAGTATGAATAAAACTGGACCCAAGACAGATCCTTGAGGAACTCCTCTGGTTGTTGTGAATGAATGACAATATTACCACAAGCATTAGGTTACATTTAGTATTATGAGTAGATTTTTCAATGTTCCAATATTTTGGAACACTGGGGCAGTGGGCTTTCCACTGTACGGGTGTTTCTTGGCGACCCCGGGGTACCTGAGCCAAGCTGTGAGACCCTCCTCACAGTTCTTCCCGAGCTAGGGCCTTTCTTCTTATCTTTCAGGTCTTAGCTCACCGTCTTTATTCTTTCCTGAGCTAACCTTGCTCACCTTCTTGTTTTCGACCCCGAATCAAGGGTGTCTTTCCACCTTCTTTCGACCGGCGCATGCTGGGGGGTCCTGGGAGTGTCCCTGTTGTGTTGCAGGGACTGATGTGTGCCTTGCACTGCCGATGGTCTCCTCCAGTGTGTCGTCAGAAGCCAGCCGCTTCGGACCTTAGTCAGGGAGTGCGGCATGGATGCAGGGATCGGACTCTGCATTGCCACGGTGCGACCCCCAGCACGTCCGGCACATTTTGTGTATCGGTGCTGGGCAAACGGAGATTCGGGCCCCGGAGTACCGGGGTAGGGGTGTCTTATCTCCTACGGGGGGTAGACCTCCGAGGGTGTACCCGCTCTCGGCCGATGAAGGGCCGCCCCTTGCCGCACGATGCGCTGGTGACATGAAAGCATGGATTTTATCAACCGAAACACGAAGAACGTAAAGGAGAATGAGCAAGCCGCTTTTAGGCGAAGCTCTATTGTGCAGAGGTCTCCGACCTCGAAGACTGGGACGCCGACAGTGGGAATTAAAACCTCCCCCCCACCGGCACCGTTCAAGACGTTAAGTGACGCCGGATCGTCGTCCGAGCCTGAAAAGAAGAAAGTGGAGGTCAATCTAGCGATGAAGGTAACCGAGGCAGAAACCTCAAAAGCCAGGCTCGATGGAATACCTCCCAGGAGGAGCCCTCTTCGTACGGCATTCGAGCTGCAAATGCTGCGGCAGCAGCACTACGACGCCCACGAGGAGGAAGACTCATGTCTGAAGAAGATGAAAGCTCTTTTGAAGGAGATGGCCAAGGCCCTCTTAATTCAAAAGAACGTAAACAAGGCCATAAAAGAGGGGATTCCGAAACTCGAAGATTCTCTAGAAGAAATTGAGGAATGCCGGAAAATCAGGCTAAAGGCAGTGAAACAGGAGCGCGATGTCACGAACCGAGTCATCTCTGCTTCGCCTCAAGCTCATCTGGCTGAGTCCCAGACTCAAGCCAGAAAGCGAAAGAAGAGGCAGAGCGGTTCATCGTCGGGAAGCCCTGAGCTCGGGGAGTTGGACTTAACGCCGAGGCCGGTTTTTGTCACTGCATCATCGCAGACATCTCCTGTCCCGGCTGCTCATTCCATCCCGGGCGCTGTCGTTGTTCCAGCGGCTACTCCTGCAGAGGTTCCTGCTCCGGCGGCTAATCCTGCCTTGGCAGCAAACTCTGCCTCAACACCTTTGGGGGGCTGGAAGACGCGCCTGTCTAAGAAAGAAAGGAGGAGGCAGAAGCAAGCGGAGGCAGCTTCGAAAAGTGCGTCGAGGGTGGAGCGGACGCAAGTCTCAAACCCGGTTGGGGAGGCCTCTGGCAAGTCTGTCAGAAAGCCTAAACAACCCAGGCCTAAGAAGCCCAGGACGGAGGCAATCTTGATCAAGCCCTTAGGGGGGCGATCTTTTGCCGATGTTCTGGGTCAGATTAGATCGCAGGCCAAACCGGAAGAGACCGACACCGTTATCAAGTCTATTCGGCGAACCCAGAACGGGGATGTCCTCCTCGAACTGGGGAAGTCGAGTGACAAGATCGGTTTTGCCGCTTCCCTCAAGACTGCACTTGGGGACAAAGGCTCCATCAAGGCCCTAGAACCGAAGTGTTCGGTCGAGATTCGGGACCTTGATGTCCTCTCCACCGAAGATGAGGTGACCCGTGCGATCCAGGTGGCACTCCCGGAGATACCGGCCGATGGAGTGAGGGTATGGCTGACAAAGCCTAACCGAAGTCAACTCCGGATGGCTGTTGCTGAGATGAGCGAAAAGCACGCCAATAAGCTGCTTAGCCTTCAGCACCTCAGAGTCGGTTGGGTCAGTTGCAGGCTCAAACGGAGGGTGGTAGTTTCGAGATGCTTCCGCTGTCTCGGTTTCGGCCACTCCTCCCGAAACTGTAAAGGGCCCGACAGGAGTGCCAACTGCTTCCAGTGTGGAAGCCAGGGCCACAAACGTAAGGAATGTTCCTCGAGCCCCTCCTGCTTCCTCTGCAAAGATTCAGGCTCCAGTGCCCTCGGTCACTTACCCGGATCTGGTCAGTGCGGTGCCTTCAGAGCCGCACTTGAACAGGCAAAAGGCAGCGGCCGGTAATTCGCATCCTCCAGGCCAACCTTCATAGATCCTGGGGAGCTGATAACCTTCTAGATCAGCTCGCCCGAGAACTTGGTGCTGACGCGCTCCTTATCAGTGAACAGTATCGGGACAGAGACCCAAACACTTGGATCTCGGACAGCCTCGGTACTGCTGCATTTTGGGCACGTAATACACGAGATGTTTTGGTGCGGAGTCACGGGCGCGGCCGAGGATTCGTCTGGGTTCGGTGTAGGGACGTGACTATCTTCAGTTGCTACCTCACACCCAACGAGGCCGTCCAGGACTTCCGCGACAAGATAGATAGCCTAGAGGAGTGCGTTCTCGGCACCACCGGGCATGTCGTCGTTGGTGGCGATTTCAAATCCACGGCTGTCGAGTGGGGAATGCCCTCTACCAGCTCCCGGGGGAAATACATCCTGGATTTCATCGCCAGGGCCGGTCTTGTCGTCCTCAACCAGGGCGACACACCTACTTTTCGGCGCCCCGGGCAGAGAGGCACGATCCCCGACGTCACCTTTGCGTCTGAGTCGCTCCTTCCGAGGATCTCTGGCTGGAGGGTTGTGGAGGACTACACGGGTAGCGACCACCAATACATCGTTTTTGACCTGCATGATCAGGCAAATCGTCGAGTTTCCGCATCTCGGGAAGGGCCACGCCGGTGGAACACCAACAAACTGGACGTGGTCAAGTTCACCGAAGTCATCTCTCGGGGAGCGCAGGGGAATCCTGGTGAGGCTGGGGCCGAGGCACTAGTAACATCCACGATGGAACTGATCGTCTCGGCCTGCGACCAGTCTATGCCGCGAAGGAAACCCCGACGCGACAAACAACCCGTTTACTGGTGGACTGAAGAGATTGCGGAACTCAGAAGAACATGTTTAAGAACTAGACGAGCCGCCACAAGAGCGAGAATTCCCGCAGACAGAGTTCGTAAGTCGGAGGCCTATAAAGCTGCGAGAAAATCTCTCCGCCAGGCGATAAACAGGAGCAAGGCGAATAGCTGGAGGAGACTTCGTGACGACGTTGACTCTGACCCGTGGGGCCTGGGTTACAAACTTGTAACACAGAAACTCGGCGCCCGCTCTCCACCTTCCATCATGGAGGGCGCCACCATGGGGAGGATCGTCGCTGCGTTGTTTCCTGAACATCCACAGCGACCGCCGGTTGACTTCGGACGGGTAGAGGACGTTCCACTCTTCACTTTCGAGGAGCTGGAAACCTCCGTTCTCTTCCTGAAGAGCAACAAGGCTCCTGGCCCGGACGGGATTCCCAGTGAGGCTTTTCAAGAAAGTATTTTCAATCAACGCTGACTTGTTGTTGAGAATGTACAATGGCTGTTTGGTAGAAGGGGTGTTTCTGGCTCCCTGGAAAACAGCCAGGCTTGTACTGATCAGCAAGGGCAAAGGTGATCCCGAACTGCCGTCGTCCCACAGGCCTCTCTGCATGTTGGACACGGCTGGGAAGCTGTTCGAGAAGCTGATCCGTTCCCGCCTGACTTCTGCCGTGGAAGCTGCCGGGGACTTATGCCCCCGTCAGTACGGCTTCAGAAAGGGACGGTCAACGATCGACGCTGTCACCGAAGTTCAGAGAGCTGTGGAGAGAGCTGAGAGCCACAACCATTTCTCCCGCCGAGTAGTGCTTCTTGTTACGCTTGATGTCAAGAATGCCTTCAACTCGGCGAGGTGGGTCGATATGTTGGATGCGCTTCGTAACACCTTTCGTATTCCTGCATATCTGTTGCGGCTCATCGAGGATTATCTACGCTCTCGAAGCCTGATCTAGGGACGGAACGCGGACGATGGAAGTCACTTCTGGTGCCGCACAAGGTTCAATACTCGGCCCGGATCTCTGGAACGTTGCCTATGACAGCCTCCTGAGGTCCGAGATGCCTGAGGAAACCACTTTGGATGGGTACGCCGATGACGTCGCAGCTCTCATTGCTGCACGCAACGTTGAGCTGGCCCAACTAAAGTTGAACCGAATTATGCGGGTTGTCAACAACTGGATGTCCGATCACGGTCTCTCGCTTGCTCTTAGTAAGACGGAGATCGTGATTCTCACGAAGAAGAGGATCGACACCGTCGTGCCACTTCGAGTGGGAAGGGAGGTGGTCACATCAACTCGTGCCGCCAAATACCTTGGGGTTATGGTGGACACCAAGTTAAGCTGGAGGGATCAGATCTTCCGTACAGCGGACAAGGCCGCTAAGGTAGTTACTCACCTTAGTAGGCTGATGGCCAATGTCGGGGGTCCCCGATCCAGCAGAAGACGTCTGTTGATGTCCGCGGTCCAGTCCGTGCTCCTTTACGGGGCAGAGGTGTGGGCAGGCGCTCTAGATAAGGAGTGCTACAGGTTGCGACTCGCCCGGGTTCAGCGTCAAGCTGCGCTCCGGGTGTGTTCCGCCTACCGGACAGTGTCCGAGCCTGCCGTCCTGGTGGTCGCCGGAGTCATCCCTGTCAAGCTCTTGGCAGGGGAGAGGAAAGCGATTTATCAGAGACGTGGCGAGATCGGCAAGGACACGGCAAGAACAGAAGAGCGCTCCCGAACCTTCCAGCAGTGGCAACACAGCTGGGAGCACGACACCCGAGGACGATGGACTGCGCGACTTATCAAGCAGGTCCAACCATGGGTGGAACGGCGGCATGGGGAGGTGGACTACTTCCTCACGCAGTTCCTGACAGGTCACGGCTATTTCAAGTCGTACCTGAACCGGATTGGCAAGACCGGTTCACCGGATTGCATCTACTGCCCGGGCGTTCCCGATGACGCGGAACACACCTTCTTCCGCTGTTCGCGTTGGGAAAGGCCCCGCCTGGAGGCCACAAGAAAACTCGGTGTTTTTTCGGTTGACACGGTCTGCCAAAAGATTATGGAGGATGAGGGCAACTGGGATTGTTTGTCACAGTTCGTCCGGGTCATCCTCCTGGAAAAGAAAACCGATCTGGACCGCGAAGTGGCCGAGATCCCTTGATCGAGCGGCTGGATAAGGAGCGAGCCCCACGGGCGTAAGCCAAATTTAGGCCTAGCCTGACGTAATGTGACAAACAATTCCAGGTTAGATTCCTAAAGAGTAGAGGAGGTTTTTTAGTGGGTAAACCCGTTTTTAGGGGAGCCCCACACTACAGGCTGGCCACCTGTGTGCGTAATGCATTTTTCCGCCTCTCCCTCAAAAAAAAAAAAAAAAAAAAAAAATGTTCCAATATTTTACCAGTGATGAAATTTTCCTTTTCTGCAACAAATGTTATAAAATAAAATGAATGTCTTATTTTTTACATGTATTGGCAACGGTTATACTATGTATAAATAAACAATATAACCAATCATGAGTAATATAGAATAAATTCACTCGGTTAATTTCATACATCAATGGTTCAAATTTCCTGTTTACTTTAAGTGTACTTTAATAAGAGTTTGAATCAATTTTTACTGGACAAAAATATAATTTTTACAAAGCTTTTAAAAGTTAATAATCAATGTTCTAAGTATCAAATGCAACTATTTCACGGCTTTAATTCATTTTTGTGTTCGTAATCGAAGATCTAAGGGGCCAGCTAGCACAGGTCCCACAAACCAGGGGACACTCTTTCCGAGGGACACCGCCAACTAACAAACTCTTTCCGAGCCCTTTGAAAAGAGAAAGTTATGCGAGGGGAGTGATGAGAGCTGTCCGACTGTCCGTGTCATGGATGAGAACGGGGGTGGTAAAGGGGCGGCGGGGAGGGGAACTGCATGTGTGTGAGTAAGCTGCGGCCGACAAAAATCCTCGACTGGCCTGACCCCTGGGCGGATTCGTTTGGCGTAACTCGCGGCCCGCACGGCCTTAAATCTTAAAATGTTTCTTGTTATCATTACAAACTAATTTTAGTTCCCAATTTAGCTTTCATTGCACATTCTGACAAAAAGAGTTGTATTTCATCAAACACAATTTGTAGTTAAAACCAATGAGGTTTATAAATTGCTCAATCTTTCAAGTATTTAGAGTAAAGACGGGGCAATATTAATGTGTAAGAACTTAATGAGTAGGGTTCTTATGAAGAAGTGAGAAAGTCGCTCAAAAAACACTCATAGTACCACTGTAATTTTCATTCAAGGATCATGCTGATTGGTTGAATGGAATCAGATGGTTTAAGAACACATTTGCAGAAGTTTTTTATTGTTTTTTATTTGTGTAAACAAACAAATATACTTATTTTGACATTTAGAAAGTAAAAAGAGCACTTCCCGTGGCAATAAGGAAAAGTAATCCCACCATCAATACTTAATTTTTCTCCGTTTTTCGACATAACTTTTTAACATGGGATGTCACTATTTATTCGTTTTTGTAACTTTTGTAACAGCTTTTGTAACTGTAACTTTTGGCGCGATTTGCTTCTGGTTCGGCCATTCCGTTATTTCTCAGTGCGTTGATTACGTAACCACTGTGTTGTGCGGAGTGTTGACGTAGTTTGTGTAGAATATGGAGCTACTCAATAAGAGTGAATTGATTGAAAACGTGTTTTCTGAGAATGATGATTCAGAATCCAGCTCTGGGAGTATGACTGTGGGCGTGTGGGGTTGAAAAGTAGTTAGGGATTGGACAAGGACCGGCACCAGGACCTAGGGACGTGAATTCCCTCCCCGGACGTGACGTCACCAATTTCAGCCAAAATCGACACTGAGACATCTAGATTCAACATTTTGAACATCCTGATATCATTTTTTAATATATTTAGTATGATTAGTATTTTTTAAAATACTGAAAATTTTTAGCAATGAACGTGTTACCTAATATCTACACTGCGGTGCGGTGCCTATACGTTACTGACAGATGTTGCATTGTTTTACTTGGTTTGGGAATTAAAATTTTAACTAAATTTGAATTATTTAGATTTAATATTTTACATGTCTGTACATATCTTTCATGGGTAGAACATGGTGCATGGATTGCATGGGTGGAATACATTGGATTTGGCATATAGCTATCGTCACACCCATTCAAGGATTCAATATTAGATTTCATAAGAATCTATAATATTTTTTACAAGTCTGAGTTTTCTTAAATCGTCTATGAGTTTATACTCATAGAACTATAAAGTAAATCACCATACTAATAAGTAAATCACCATAAATGTTTAATCAAACTGCAACAAAATCATTAATAGAAATAACTTCTAGACTAAATGAGAAATGGATTTAACAAGATTTTGACAAATGTACCTGGTAGCTATTAAGCATAAAACTTGATATCTAGATACGTTAGAATGAACCAACTGAAGGTTATATATTGAATTTGTGAAATCACTAATATCATTCGTTTAATAAACTGTACACACACCCCGTGCGAAGAACGGGTACAAAGCTGTTGTACACACACCCCATGCGAAGAACGGGTACAAAGCTAGTAATTTTTATTTATTGATAAGTTATTATTATGTTGTTAGGTTATAATGATCGATGGATATTGATTTTTACAATCATGTCTTTAAGTTTAATTTGATTTTGCCTGCCGATTGATGGGAAATAATCAGCATCACTACAGCCCGGATGCTTGGGATGCTTCATATTTCCCGATAAAATGTTCAGAAAATTATTTATTTATGTCTTAGATAATAATTTCAATTGTAATTTATTCAAGTAAAACTATTCATTTTGCACAAATTTCTCTTTTGCATTTTATATTAAATATGCCTACTGATAAAAGGCAACCAAAACTTGCCAAAAAATATAACAAACTTAAAAAAAATGCTGTTTTTAAAGTATTTCTTTTTAAAAACATGTTTTATTTTTACATGTTCCCCATAAATCTTTAAAAAAAATCAAACTATCATTATTATTTGACTCTCTGAACGTGTGAAGCTTTCCAACGACCCATTAATTAACAAAATCGGTCTGGTAGAACGGTAGATTTAGTTGAACAAAGTTTAACAAAAATATTTAAATATTTCTAACTTGGAACTTTTCCACCATTATAAATTTGGAGGTTGCATAGATTTTTACAAGTAACTTTTTAATGGTGAGGATATTAACGAAAGTGAATAGTGATAGTGGTGGTCCACCTGGGGATGAGTAAGGCACCAATTCACTGCTGGTGTCTAGCTAATGACCTCTATTAGTCCAGGTGCTTAACAGATTGAGCATGCACTAAAAGTCTAACGAAATTTGACTTGATTATTTTTTGGGACATCTCATAGATGAAATAAATCAATGTTGCTACCCTTCCATAGTGTTCACAACATGGGTGTTTCATACTAGAGGAAACTGTATTGCCCCATGTCTTATTATATTTAATTTTAAAGGTCTTTGAAGCTAGAAAAAAACGCCACAGACCCGATCTCAAAAAATTGAATTTGAGCGAGTTATTGCATTTTGAAATTTGGTTAATATGCTTTTAATGCAAAGTTTGACTGTACGTCATGTCTAGCTCGAACATTCATTTGAGGATGAGTTGTGGCATTATTCTCTGTTAAGCATGACCTTAAAGCTCACGTTAAATATATTCTTGAAAATGTTCATGGGTTGTCCCAGTTAGGGCAGAGTAGTAAGGTATCATGTTTTTATGACAGCAATTATGGATGGCAAATTAAGAGTTAAAAAAATTTTGATTTAATTTCAAAGGTCTTGTTTGACTTTTAAAATTACAAGAGTATAGTAAAATAGAAACATATTATGAAAAAATTCTAGCATCCTGACCTCAAATGGACATCTCAGCCCAAAATGTCCCCCGCGTTCAAAAACTTTTTTTTTAACTTTTCGTGTATATAATTTTTTTCTTCCTTTGTCTCTCGCGTACCACTTGATATGCTCTCATGTACCACCAGTGGTACGCGTAGCACCGGTTGAGAAACACTGATCTAAAGTATCATATGAAAACATAAGTAGTTGATTTTAAGGTAGAGATGTGTCAAAGTCGAATCTAGATTCGATTGAGAATCGATTGAAACAGAATTGACATTCGAATCCAAAAGATTCGATCAGGAGATCCGCTGTGCCACATTTTTTGCATTATAATTAATTTAGTAAGATTAGAAATAGAACCAGGCGCTAAAAATGGTGGTATGAAAATGTTTCGTGTTAACATTAATCAATAACTACTATCGGTTGACATATAAAATAGATTGATTCTAAATAAATTGTATTGAGAAAGGAAGAATATGTCGTCGTGAAATGGAGGGTTATTCTCAAAAAACTTGATAAAGTGACATGATTTAGATAAAAGTAGGTCTTTTGAAAGGAGTCAAAATAGCACAGGTTAAATGAATTTAGGTAATGGTTTGATTAGTTTCAAAATAAACAATGTGTTAAATTTAACAATTTTAATATGACTGACTTCCAACACTATATATACTAGAGAGTTCTCAATAGCAATTTGATTGAAGCCAGTGGTTTGTAATATTGGACAGTCACTGTGATGGTAGTTGAGATGTTCATCCGTTCGTTGTTCAATGAGTTACTAAGTTTATAACATTTCAACTTTCATATTAAGTTTAGTTATAAAGTAATTACATTTTTATTTATTTATTTATTTATTGACCATTGACAATTGTATAAATTGCATAGGCTTTTTACAGATAAATGCTACAAAAAAATTGAATCATAAGTAAAGTATTTTAGAATTTGTCTTGAAGATAATTTTCGACACTATGATAACATTTTTCTTGAAGTAACTTCTTTAATTTCTTTTTGAACTTGAATGGGCATTTTTCATTTGTTATATTATCTGGTAATTTATTAAATAGTTTGGTTGCAGAAAACATATATTGATTTTGATAGAAACTTGTTCTGTGTGGTTGAATGGGAAAATTGTCAGTGGTTCTTAAATTATAATGGTTTTCTTAAATTTTGTCTGTCTCTTCAATTTTTTTCATTAAATATTTAAAATAATTTAAAGATTCGTATATATAGATGCATGGTAAAGTTAAAATTTTCCATTCTTCAAAAATAGGTTTACATGATCTTCGCTTCTTTAGTCTAATATTTGCCGAATGCTTCGTTTTTGTAATATGAATAATTGTTTCGTTCTTTTATTTTTATTTCCCCAAACAGGTATTGCATATTTTAGATGTGGGAATATAAATGCATAGTATAAGTTTGTTTTTTGTTTTTAAGAGACTTGTGACTTTTGATTGCCACTTGGTAAAGTTATGCGTTATTAACACGTTTGCTGCGGCATATAAAATGCCGAACTCAACCCCCACGCTGAACTATATTTACATTCCTCCAACGATAGCGCGAAATTAAAAACCTGTAGAATATATTCTAATCACAAGTAATCTAAAAGCTCAATACCCTTACCTACACCCTAATGCACAATATGTGTTTCCTTCTCAAATGCTAGAGCAAAAGCAGTCGCATTATCTTGACATTGTCATATGTAACCGATCGGATACATCCGCAACCGCGAAGGAACGCCTTTGTATCCGATCGGTTACATGCCGCAGCGAACGTGTTAATCATTTTACTTATGTTGAATAAGAAACAATAATTTAATTTTTTCTAAGAACCTTCTAAAAATGACTTGTACCATACCTTGATATGCCTGTTAATAAGAATAACTGTAAATGTTAATGTTATTAACCATTTTAAGAAATAATCTGTGATTATCCCGGGTGGACTAAATTTTCTTGATTAATATCATTACTGTTCAAACTTTAGGGTTTGAACTAAACGCCTAACTAACAATATTAAAAAAATATTTGAAGGATTAGAAAGATTCGAGGATTTATTGAAATTCAGGTTTGGAATTGAGGATTGAAAATTCTGTATTTGATCATCACTATTTTAAGGATAGAGAAAACTACAAACAGCCATCTGTAAAATCTCTTTTTTGGGAGAAACAACTAACACATGCATAACTGTACAGCTCCTTTCACTATCCAAAAATAGGTAAAATATTAGCTTTAAACGTAAAATGCTAAAAACACGTGCAAGCTAGTCTTCTTGGCCTATAGCATCTTTGCACCTCCCCCCCCCCCCCCCAAAAAAACCTCCGAGGTGCTTTATCTTGGCATGTTATGCTTACCTCATTTTAAAAAAGTACCAGGTTAATAATTGAGCCTTGCTCGTTGATTTTAACTCACTTTTGTTGTGGTGTCATGGTAAATAAGGTATTAATTTTACGCCAGACTCTTCACAGTTAACAGCTGTCAAAAAAGTGCTTAAATTCAAGGCTGCGGTCTACCCCAGCCAAAACAACAACAATGCCGAATGCCGCCTCGCGGCCGTAGCGCTAGGCGAGTTTGATGGCTGCAGAGGTTTACGGGGATCGTGTTTCAGAATTAACCGATTAAGATAGAGATTGGCTGTTAACTTTTTTCTAAAAGTAGAAAAAAGGATCTAGTCGGCTATCTTTTTAGAATTTTTAAATAAAATTTCTAATTTCAGCTATAACTGTCTAAAATCATCTGTTTTTTCTTGATTTTTAACTAAAGTTTTCTATTGGTTTTAATGAACTAACTACAAAAGTGTAACAGAGGGAAATTAGTACCGTTATTCTTCTTTAATATGACACCTTATTTATAGCTCTAGGCTTCATTTAGCAGAAGATAACACGATTCTAAAAAACCCTTGCATTTGGGTGCGCGCCAGGGGTAGACCGGGGTGGTCCCGGGCTCCGGTCTACCCCTGGCGCGCACCCAAATGCAAGGGTTTTTTAAAATCGTGTTATCCTCTGCCAAATGAAGCCTAGAGCTATAAATAAGGTGTCATATTAAAGAATAATAACGGTACTAATATCCCTCGGTTACACTTTTGTTGTTAGTTCATTAAAACCAATAGAAAACTTCAGTTAAAATCGAGAAAAAACAGATGATTTTAGACATTTATAGCTGAAATTAGAAATTTTATTTTAAAATTCTAAAAAGATAGCCGACTAGATCCTTTTTTCTACTTTTAGAAAAAGTTAACAGCCAATCTCTATCTTAATCGGTTAATTCTGAAACACGATCCCCGTAAACCTCTGCAGCCATCAAACTCGCCTAGCGCTACGGCCGCGAGGCGGCATTCGGCATTGTTGTTGTTTTGGCTGGGGTAGACCGCAGCCTTAAACTTTATTTTCGTTTACAGTTAGTTCATTACCAAAATAGCAACCCATAAGAACAATGTTACAAATTACAATTTTTAAACTTAGTTTTAAACTAAATTTGGTTTTTAATGGGGTTGAGGCTGTTTCTAAACTTATTTTTGGGCCAAAACACACTTAAATGCAATGTCTGAGCAAAATCTACCTGCTAGATTTTGAGATCGTGGATCACACATCCCTTCAGACATTTCTCGTATTATAGTACTGTATAGGATTCATAATTGGACCAGATCTTAACTTTTCTCTGCAGCCATCAAACTCGCCTAGCGCTACGGCCGCGAGGCGGCATTCGGCATTGTTGTTGTTTTGGCTGGGGTAGACCGCAGCCTTAAACTTTATTTTCGTTTACAGTTAGTTCATTACCAAAATAGCAACCCATAAGAACAATGTTACAAATTACAATTTTTAAACTTAGTTTTAAACTAAATTTGGTTTTTAATGGGGTTGAGGCTGTTTCTAAACTTATTTTTGGGCCAAAACACACTTAAATGCAATGTCTGAGCAAAATCTACCTGCTAGATTTTGAGATCGTGGATCACACATCCCTTCAGACATTTCTCGTATTATAGTACTGTATAGGATTCATAATTGGGACCAGATCTTAACTTTTAAAAGTAAATTTAATTCAAGCATTGGTTGAATTCTAGCAATTTCCTTGTTGGGGCCGTATGATTATTTATCATAATAAATTACTGAGACAGTCTACCGGGTGTCAAACAATATAGTCCAGTAAATATGTCAGAAAATACGGGGTTGCTACGCAAAAGGTCGGGTTGTTCTGATTTTTTGATATGTTGTTAGTGTTGGGGGAAGTTGGAAGATGTTGGAGAGTGGGGGAAGCCCCTGGTGCTACAAGACATGTGTCATTTTAGCTCTTCAATAATCTAAAGTTTTTCAACAGTTAATTATATTTTTTTAAGGAAAAAGTGGTACCTGAATATCCAGTTAGTTTTTTTGTGTGGAAATGTGCAACCGGTTCGTAATATAATATAACCAGTTTTTATAAATTTGGATTTTTCCCAAAAATAAACAGGATTATTAGTGGGTCAGTGATAAGATGGGACCAAAGATAAGCACCAGGTAGGATAGTGAATGACCTGACCTTTGTACCCAGGACAGATAAGCCAACTCCGGCCTCACTCAATGGACTGTGTTTTGGTCAACTTAGCCATTCAACTTAATCACTGAACCAGTTTGTCCAGTCAAAATATAAATATTGTTAAACACACTCAACACTTTGTTGACAGTTGTTTGAATAATACCATTCTTTTTAGTTTACTTAATTGATTGGTATTTTTATTTGTTAACTGGTTATAGGAAACTGTCTATACAGGGTCAAGCAGAATAATTTTAATAATTTTAAAATAATAAAATTTTAGTATCTGACAGCAATATTTGGCACAAAATATTTAAATAAAGCTATTTTTAAAATTGATTATAAATTTCTTATATTTTTATGGACTCTATTTTACAAAACACAGGGTGTCTAGTAGTCTTGAAAATCTGGAAAGTCTTGAATTAGTATTGAATTTAACAATGGTCTTGAAAAGTCTGGAATTAGTCTTGAATTTGCCTTCTAGTCTTGAAATTTATATAAAATTTTAATTATGGAGACGCTCGTGATTGTCGATCAAGATTGCTAACTAGAGACCCTTATTTTCCCCCAATCAAAACGCTTGCGACTGTAGACAGTAAATGCTCGCGACCACCATGCGGAGACGCTGGTATTGACTCTTGATTCAGTGTATGCTGAAAAATGGCCTAAAAATGGTGTTAACTATCATTGGCCTACAAGCTAAAGAGAAACAAGGAGAAGCAACATTTTAATTATTAACAAATATATGCAGTTTTTATGTGTTCTATAAATTTGATATCACAATTGAATATGTGGAATTATTTCAATTTATTTTAATAATAAACTAAACAGCCCTACAAAGGACAGGCACACAGCTAGTAATTTAATAAAAATAGAATTACACACTTATGCATTATTTTAATTCAAAACCATTTTAATTTTCAATGTTGTTGCATAATTAATATTGCTTATTATTAATAAGTTAGGATTTTATGGTTTCATTTTAATAGTCTTGTTTTTGACAAAAAAATATAAAGATTCATTGTATTAGCCGCTGATTTGCTATTGAAGACTAAAATTTATTAGTACCGTAGCTGAACTGCTATTGAAGACTGAAATAGTATACACATACCTTCTGTCAAGCAGCTCAAATTTGTTGTTGTATATTTTCACCACATGCTTTGCCGTGGATACAGCATTGTCATGTGATATTAGAACATACTATCCATCGAAGGATTGGTCTTAAGGATTAAAATAGACAAAACATATCACAAACACAGTTCACTTTGTCTATTTTGATCCTTGACCAATCCCCTAAATGGATAAAAGAAAAACAACTTGACCATGTTCATGGAAAGTCAAACTAAACATGTATATAATACTAAATCTAAAGATACTATTAAGCCAGTAAGTCATCGACTAGTTTTATATGAAACCTCCCCCCAGTATATAGGTCCAAAAATTTTCAATAAATTGCCTAAAGAGCTTAAAGATATTGTATCACTCATGAAATTCCGAAAGAATGTTAAAAAAATGGCTACTAACAAAGAACTATTTACTGCCTAAATGAATACTTTAACTGTTAATGTGGATTTGGGTCAGTTAGTTATTTAATTATTATTTTTCTTTTTTTATGTAGATAAATTATAAGTTTTATATTTTCTAACATACCTTATTTAGTTATAAGAATATTTTGACAACTGTCCTGTCATTGTTAATGATGTTATGACAATCTTATAATAAATAAATAAATAAATATGTTCTTGTATCACTTGAAAATGTCGTATTCTCGGCAAAACATGTAGTGATTATATTCAACAATAAAATTTGAGCTGCTTGACGGAAGGTATGTGTATACTATTTTAAAACAAATATGTTAGTGGCAACTATATAAATATTTTTTAAAATGTAAAATAGAAATTAATATGTCGAGTAGTGCAATAGTCTTGAAAAAACTAAAGAAGTCTTGAAAAAGTCTGGAATTAGTCTTGAATTTCGAAAGAGAAATAAACTAGACACCCTGAAAACACCTCCCTTCCTAAAGGATGGAAAAGGGAAGATATCGTGAGGAAATCTGGTCTGTCTGTTGGCAGGGTTGACATTAAAATAACATCCCCAGGGGGTAATGTTTTCAGGTCAAAAAAAGCTTTACAGAATTATATTGAGATAAAAAAACTACCCTACAACATTCAAGATTTCTACAGTAAATCATCTGATGATAAAACAAAATTAACAGAAACCATAAGTCAACTGGAGGTCCAAGATGAAAACCCTTCTAATAAAGAAAACTGAAAGTAAATCAATAGAGAATAACTCATTAGAGAGTAGCATTTTACTTGAGAGCCGGCAGGTTTCTCAATCGAGTACTTTGGAGATGGTTAATAAATCTGCTAACATGGAACATCACAATAAAGAAATAATGATACAAACAGGAATCGATACAAATACCATAGCCATATGTAGTGAATTACTTTAAAAGCAATGGCTCTCTGATGATACATTATTACAGTACTTTGACATTCTCAATAATGGTGTTTTGGAGAATACAAATTCACGCATCTTGAACCCATTAATGAGTCATGCCATTAAAAATATGGACGATTTTGCTTACCTTCTTGACCCCTTAGATATATCAAAACTAAAACACTTGATAATTCCTGTCAATGACGCAATTAATTTATCCAAACCTGGTGGCTCCCATTGGAGTGTTATGCTCTATATCCAAGAGACAAATTGCTTCTTTCATTATGATTCGATTAAAAATAAAAACTCCTTACATGCTGACAAAATAAGAATAAAGTTGGTCCCAGTATTGGAACCGTCCAAGTGATGTACCAACTCGGGAGTGCAGCATTCCCGGTCAGCAAAATGGTTACGATTGTGGAATTTATGCCATCTATACAAACTGAATGCCTAGTTAACAGTATATTATTAGGTCAGACAGTAGATCCCTTTAGCCCTGAGAGCCTGTCTATAAATGAAACAGATTTAATCAAGAAAAGAGCACTGTTAGCATATATCTTAAACAATAAAACAACACTGAAAGATGATGTGGTATTAGCTTTGATGGTTGAAAATATACCAAAAATCAGAGAAGTTAGTTCAAATTATACTCAAACTAACGTAAACTGGGATAAGCAACAATCAATTAACTCGACCGCAGAAATTAATGCACTTTGGAAAAAAATAGAAAACAAAAAACCTGAAGCTCAAAATGAGTTTACGTCAAAGTCTAAGTTTAGTATTTCAAAACCCCAGAAATCCTATGTTAAAAGCTCAGCCATGTAATAATGAAAACATAGCGCTAAGTAACAAATTTGATGCTTTGGACATATTCGATGATTTAGTTCCAACGGATAAACACACTGAATCACCTACTATAAATAGTGGGGTAAAACCAAGCAGGATAAGCTCTAACAAAGTAAGTTTATACACCAGCGACTCAGTGAAAGATCTGGTGATTCATGAAAATGGGAAAACAAATTTCTCTATCATAGGTGATAGCCACGCAAGAGGTTTAGCAAAGATACTTAACACTAGTTATGGAGAAGAGGTGAGTGCATTTGGTATTTCAAAACCAAGTGCATCTTTTTTCAATCTACAAGACGACATAAAAAATGCTGGTACTGATTCAGATAAGATTTTAGTTGTTTGTGCTGGAGCAAATGATGCGTATAACGGAAATCTAAAGGAAGTACTCAACAAATTGGAGGATTCACTAAATAATACGAAAAGCAGGAAAGTCTTTGTTGTTAGTGTGCCATTTAGAAGAGACATCTCTCTTGAAAGTGATGTAAATTGGAATATTTTAAATTTCAACATCTTTCTGAACGATTTGTCTGCATTGAGTAGTAGGATGGAGTTTATCGACATAAGTGTTTATCCGGAAAGATTCATGTCTAAGGATGGTGTTCATTTAAACAATAGAGGAAAGTTGCATCTGTGCAAACTAATTATTTCAAGAATAAAACAAGAAACTAAAGAATCGGAGAATCTAAAATTAACATCTGACTACTTACCAGCAGCTACAGATAACAAGTTTAGAATAATAGAAGACGACATGTCAGCCATTGTTGACAAAAACCGAATGAATAAGACTATTGCATTCGCACACTTCAATATCGTCAGATCTGGATCATACAGGAACATGACCGCCGGAGTAGCGGTCGTATTTCGAAAGAAATTTGGTAGACCTTCAAGTGCAGACTGTAAAAATAAATATTTAGCTGTTCAAAATTCTGACATCGGCGCTACAGTGTATAGTTTAATTACCAAAGACGTTTATTCAGGTAAACCAGAAATCAAAGATTATGATATGGCCTTCAAATCATTGGAAGAGAATTTAAAAAGCAGTAAAATAAAATTGTTATTTTGCTCACCAATTGGATGCATTAGAGATAATATAACAATAGACAAGTTTGCCTCGAATATTGTTAAACTCCAAGAAAACACCAAAATTCCAATTCATATTGTGACGAATGAACAGAAAACGGCACGAAGAATTCTTAGGAATGGACTTTCACACCCTGACTTTGTTCAACAGCTTCAACAGTCCATAGTACGAATATGGCAGGGAAATCAAGAAACAAGTATGGTTCTACTAGATTATGCTGCCTCAAATGACAAAGACAATACCGGCGAGAACCCAGAAGCAGCAAAAGGGAGTAACACTCTGTGTCAGCAAACTACAGCCAAAACAGATTCCACACCATTCTGCATGGACTCAGAGAGTACATTGTTGCTGCTTCAACCAGAGTATCCTACAACGCAACAGCATGCCTCCAAAGTTTCTTCGCCTCGAGAAAGTAACGACAAGGCATTCTCAAACCCCATGGAAGTGTCTTGTGTTTTAAGTGAAGATGAAAGTGAGGGCATTAAAGTGAGTGGTGATGGTGAAGTGGTTGTAGGTGACAGGGTAAATGAGTCTGATGTCTCTTCCCTAAATTTTTCACAACCGGGTCCTCTGGAGAAAACCTGAATTTATTTTATAACTCACCTTCAGATAAATTTGTAACTGGAGTAAACTTAAAAAGAGGTAAAATAAATCATATAAAATTTTTTCACCAAAACATTGAAAACTTAATATCACGAATTGGGCCTTTACAAATAGTGTTAAGTGAAATCGATCCTAACATAGTCGTCCTATCAGAACATAACATTAAAGATAATGAAATTAATACATTAAAGCTTCAAAATTTTTCATTAGACTCGTATTATTGTAGAAAATCATGCAGCAAAGGAGGAGTATTAATCTTGTCTAAAAATGTAATAGGGAAAAGGCATCACGCTATACCATCATGTGAACTGTGTCAGGATAGAGTCTTTGAATATTGTGCCTCAAAATATGTATTTGGTTCATTTAATTTTATTGTTATTGGTGTTTATCGCTCACCTGGGGCTGATGTTAATGAATTTTTGGAAAGATTGAATGTCTTAGTTAGTAGGATGTTAAAAAAATGTACTAATATTCTAGTTATTGGCGATTTAAACATAAATGTTTTAGAAAATTCCAAAAAAGCTAAAAATTTGAAATCATTTTTGAAAAGTTATGGTATGCATCATTTAGTTGATTTCCCAACAAGGGTCTGTGAAAAGTCAGAAACGGCTATTGATAATGTTTTAACCAACTTGAAAAAACAAATAGTTAATATTGAAGGCATAATTACTAATATCTCTGACCATGATGCACAAGTTGTAGAATTAAAAACCAATGATGAAATTGTTAAAGGGAAGAATATTACTACATATAAAAGAAAGTTTACTGACGATAATAAAAATACTTTTTTGGGTCTTTTATCACAAGAAACCTGGGATAATGTATATAATGCTGATGTCAGCAAAAAATTTGATACTTTTTTTGAAACGTTTTACTATTACTTTGACTACAGTTTTCCGAAGGTGAAGTCTAGACTAACATCAAGCAATAATAATTGGATTACAGCAGACTTAATAAAATATAAGAATGACATAACTTATATGGAACAAAGCTATAGAGTTACAAAAAAACCTGATCTCAAATTGTGTATTAAGAATAAAAAGAAAGAATACAACAACGCTATTAATAAAGCTAAACAAACCTATTACAATAATTTAATGAGTAACTCAAGTAATGTTAGTAAAACTACTTGGAATATCATAAACAATGAAATTAGTCTTAAGTCATCATCTGAAAACCATAATATAAGTTTGATTTGTGATAATAATTTAATTGATGATCCAGATTCGATATGCAATGTATTCTGTGATTATTACACAAACATGGTTGAATCTTGTATCATTCCAGATTTGGAAAACATAAAATCGAGTTTTGGTTTGCTGGATCAAGGCAGCCACACCAATAAATCTTTTGTTCTGAAACAAGTAACTTGTGAAGAGGTTGACCAAATTCTTCAAAATTTCAGTAACAAGTATTCCACAGGTTACGATGAAATTCCAATGCCCATTATCAAATTAGCTAAACATTATTTACTCCAGCCCATATCTCACGTAATTAACTCGTCGCTCATAACAGGAATTTTCCCGCAACGATTAAAAATCTCTAAAACTAAACCACTTTTTAAAAATGGCAGCTCTTACAGTGTGGAAAACTATCGACCACTTTCATTAATCTCATCTTTTTCAAAATTATTTGAAAAAGTAATGGCTAATCAGTTAATAGATTTTTTGGAAGTAAACTGTTTACTTGATGATGACCAACATGGTTTCAGATCAGGTAAATCTGTTATTAGTGCCAGTACTGAATTTATTGAGTCAATTATTGAATCACTGGATAAGAATAAAAAAGTTTTTGGAGTCTTTATGGATTTAACCAAGGCCTTTGACAGTGTTTGTCATAAGGAATTACTAAATACTCTTTCCCTGTTAGGAATAAAGAATATAGCTTTGTCATGGCTTACAAGTTACTTAATTGACAGGAAGCATTTTGTAGAAATAAGTTTTTTAAATAACCATAACCAATTAGTTCCAAGTCGTTCTAAATTAAGTACAGTACAATTTGGTATTCCTCAAGGTTCAATTTTAGGTCCTATTTTGTTCTTATGCTACATTAAAGGATTGCCAAATTTGGCTCAATTCAACAAAATTACACTGTATGCAGACGATATAAATTTAATGATATCTGGAAATAACAACAGAGAAACTGAAATTTCTAGTCTCTGTGAGTTATCAACCATTCAACAGTTTCTGGCTGACAAAAATCTCTTACTTAATTTTGATAAAACTAAATACATAGAATTTAGCTTAAAACATAATCCAAATAAAATTTCTGATATTAATATATTTATTAACAATCATGCTTTAGAGGAAACTCAAGAAACCAAATTTTTAGGACTAATAGTTGATAACCATCTGAATTGGAACTCTCATGTAGACAAAATTTGTAACAAACTTGCCTCTGGTTTGTTTGCGTTACGGAAATTAGCATCCATTTGTGATACTAAAACTTTAAAATCAGTTTATTTTTCAATTATGCAATCCCACATTTCATTTGGAATAGTCTTATACGGAAGTACATCAAATATCAATTTGCAAAGAATATTGACCTTTCAGAAACGAGCAATTCGAATTATGTTACATCTGGGATGGTCAGATTCAGCCAAAGATCATTTTAAAAATTTAGAAATATTAACAGTTTTTAGCCTTTACATTCTTGAAATGGTTACTTGGGTGAAACGGAATATTAGCTCTCTATGTACACTGGGATACAACCACGATTATAATACTAGATCAAAAAATCAACCATTGTTTCAAAAACACAACAGAAAAATATTCGAAAAGAAACCCAGTTACGCTGGTATTAAATATTTTAATCACTTGCCGGATGACATAAAAAATACTCACGATTTTATTAAATTTAGAAAAAAGTTAAAGTTGTTTTTGGTAGGGAGGCCACTTTATTCCTTGGATGATTTTTTTGAGGATACATAATATTTTATTATTAAGGTCAGATAAAGGAAAATCAAAATGTTAATAAATAGGTAATTTCATGATGAATGTTTTATGAATCAATGCCATTATTGTACTAGGTTATATAATTGTACTTAGTTTGACACCATTCTGTACTATGCATGTACTATAACGAATAAAGAAAGTTTGATTTGATTTGATTTGATTTGGGCCCATTACATAAAATCCAAGTTTTCGACCTTGAGGTGCGACCGCGCGCCACGGGGCGCGCCACTTGTTATTAAAATATCAAAATTTTTACAAATCCTAAGTTTTTTGGCCTATATCGCTAGCGAATAATTTTACAGAAAATATTACATTATTGTATTGAAGGAGGATAAATTTGTGACATTTTAAGCCCAACAACACATATGTATTGCAATTAATGACCGAAATACAGACCTTCAAAATAAACCAATTTCCCAAAGATTTATTAAAATTTTTTTTTCCAATATTTCCACTAGTTGTTTCAAGCAGACGCTGTATAAATTTATGCTGTTTTTATCTTATTTTCTTCTTTTTGAAGTTCTTTTTGAAATTTCACTGGATATGTGCATTTATTGAAGACACCATGGGACGAATTTAAATTTTTTTGTCAAATATGTTCTGCACCTTTTGTGCTCTTTTCAGTAACAGCAGATGGATATCCATGAAAGACTACGTTGATGCTGAAGCCATTATGTGTTTGTAAGTATGCTACATAACTCTTGGCAATCTCCCCAAAATTCTTATTCCGCTTCCAAACCACTTTAACCGATAAACAAGCCAAAATTAGCAGGCAATGAAATTTTTAAATTTTGAAATTGTTATAAACTATTTTAATGAAAAGTTATAATGCCTGGCATTTCCGGCTCAGTTCTACGATTGAGGTTGGGTTTGCGACATTGTGTTCTGTTAAGTAAGACCTTTAATATGAGGTACATATTGTCCTATGCTTACATTTAAGAGTTTCTTGTGACTCTTAGTGGCCCGTCCCCCATTGGGGCTAAAAACCACATTGTACTACAAAATGAAGTACTAAAAGCCAAATATGGATGTTTTAAGTTCCATTCCTCTAACTTATTACTTATATAAAAACTAAGAGTAGAAGACATAAAAATTCTATGATGTCTGTACTGAAATGGGGCAAAGAACCTAGCCTTTTTTCACTCTCACCATAGAATAAAATATAATATTGCTCGTTATCCTCAAACCGAACATAGTATTATTGATTGTAGGCCTAAAGCTAAAATAATTCTCTACAAACTTCAGATTTACGGTTTTACAAATAAACTTCAAACATAGGAGCTGTAAGGGAAGATTTTTGTATGATGTAAAGAAAAAATAATTTTTTTTACGTTTGTGTCGATGTTGCCACAAAATTTTAAGGTTTTTGTAATAAGTATTAATAATTGTTGTAACAAATTTTATTTGGAACAAAATAGAAGCAATGCTTCGATTGCTTTTCTCCTTAAGAAACTGTAGTTGATTTTTTAACATACTGCAACTTTAACTTTAAAGGGGCGTAGAACGGAAAGCTCAAGGGGGATTTTTCGGAACTTTTGGGAAAATGCACACCTTATACCTTACTTTGTACCTTGCACCCTCTTATACCTTACACCTTGTACCTTTAGTCTATCAACTGTGAAAAATTCACCTACTCCAAAATTACCTCCGACACGAACATATTTCGTCTGGGATATTTAGTTATTTTGTTTGAAGTTTTCTATTTCGGTAATTATTTACGCTACATATGTGTTGTTGGGCTTAATATGTCACAAATTTATCCTCCTTTAATAAAATAATGTAATATTTGCTGTAAAATTATTCGCTAGCTTTATAGACCAAAAAAACTTAGGATTTGTAAATATTTCAATATTTTAGTAACAAAGGGCGCGCCCCACGGCGCGCGGTCGCACCTCGAGGTCGAAAACTTGGATTTTATGTAATGGGCCCAACACTAACAACATATCAAAAAATCAGAACTACCCGACCTTTTGCACACCAAAATGTATAATTTTACTGGACTAATATCTTATTAAAAGTAAGTTAGATTATACCCATTGTTGAAGTTTACTGTCACGATTTCCTTAATAGTGAGTGAAACACCAAAGCTCGTTGAAAGTAACAATACTGATAAAAATTTACTAAAATAAAACTTACCTTTGACATAATACAGTTCCACATTTTTGGCAATTCGACACCCCGAGTAAGTGAAGCCTTGTTTTCTATTCAGAAATAATTAGTGATTAGTGGGACTTCTGGTATAGGGTGTAAGATGAGAATCTATGGCACCAGGAAAGACACCATGTTTATGACATTCTATAAGTCAATTCTTACGTTATTTTCTCTCTCCCATTATTATGTTGATGTACAACAGTTTATTAGTGAGGCTAATCAGTATAGATAAAATAGATACAAGATACAATTTTATGTTTATTTCCATAACATTTCCACTTTACATTTATAGTAATTAAATAAATAAGGAAACAATTCCTCAAAAGACAACTAGGTCTGTGTGTGAGGAGGAGCGCATCAGTCACCACGATTTTACTTTCACTTCATGTAGGAACTAAAAATGAGAAAAAACTAAATAATTTTTAATTAAATAACTAATTAAAAATTAAATAAAGAAAAAAACTTAAATAACTAAATTCAAAAATAAATGGAGCTTGATTAAAAATTTAACACTAGAATTGTGGACTTTGGAATTACTTTAATCTATTTCTTCTTACGACTAAAACAATACGAAAAGGAAAAATGAAAAAATGCAATTTTTCATTAACATCAGAACATCCGATGTATGTTTACGTATAGGGTGATTGTAGTATTGTCTCAGCAACCACTCTAATTAAATAGTGTTCCATACACTTCCGAGTATCTGAGCTTTGGTTATCCAAGTATTTTTTGAGGTACGAAAAATACACAATAACTTTTTGAAACGTAATCTTGGGTTGACAAACTTAGCTTGCTGTCTGTAGGACGGAAACAACTGTTCAAGTGAGAAAGGATGGTTTTGTCTACACTCAAACACTTCCGGCATACCTCTGTCACATTCTAATAAGGTAATTGGGAGACAGTCATGCCACTCTAAAGATATCCCTTAACAACCTGACTCCAGTAACAACCTCGAGCACAAGTGATAATTTTCTAGCGTGCATTTTTATTAACATCCAATAACCTCTACAGCAAATCACGGACCCATTAAAATCCGTTTGTTTCTGTTCCATCTGCTTGAGTTGCTAACTGGCAGTACGACATTTGTTTGGAATACTGCTGTTATGTGTTACACTATGCTTCAGGCCTTATTGTGCAGTCATAGATCTTTACATATGTTAAATATCCTAAATCCTACATATACTTATTGATATTTTACAAGCATTTCATGTAAGGTTAGGATCTCATAGCACCCTAAGCACAAATTTAACAAAGGTAACCTCCCAGATTATTGCAGGTTTTCACTATCCAAGGTAGCCTCGGTTCCAAAGAACCCAGATAACCAGGAATGTACTGTGTTGTTAAGATTTAAACTAGGATGATTTAATTATTTGTTGTGAAGGGAAGGGTAGTCTTTGAAAGCATGAATTGTTAATATTTAATTTTGAAATTTGATGTATTCACCTGTTATATTTATGTTACATATTATTTTTCACTTTAGTCGGTTGTGTTACCTTACAGGTGAAAGGGAAAAGAGATGGTCCCAGCATGCAAATATCCCTTATCAACGATAGTCAAGAAGAGACAGACTCATCAGTTGAAGATTTAGACCCACTCAGATTAACAATGTTTATTTGCGCCAATTGTAATAAGTGCTATGAGGAAAAGGTTAACCTTGACAATCACATTTGTGACATTGCTGAAAATAGTTTGGACTTTGATTTTCAGACAATTGAAATTCAATTAAAAAATAATGAGAAGGTTAAGAAACATATTTGTGACATGTGTGGGGCAACTTTTAAACAATCATCAAGTTTCGAAAGACATAAAGCCATGCATTTAGGTGCGCCTTTTACCTGTGCAACATGCGGTCTACAATTTGATTTGAAAAATCTTCTGGAGAATCATTGCAAGAATCACTTAGCTAAAGAAATAAAAACTTGTAGCATATGCGATAAAAAGATTCAAGCAAATTGGTTTCTCCGACATGTTGCAACCCACGACTCAGTGGCTGCTAGTGGCCTATACCGCTTTACCTGTTCGGAATGTGGGAAATTATTTAAAACAAAAACCGAGCTCAACCTTCACCTCGTTATACACTCTGATAAAAGGAATTATTCATGCGCTCATTGTAAAAAATCTTTCAAAAAGAAAGGGGGACTAGTACTACATTTAAAGAGCTTCCATAGTAAAGATAAACAAAGAATTGGCTGCAATGAGTGTTCAAAAAGTTTTTCTAACAAGTATACAATTGCATTGCATAAAGCCACGGCACACTCAGAATCTAGACCCCTAGTGTGCCATGAATGTGGAGATACCTTCAAACAAAAAAAGTACTTGAAAATCCATATGTTCATTCATGTCGGTTTGACACCGTACTCTTGTTCATTCTGCGACAAGAAATTTAAACAGAGCGCACATTTAAAGCGGCATGAACGAGTGCATACAGGCATCAGACCGTACGTATGCAAAACCTGTGGGAAATCTTTCCGAGACTCCAGCAATTTCAAAGTCCATCAAATAGCACACACAGGATTGCGGCCCTTTAAGTGTGACATATGCAAGAAAGGTTTCTCACAAAGAAGTCACTTAAATACTCATAAAAAGTTTCACGGTGAAAGCAGGCCATATGTTTGTAATATTTGTGGGGACTCATTCAAGGTGAAGGAGTCATTGAAAAGCCATGTTTGGTTACATTCTAAAGTTAAACCATTCAATTGCAAAGACTGTGGAAGATCTTTTGCTCAGGTGACGGCTTTCAAACGACACAAGTGTTATTGATTATGACACCGTTTATTATATTATTAATCAATTTTAATATTTTGCTTTTTTATAAATTTATATGGAATTGTGTATACGTTAAGTTGATTTTTTTATAATTACACATCACATTATTGAAATAACATCTAAGTGCCTTAATTTCTACCTTCTTGAATACGTTCCATTTCAATATCAGATAAAGAATATGTCTTTTTTTAGAGGTTGGCGGACCTCTTTTTGCCTTACTTGGCCGCATCCACATAGACTTTTGATCGGTGTATGGATCGTATTAGACAAAGTAAGGGGGTGAGCCTCTACAATACAAGGTGAATGTTACTGATAAAAGTCACTGGCAGAACGCGGATTCAAATCCACGACTTTGCTGCCGTGGTTCCAAAGTCCGGCACGCTAACCACTACACCACCGACTCACCCACACCCAAGTGAATCACCCAAGGGTCATCGTTATAGGGAAGAAATATGTACAGCTTAAGGAATCATGGCTCTGATGTGCTGTAATCTTTAATTCATTTTTTTTTAACGATCCTTCCTGAGAATATTGTTGTGGCATTGCTAAACTGTCAACAAAAATTTTAACTTGTGATAGACGGTTTTGAGTAGCAGATTTCTGTAAATAACGTTTTTAGTAACATATAATTTCTTTCAGTAGTAACTCCTAGTCAGCTGTTTTATTTTCAAGCCAAACCTACGCCTTTTTTTTTAAAGGAATAGTTTTGTAATCAACCATTAACTTACTTGAAAAGAAAATTACAAAAATGTTGTGACGTAAATATATCAGCTGGGATACAACATTGAAATGAAGCAAAAAGAACAAAAATACAAAAGGCGTTAGCCAATGGAATATGAGGAAACTTGATACCCCTCCCACTGGGGATCAAGTTTTAAAAAAGGGCTATATTTTGTTTGTAAACTTAGTCAGAATTATTCTCCCTGTACTGTCATGATAAATAAATAAACCTGACTGGTTGATTTCACAATGTCTGAAATTGTTATCTGTCAATATCTGGGAATAAATCTATTCTTAAAACAATCAGATCTAATCTGTTTTCTCTCGCCCCAAGTAAAGATAACATTAATACCCCCCCGTCGCAGCAGACCTGCGTACTCAGCGAATTTCAAAATTAGTAATACTAATTTTGACCAGATGAACCTGTAAAAAAAGTTTCATTACGTGCTCATAAATAGGGAAATAAATGTCTATTCTCCTTATGATAAATATAGGGAAAGAGTATGCAGATATGCTACCATAGGGAACACTAAAAGTAGGTTTTTAACATTTAAAAAATCTTATTTCGACCATATGAAGCCATATACTATATTTCTTCAATATCTATCCATAAATAAAAGAGTTTGCCTATTCTCCATATGATTAACATGGGAATGGAGTATGCAGGTTTGCTGCCATAATAAGTACAAAAACCGAGATTTTTCAATGTAATTGGTTGAATCTCAAACAAATTAAGCTAAATACCAAGTTTCATCCAAAATTATTGGTTAATAAGTGAAATATTAACACATACTTATCTCTCTATAAGATAAACATTGGAGCCCCAAAATACAATGTACTGTGTTTAGACTTTTTAATACCTCGGTAACCAATGGAGATAGAGCAAAGCTTCAAAATACTAAATTGTGTGTTTTTTTGAGCTAAATCCAATGGTCAAAATAAAAATTTAAAATTTTTATAATTTACATATGAAAAATGCAAAAAACCCATTTTTGGGGTACAAAAACTCCCCAAAACTTCCCCTTCTGGTAGGACGATATATCTGGTTTACGAACTCATCCAAATAAAGGTAGGATTACACATCTCTACCAAATTTGGTCTCGATCGGACCGTTTTTATGAGAGTTGTCGTGTCTAGGGACACATACATACATATATACATATATATTTAAAAATTTTAATGACCATTATTTTTGGTCTCTGGGCACCTCAAAACGAAAAATTAACATGGTCCCGGGCATAGGTCTAAGTTCACTACAGAAGGTTAAAAAGAATAATAATTAAAGTAACTAAGGGACTGAGAATTTGCTATAAACTTATAAATTATATCAAATTATTACTTCTCTCTGGTCACGTATGCTGAAATGCCTTGCCCAAAATAGCTATTTGTGTAATAAGAGCGTAAAGTACGTCATTGCCACTCGAGCATTGTAGATGGCCGCACGAAGCGTCAGCTGAAACAATTTGAGAGCGGCAGTGACTATTTGCGCTCGTATTACACACAAGATTTTTCCTACCAACATAATTGTTACATATTACATGTTTTATTGTATACAAAATGTCATTTAGATTATTTTTTATTTGTTTCTGTTGGAACATAATGTTAACTATCAAACATAACCTCAAACTAAAAAAGAAGCAATTACTAAACGACAACAATGAATAACAGCTGTAGCATGGTTTGTAATAACAGCTGATTTAACATTGCTGTTTGATCTAGCGTGCGGTAAAGAATCATTGCCGCTCTAGAGCGGGAAAGAAACGGAAACCGGAAATGAACTGTTTTGCATAGGGGTTACAAGTGTGGCAATGCAATTATTTCCATGCAGTGGTAGGAAAAAGCTTTTTCCTTTTGAAGAATAGCTTGTTTGCTCTGCTCACTTGCTTGTTACTAATTTTTAACACCTATATTTCCCAATGGAAAGTTAAAGAAAATTTATATTAAATATAAATTTTCTTTATATATTACCCACTTTTAAAGTACAGTACTATTGGCAGATTTGCTATGAGTGTTTAATTCTACTGTCTCCTTGTTTAATCATCGGCAAACTACAATCCGTACAACATTTCAAGAAGAAAAAACTAAAACAGCAAAATGTTAAGGTGTTAATCTGTGAGTGAACATTAATTATTTGGCTTCAAAAATTGGGAAGGGCTTATTCATGATAAGATCACTAAGGATAGTGTTTCTCCTGATGTCATTCTCTTTATTTATTATGGACACATCCAATGTTTTATCTTGTATGGAACTTCAGTATGGGCTAACTGTTCTTATGCCATTTACAGAATTTTTACCTTGCAGAAAAATGCTGTAAGATTAATGTGTGGCGTTCATAACCAAACCAGTTGCAAACCACTCTTCATGTCATGTTTGCTTTTTGTCAAAGTCAATCTATCAAATTTAACAAAAATATCAGATGTTTACAACTACTGTACAAAGTTTAGAGACAATATATCCATGTCGAAGTGCATGTTTTCAGCCACTCAAAATAGCTTTTGTTACCAAGGCATAAAAATGTATAATGCTTTGCCTGTTAACCTTAGAAATTTGTCTAGATCTAAGTTTAAGAGTGTTTTAAAAACAGTTTTAACTAAAGCCTGCTTGTACTAACCTGGCGAGTTTTTTTGACAAACTCACCCAGTTTGTCTGATGTAACAAACTATCCCATTAGTTGTCACAAACATTTTTTTTTTTCAATTGACAATAAAGCATTTCATTTAATTTCATTTCAATGAAAAAGCGAGTGCAAAAAAGGTTACATTTTATAAGAAAATAGTAAATTCTGTGATTTGGCATAAATAGTGTGAAAATAGTTAGAGCATACTATTCCTAAGGGATGAAGAAAAACTAATGTCATAAACTATCCTCCCTAATTAAACATGGCTATAGGTCTACCGTTGACTCCCTCTCGATCGGACTCCAATGGTCCGGACACCGGATGATACGGACGACGCCTTGGAAATCAGTCATTAGCGCGTGCCGGGTTTCTCACAGCCGAAATGGACAGGATTGACTGTATCGTTTTTTTTCTGGCCCTAAAGTAAACAAAAAAACTCAGTTCGGCTTACTAATGTGTTTTTTTCGGATAGTCATATCAGCTATGGTAGCTGATTTTACTACTGTAGTTACTGTACAGTGTAATATTGAGTGTTTTAGTAATTATAAATTTGAGTTATATTATTACGAGTTTATTTGTCAAGTGACATTGTATAGTCACAGTACCTGCATATTAATTTTATGAATATCGCATAATAGCCTATTTCTTAAAAAATAAATCTAATAATCTGTGGTGCTTTATAATTTTGTGTTATTTACTTTTGTCTGGTGTCTATTTTTATTGATGTTAACAAAATGTGGTTCCAACAACTTGTTAGCAAAACCCCGTAATGTTTAGGTTATAAAGTTACTTTAAAATGTGATTTATAATTATATACACGCTATTAAAGGTTGTAAATTATATAACTGAAAAACCGTTTTATGGTCAGGAAATTTTTTATCCGGACAAGAGTCCAGTCCCGAAGTGTCCGGATTAGATGGGGTCAACTGTAATTAAAAATTATTGTTGTGTACCAAAAAGTTAGAGATATATGAATTCCGTATTAAGAATGTAAGTAGTGCAATCTAAGGTTACACAAGACAAACTCTCCAATCCAGCTAATTAAAGAGCATGCATTAAAAGAATAGCTATAGTAGGTGTCACGAAAATGCACGCCTGAATTTAAAATAGTGTTGCCGATTTTTGCCGACTCATCCAGCTAACAATACAAAACCGACAACACCCCAAGGTAAGAATAATAATAATAATCATTTATTTCATCATAAATACGATGATGTATATCAGTACAGGTTAATACACAAAAACAATATTCAAACACATAAATTTGAAATGATGAAATAAGTAGGGAACCCTATATCTAGCCCTGTGTTGGGGGTTCCAGCACGTTTTTAAACAAAACAAAAGCTATGCGGCAACAATTTTTTTAGACATAAAAAACTAATAAATAAATACCATCCATAAAACATACAGTAAATACTGATTAATAAGTTTTACTGTCAGAATTAGAATCGTTATTGTCTCATGTAAAGTAATAAAATTTAAGTATTTACAAAACAAAATTAGAAGAAAAATAATTCATCCTCCCAAATGTCTGTAAAAAGTATGAAACAACAGGAAATGTTAAAGCACTTCCTGTTAACTGCAAGTGGCATTGAACTGAGGTGAATAAACTGCAGACATGCACCAAAGCTGAATTGGGCGACACTTGCCGCCTTGATGGAACAAACTGCTGATAAACTGCGCTCAGCTCATCACTTATAACAGGGTGGCACTAAAGTATTGAAAAACGGGATTGGATTGGTCGATAGGCGGGACTAGTAAATTTGATGGGAAAATAAACCAGTGGGGAAAACGTAGGTGAGGGAGGAGTCAGATAGAGTGGAAGAAGAGACCCATGGGTGACGAAGGTAGAGAGGTGTTAGTCAGGGAACCATGAGATAAGAGGGGTTACTCCCAAATCAAACCAATTGAGGCTGTCCATAGCCGGTCAGATTCAGGAAATAGTAGTTCCTGATGAATAAACCAATATCGGTAAACACAAACCGAAACTAGAATACTCTTAACAGTAGGTGACAACTACAGCGGATTCCATGGGAAAAGCACCAATAGTGTAGTAAAATTAGTCGGGAAAAATGAAATAATTTTTGGAAAGCCAATTTCTTTTGAAATGTGTTCTATGGCATCCCCTGACCTTCCTCCAAAAGACCCCAGAAATCCCATATGGGGATCATGCTTAAAAATGAGGGGTTGGCCTATAAAGAGTTACATTAAAATTGATTTTAAGCATACTAAATTTAAATACATTCTAGAAGGTCCTCAATATAACTGTCGGGAGTAAAATGACAGGTGTCCAAAGTTTAGAATAAAATAATATTATCAAAACTTTGATATGCAATAACTTCCGACATATTTTACCTTTTAAGGTCTGGTTTTCGGCTATGTACTCTCCTGACTAAGACCTTTAAAATTATGTATAGCATGGCTATGGACTAAGAATTTTTTTTAACTTCCTCTTTCCGACGTTTGTGTAGAGGATGGTTCAATGGTAATATGATAGGCACATGACAAGCTATCCGCATTTTCAAAGGTAAAAGCAAACGTTTGCCGCAAACCGCACCTTGAAAGGTCAAGTATTTAGAAAATTATTAAATTTGTTAAGCGTTTAGGTTAAAATTAGATTTTTACTCGAAAGTTTGACAGGCTGCCGTTTTCGACTCAGGCAACCTTTTGAAATGGGGTTTGCGGCATTAAATTCTACTTCTTAAGAGCTTTAATTTGATGTACATAAACCCATTGGTTGACAAAATATTTATTTCTGACTCCACGTGGGCCATCCCATCATTTTTAGGCATGTTGCCCACTGGGGATTTCAGGGGACTTTTCTGAGGGAGGTCAGGGGATGACATAGAACACATTTCAGCAAAAATTCGCTGTCCACAAATTTTTTTAATTTTCCAGTCATATTTTGGCTTAATTTTACTGTACACTACAAGTACGTCACATCTATTTTACAGTAGTTGCTATGAGTTAAACTACCAACTACGAATATCACTGATTTGATATTTGTTTTTGTTGATGTCAGTTACCTTTATCATATTCTAATGATAAATTTGGTTCCTTGATAAACACACATGTATTGTTTTTTTTTTTTTTTTTTTTTTTTTTTTTTTTTTTTTTTTTTTGTCAACTATATAGTTTGTAACTTCACTACACTTTCCTCGTATACTGTCATGCTGAATTATGTTATTATGTTTACCATTTATAATTCCATCATTTAGGTTTTTGTCAATACACTTTGTCAAGATAATACAATTTTCTTGCTCTTTCAGTGACTTTCTTCTTTTAATTTACTAGGAGTACGCTCGTACCTCCCATAGGCGTCTATTCGAAGAAGAAATTTCAACTTTTGTATTAGGGGCTGTCACGTTAAAAAAATTTGATCCTTGTAAAACAACTTTGTTTTTGTTTTTGTTTATGCGAATACTTCACTCCGTTCCCGTTCTCCGTTCTGTTCTGAATCCAATAATATGGACTGGACTGGAATTGAGCCGGTCAGTAGACCAATCAGAACGTCTCAGTCTTGATTGTTAAGACTCGCAAAGATGTTGCTACAATGAAAGCAAAGAACCGACGACTAAAAATGCTTCCAATGCATTTATTATGTGGAAATTTAAAAGTTACATTTTAGGTTTATTTTATAAATATCCAACCAAATGTTTTCAACAACGAACCTAGCCTTAAGAATTTTATAAAGAATATTCGACTGAAATTTGAGACTGATCAGCATAGGCGTCATTTCAGCATTCTGATTGGGGGGCAAGATTTCATAAGATCATACCCCCCCCCCCCTATTCCTACAAATACGCTAAACATCTTAATTTTGCTAAAAACTGTCAATAAAAGCTAATTAAGTTTACATTGTGACACTAGGCCGTGTGAACTTAAACCGTGTGAAACTCTGTACTTATCTCACAAACCCATGAACAATACGTTAATGTATGTAAAATTAAAATTTCATAACATGTTTTTACATGTAGAAGGTCATTTTTCTTCGGGAACTTCCAGTGGTTACTGCGATTCCACTCACATTTTATTATCGGATACATAAACTAAAACTCCATGAAACAGATTGATATATTTTTATCGAAATTGATTTTTTTGACAAAGAACCCTTGCAATCTGGCACATAACGGACCAAAATATCATTTAATTATTTTTGGTTAGTATCAGTACAGCCCCGTTATACATTACAATACATTGTACAATATTGCCCATTCCATTGCCTAAATTGCTAACGATGACAAGAAATGACAAGGACAATAATAACTATGTAATCAAAAAAATATAAGTAATGATAAAAAAATATTATTGCATTAATTAACTGTACTTCTTGGTGAAGCACAAGAACACTTTTAGTTCAGTTAACTGACTGTTCAGTTAACTGACTGTGATCAAGTTTTTTTTCTTACTCTTTTAGTGTAGTAAAATTAGTTGGGCAAAATGAAATAATTTTTGGACAGCCAATTTCTTTTGAAATGTGTTCTATGGCATCCCCTGACCTTCATCCGAAAACTCCCCTGTAATCCCATATGGGGATCATGCCCAAAAATGAGAGGTTGGCCCAAATGGAGTTACAATAAAATTTTATACAAAGCATTACTAAATTTAACACATTCCAGAAGGTTTATGGGTATTTTTAAAAAGTACCTTTAGTCTATCTTTATCTAAGTATCTTTAAATATCTTTATATGGGTCATGTATCTTTAAATTAAAGGTCTTTAAATGTAGAATACAATGCTGTAAACCCAACCTCAATATAACGGTCGGGGGATAAGTGGCAGACGTTCAAAATTTAGAATAAAATTATACTATCCAAACTTTGAAATACAATAACATCCAACATATTTGACCTTTTGAGGTCTGGTTTTCGGCTATGTACTCTCTCCTTACTAAGACCTTTAAAATTATGTATAGCATGGCTATGGACTAAGAAAAAAATTATTAGAACTTCCTCTTTGGATGTCCATGTAGAAGGTGGTTCAAGGGTAATATGATAGGCATATGTCAACCTATCCACATTTTCAAAGGTAATTGTAAAAGCAAACGTTAGCCGCAAACCGCACCTCAAAAGGTCTAGTATTTCGAATATTAATGAGGCCTACATTTTTAAGGATTTAGGTTAAAATTAGATTTTTATTCTTGATTTAAGTTAGATTAGATTTTTAAGTTTGACAGGCTGCCATTTTGCACTCAGGCAACCTTTTGAGATTGAGTTTGCGGCATTATATTCTACTACTTTAGAGCTTTAATTTGATACACATAAACCTATTGGTCGACGAAAGATTTATTTCTGATTCCACGCGGGCCATCCCATCATTTTCAGGCATGTTGCCCTCTGGGGATTTTAGGGGACTTTTCTGAGGGAGGTCAGGGGATGACACAGAACACTTTTATCAAAAATTGGCTGTCCAAAAATGTTTTCGTTTTCCAGATAGATATATTTTGGCTTAATTTTACTGCACTATTTGCGGTTGCGCTGTCCACGGCGCACGGTGAAAAGTCGTATCGTGTATGAACGAGGCCTAAGACTTCTTCATAATCGTCCTCGAGCCAGACCCTCGTCAACCCTTCATTAATATCTATAACCCCAAGCTGTAAGGACTAGTATTGAAAAGTAAGAAGTGTCGCTGCACCGTAATAGTATGACATCTTGATGGACACCCCTTCAAAAGAATTGCTTAAAATAAGCATAAAGTTTTCATAATCATCGCTCCATTGTAGCTTTAAATAAAAAAAATACTGTTATTTTCATAAAAAAATACTTAAATACTGTTAGCGTTCATCTTGCACACACTTATACAGATGAATATTCTATATTACAGGAAAACAGGAATTGACTTCAACCAATCTCAATTGATAGTGTAGGCATAACCTAAGAGTAGATCAGTTACGGTACGTATGCTATTTTTATAATTTTGCCCATTTTGAGATAGATGATCAGATTTGAACAACCAATATATGATTAATACTTTAGTAAAATAAATTGACACTTTTGTTTTGCCATTTTATTTGGTAAACTTTCACTTAAAAATTCATGGCACATAGATATAAATACAAACACATCTGTCTCATTCACTTGACGTTGTTGTTGCCCCGGCTTCCAGATCCGCGCATGTGTCTAAGAATTAAACTGATACTGCTGTCTGCCGCTAAGCTGCGCTACTTAACACATTGGCGCTCTTTCTGTAGCGCGCACTACTAATGGCGATCAGCTATAGTTAAATGCTAAACAGCGCAACAGACGTGAAATGGGGCTTCCTGCCAAAGATAACAATTTGTAGAATGAGTCAATTGACGAGTTTTACGTAAATAATTCAAAGTAGACATTTTGTTAAAAATTGATTCGGAAGTTTATAATTGTAATATAAAAATATTTCACCTCATAACATAATATAACACTTTATTTTAATTTCCAATTTTAAAAAAATCGCCGAAATTATTGGGGGGCAACTGCCCCCCCTTGCCACCCCCAAATGACGCCTATGCTGATCAGTGACTTCTATCAAGAGTAATCGTCGGACATTATATTTGCAATATGAGTCACTCCAGAGCCTATTCTTAGAATAGACAATTAACTACGTCAAATTAATACAAAACATCATTTAATAATCAATTGAGCACTGCATAGGCCTAAGTATGATGAGATTAAAACATTATCAGTTGAATCGTAAAAAATGGTACAGTACAATGCAAGAAGACTAGAATTCTAGATGCTGTGGTACAATCAAAACTATATGAATAGAGAGAAAGTTGCAGGATTGGGAAAACTGTTGTAATGTATTAGAACAGTAAGTGGTTTCTTGAGGGCTATATCTCATTAGCGGGTAAAACTATGTAAAAAGTAGTACGCAATACGTATTTAGCCACATAACAAAAAAAGCTAATTTGTTACACTTTGGACATAAGATGGATTATGTCACCGGCCTAAATCAAAAGCGGCATTTTGAAACATAAAAGGAATGAAACAGCCCTTCTTTTGTTATTTTTTTCCACAGTCCTGGAAAATTGTCATAAAAATAATTATTATTGAGCACTTAATGCATTTTATTACTGTAATTACCATGTAAAAAATCAGAACAGTATCAACTGATCTATGGTACATGAAAAATTGAACAGTTTGTGCAATTGTTATCAATTTAGTAGACCTGTGAAGACCCATTAAGGGGAGGTTATTGTATCTTTACACGTAAAAGTGAACAACGTGATTTCGCTACAACAATTTGAATATCAATCGGATTTTAATACAACTTAATAGTAACCTATTAACACAGAGCTGTAAAAACAGCTTTGCAGTTTCACCGTACCGTACAACAACAAGTTGTTATTAACAACCCAGTGACAGACGATAGGCTCACAGGCATCCGTCATAACGCGCTTATAGAGATAGCGTGCCTGCGAGGGGAAGATAAAATGAGACTCAGTGCGTATACAGTAGTCAGTGCAAAACACAGCCAGAGAAAGAAATAGTTTTTTCTTAACTATGATTGCTCATCTGCGTAATATTTAGAAAATCTATGTTTACTGCATAATTATATTTCTAAGGAGTTGATACTAATATTTCTAGAGAGCCTAAAACTTAAAAGAAATCTGACAGTCCCAGGCCTCCTCTGAGCCCAGGCCCCAAGTTGCAGACTTGCTTACATACCCTCTCGACAGCCCTGCCCATCACAGGCCCCATAACTCCATTCCACCAACCGCTGAAATTTAAAGTAATCAAATTTAAGTATTTATTAAAAATTATTAATAGAATAAAAATTATTTTTCCTAAAAGAAATGTCTGTAAAAAGATCAAGTAATGCCATAGCGTCAGAGGATAAAATTTGCAAATACATATTTAGTGAATGTAGGAAATTGTTCTGAAAATAGAACGGTCATTGAAGTAGCCATTTGTTTAGCGTGGTCATAAGGTTTCTTTCTTCCTTTGCGGTGGTCAGGTGGTCAGTGAACTGGTCAGTTACTGAGGTAAGGTGGTCAGTGGTTGAAGAACTTCCCCATTGTGGTTTTTCTCAGAGAGCATCAAGTGGTGTGTGGGATGGTTGTAGGAATGACAATTTCTTGTGTTGTAATGGTGATGGGTGATGCTTTTGTGCAGGTTTACACCATCCTCATCTATGAATGTGGAGAACATGTACTGTGATGATTATTACTTTCTCAATTGCTTCTCTGTAATTATCTCTTGTTGAAGTCTGATAAGTGCTCTCACTGCTTTTTTTGTTCATGCAAGATTCTGTTGAGGTACGTTTTAGAGGATGATCCTTCTTTTCTTCTGTTCTGTAATCTTTTTCATGGTTTTGTGATTCATTTAAAAGGTGGGAAGATGTTTTGCTATTTACTTTGCAGTATTCTTTAAAATTATCACATTATCAACGTTTGATGTGACAGATAGCTCTTTAGAAACAATTGTTTTGTTATCCGAATTTTAGGCAATCTCAACAAGGCTCTGTCCCTATCCGTTTGGATTAGTGTGCTTCTAGTATTTGATGTGAGAAAAGATACTGTTCCCTCAACTTATGAATGACACCTCGTTTGTTATATTCCACAAATCTATTTGTACTTTACACTATTTTCTCCTTTAAAATGTACAACTTTGTATTGAGTGTATTGGTTATATTTTAACCTATAGGCCTAGTGAATTAAGATGAGAGACTTTGAAAGCATGAAATATTCAAATATAATGTTTTCTCCATTGTACCCATTGCTCGAAACAAATGGAGCAAATTAAATTGGATACTGTTTGGATGGATATTTATCAAATTATTTTAGAAACAACTTCATGCATATCTCTATCCAGTGACACCAAAATCATTAAAATCACTTCAAAACTTAAAGAGGAGTTTCTTGAACAAACAAGGTGTCGCCTATTAAATATATGTATAGATTTGTTATATTTAGTTAGCTGTGTTACTTAGGTGAAAGTAATTAGAGGTGGTTCCATTATACAAATATCTATTATACTAATGACAGTCAAGTAGAGATAAACACATCAGTTGAAGATTTTTCACCTCTGAAGGCTGGTTTCTCAAAAAAAAGTTCAAACCTAAACTCAAGTTTAAACCAAAATTGTACATATGTTTAATATTGAATTAAACTCAATTTAAGTTACCGGTAAACGTGTTTGGAGAAACCGCCCTCAGTGTAACAATGTTTGTTTGTGTCAGTTATAATAGATGATATAAGGAGAAACATGACCTTGAAGATCACATGTGTGAAATGGTCAAGAACTGTTTGAGCACAAATTTTGTATCGTTGGAAATTGATGTAAAAAATAACAAGAAGATTTAAAAACATATTTTTTTGGATGAAAACAAAATTTTCTGGGGATGAGGCTATTATGACAATAATTTTTTTGCCCAAATACCCCTAAATCTAAGGTTTAGAAACATTTTACCTGCTAGATTTCAATGTAATATTTACATACTTCACTACAGTTAATCGTCGTATCATGGATTCCCATAATTTGTTTTGAAATTGTTTTCTTTTCCCATAAACCTTTATAATGACACCTGTAGTAGGAAGGGAGAGGGATGCTTTAAAGGCTGACAATGCAATGTTCAATTTTTGTATTTTAATTGCTTCTTTGCTATGTTTTTACTTGTAACGGTTGCGTTAACAGGTGCAGGGAAACCGAGGTGGTGCAACCAAACAGATGTCAACTGCCAACAATTGCCAAGATGGGCTGCAGACTTCAGTGACCACTCAACATGAACCACTCAGTGTGAACATGTTTGTTTGCGTCAGGTGCAGTAGATTCTATATGGAAGAGTGAACTTGAAGATCACATTTGTGACATTGTGGAGAATGATTTGCGCTCAAATTTTTACTTAAGGAAAATGAAATTAAAAACTAATGAGAAGGTTAAGAAACACATTTGTGATACATGTGGAGCAACATTCAAACAATCATCATATTTAAAAAGTCATAAAGCCATGCATTTAGGTGCGCCTTTTACCTGTGCAACTTGCGGTCTCCAATTTGATAGGAAAACCCTTCTGGTAAATCATTGCAAGATTCACATAGATGAAAAAATAAAAACTTGTGGCATTTGCAAAAAAAAGATCAAAGCGAATTTCTTCCTCCGACATGTTTCATTCCACAACTTCAAACATGCGGGCTTTAACTGTTTGGAATGTGGAAAAGTATTTAAAAGAAAAGTCGATCTTAACAGTCACCTTGTAAGACATTCTAATGAAAGGAAGTATTCATGCTCTCATTGTAAAAAATCTTTCAAACGTAAAGGTGAAATAAAAGAACATTTAGAGAATCATCATGTTAAAGATGTTAAGCGGAGATATGGCTGCAATGAGTGTCCAAAAAGTTTTTCAATGAAGAGTACAATTGCAGTGCATAAAGCCACGGCACACTCAGAATCTAGACCCTTAGTGTGCAATGAGTGCGGAGATACTTTCAAAGCAAAAAAGTGCTTGCAAATCCATATGCTCAAACATGTTGATTTGAAACCATACTCCTGTTCATTCTGTGGCAAAAAATTTAAACAGCTCCCACATTTAAAGAGGCATGAACGAGTGCATACTGGCATCAAACCGTACGTATGCAAAATCTGTGGGAAATCGTTTCGAGACTCAAGCAATTTCAAAGTCCATCAAACATTGCACACAGGATTACGACCCTTTAAATGTGACATATGCAAGAAAGATTTTAAACAACAAAGTCACTTAAATACTCATAAACAGACTCACAATGATGGTAGGCCTTATGTTTGTAATGTTTGTGGGGACTCGTTCAAGGTGAAAGATTACTTGAGGCTCCATACCATCAGACATTCGGACATCAAGCCGCACAAGTGTGAGGATTGCGGAAAATCATTTACACAGTACACACCATACAAAAGACATACCTGCAAGAAGAAATTGTAGTTATTCCGATGAACTGATTACACTCGCTACAATTCACGATGTAAGTGTTGATTAAATTATTTTAATAATGAAGGTAAACTGCCTTGGTGTTTGCGCCTTAAGAGGGGGGCTAGAGGGAAAGAGCCTCAAATAGCCCAAGTCTTTATCGTTCATTTAAAACCTCTTCCACTTTTATCGCCTTAAAATAAAGGCACAGAATGGGGGGGTTAGGCACTGCATAGCGTTCTGAGAGAGGCCCTTAGTCCCCTCTTAATAGAGACCGATTTTTTCGTGTTCATGGAGAACAGAGATAGTGTCAAGTGGTATTTGTTACAATAGTGTTTTTTGCTTGTGTTTGTTACTGGCCAGGTGAATTAGTTTTTTCGTCTTTGTAGGAACTCTGCTTCAGTGTAGAAAGGGTGGTCAAGTAGCCAGAGCCTGAGCTGTGTCTTGAGTCTTGAGGGTGTTAGTTGCTTCAGATGTTCTGGGAGGTGATTGAAGTAAAGGGCTCCTCTGTATGATAGTTTTTTCTCGAAAAGGCTCAGATGATGAGGTGGAAGGGTGAAATTTGAGGTGTTCTGGTGTTGTACTGATGGATGTCTCTGTGTTTTAACTCTTGATTGTTAACTGCATATAGAATAGTTTCTTGTATGTACAGAGTGACAATAGTGAGGATTTGCAGGTGTTTGAAGGACTCTCTGCAACTCTCTTGACAGGAAAAACCCGCTAGGCATCTAATTGCTCTTTTCTGCTGGATAAGGACTCTCTCACGTATATAACTGGCTGTTCTGCCCCAAGTTGCTGTGCCAGGTGTGATTCAAACAAGGCATAGTAAGCAACTTTAGTTGTATCCAGGCCACTTATTTGTTTGATTCTGCGGATAACAAAGGTGCCTGAGGCGAGTTTTTTGCACAGTTGGTCAATTTGGGGTTTCCAGGAGAGCTTTGCGTTGATTGGGATGCCCAGGTGTTTAGTTGTCTGTGCTAATTTCAGGTTAGGGAGTGGTGCCAGTGCTAGTTGTGTGTTTTTAATTTTAGTTGTGAATACTATTTAAACAATTTAAGGCCAGGTCATTTTTGGAGCAGTACTGTTTTGTTTGGTTGAGCAAGTTGAATGTGTTTATTTCTAGGACGTCTGTATTTTTATCAGCTAGTGTAAGGACTGCATCATCTATCTGCATACATGACAGTATAGCAGGAATTAGCAAGCCAGGCTGGAATGTCATTTGTGAGGAGGAGGAACAGGACTGGTCTGAGCACTGACCCTTGTGGTACACCCCTCTTTACTTCTAGCATTTCTGAGTGAGTTTTCACTAGCGACTTATTGATTTGGGTGGTGACCTCTACCAGCAGCTGTCGTCGGCCTGTCAGGTAGCTTTTGAACCAGTTCTGTTCTTTGTCCTTTACAACTAGAAAACTTAATTTTGGGAGTAGCTGGTCATGGTTAAAGCAATCAAAGGCTTTACTGAAATCCAGGAATAGACTGGTTACAGTGCCTTCCTCCATTCTGTCTATTATATGTTCTACAAGTTGGATGAAATGAAATGATATGAAAATGAAATGAAAAATTCTTTATTTTTGATGAGTGGTGTGGCTTTTGATCTACCTTTAAGGAATCCATGCTGTTGGTTTGTTAGTAGGTTTTGCTGTTCGAGGTGGACAAGAAGTCTCTCAAGAATGATTTTTCTATTATTTTGGAGAAGGTTGGTATCAAGGAGATAGGTCTATAGCTGTTTGTATCATATTGAGATCTTTTCTTGTATTTAGAGTACACTTTGGTGACTTTTAATTTATTTGGGAAAATTCCTTGGTCTAGGGATTTGTTGATTATGTTTGTAAGTAGATAAGTTAGCTCCTCCTTGGAAAACGTTGATTCCAGCTGAGGTTTTAGGTTTCAAGGAGTTTATAACTGTCTTTACGTCATCTTGTGTTGTAGGTCTAAAGTGGAGATTTTGGTTTGATGTTGTCGGCGGTTCTTGGAGGGAAAGATTTGTATTAGGGTTGTTGATTTTTAAATATAGATTAAAGGGACACTTATGGAGATGGATCACCACTACAATTATTTGATTTAACGTTTTGGATTTTAATTTGTAACCTCAGCAATATCTAGTTGCCTAACATAATCAATGTATGATTTTGAAAAAAAGTAATTATCTAACCTAAATATATTTTAATAGAAGACTTTAAAATTAAATACAGATGTTAGAAGAAAATTATGGTTCTTGCTTTTGAATCCTAATCCTATAGTTGCCAGTTCGATCCTGAGAAAAGTTTTTTTAAGATTTTTTAAGGTTTGATTGCGGACCGTGTTAGAAGCTGTTATGTAGAAACCAATATACATTGGTAGAAAATAGGAGTAAGCCTACTGTATATTGTTCCTTTCATGAATTGTATTCTTTCGGAGGAGATACAATTAGTTTTATTCATTAATATTTTTTTATTCAGCTTTATCCAAAATTTAAAAGATGAAATTACTACTACTTAGTTGTCACTAATATCGCACCAATAAAAGTTATTTTATTAAACGTTTATAGGCCTACGGAATTTATTTAAGTACAGTATACTGAACTAAAATATGATGATAAAGTTTGACATTAACAAAAACAAAGAGAAGAAAAGATTAAATATAACTATAAGTTTTCTAAAAGAAAAAAAAATTCACACTGTTAAACTTTCTTTGGATACTACAGTTATACGTCAATGCACAGCGTTCTATAATCACTTAAATTTTCAAAAAAACCCAATTCTCGTTTTGTGCATTACATGCCTGTGTTCATGAACCTTACAGATAGTCATTTTTTAGAGTTTTTAGCCGACCTCATGCAATCAGGTGTCATATCTGTATTTGATTTAACCTTCCTTGATCGGAAATTTATATACAACCTGTGGATCATACACTAAGTAAGCCTGTAGTTAGTAACCATATATATATATATTTATTCTAAAATAACACTTCCTCAATTTAGGGGAAAGTCACCCCATTTACAAAATGTTTCCTAATTGTTTTAGTATTCATTATTGTTGAAATAATCACACATAAAATTACCAGCAATATCTGGTTTTATTAAACAAATTCAGACTAGGATAGTTCACATACAAGAATAAGGCAAACCAAGTAAACAACAGAATATGTAAATAAATAATCAGTAATAATCTTATATAATAAAAGAGTGCATTTAAGGGTCTAGAGAGAGAACTGCTGAACTGATCAAAGCCGTTTTGGTGTCAATGGATTTCTTGTGACCCCTAGATGATAGGAAAAATATGGTATCCCTCGGAAAATGCCTTATAAAGCCGCAAAATGAAAATTAGACCTTATTTAGACCAATCTAAGACGTGATTTTGTCGATTTGTTTACTGCTCCAGGTGATCCATATCTTACCTTGAAATTAGACACCACTGCTGCTTTACAAAGTGTTTTTGTAAACAAAACAGACAATTTTTCAATTCTATTATAATTGACAGATACAAATAAAAACAAGGGCAAGTAATGTTGCAGTGGTTTTTAAAGCAGTAAAATAAATATTTAACAGCTGATGATGCTTTAATAAAACTTGTGTTGCTATACTATAAAAAGAGTTTAATTAACATAGATGATTTAATTTATGTATTTAAACTTACGAGTTTAATTATTAATATTTGTTTACACATATGTTTTATATACTATCAACTAATGAGCTTTATGTTTTGAAATATATAAACATAATCTTTAGATCGTAAAATTCTTCCCACCATATTTTAATTCATTGATTTTAGTTATAACTAAGTCATATAACATCCTTATATTCTTATTTTTTATCCTTTAAAAGGTGGTGTAGGCTTTTGATTCTACATGTTTAACAGTTTTGGTTTATTGTTCCCACTGATATAATGGAGTACTAAAATGTGAAAATGTGGAACTATGAACTGGAAGAAATAAGTCTGAAATGTACAAGAAGAAAGGTACCAAGAATAAGAAAAGGAGATGGAAATATAGTGGAAACAAAAGACAGAGAATAAACATTTATTTGATTAGTGTTTTAGTGAAGGTAAAAAACCTACCTATATACGGTTGTCTTAGAGGACAATGCAGTAACACTTAGTACACACAGAAATGTACTTCTATAACATTGCGTTAAAAATTCAAGTCAGAACTTGAAAGCAGGTTCAATTGATGCATAAACACTGTGGAAGAGCCCACAGAATGGTGATACAGAACAGTGATGGTGGTGATAGCAAAACCTAATTGGGACGTTAGACTCTGCATGGATCTAACAAAATTTAACAAGAACGGAAGGAGGTAAAAATGCCAGAGGTTGAAGACACACTTATTTAGATTGGTAACAGTATTTCTATTTATTACATTACAGTTGTATGGCTAATTAACTTATGGATATAATTTCGCTCACTCAGAGTCCATTTAATTTGCCAGAATTTGGAATTTGTTTCTGATTTGTGAAAAAACCTTTAATCATTGTTTTTAGTCTCATAGGCCTACCATATTGTAAAACCAATATAGTAAGTATTATAAACTATTAATGATATACTAGAGATCAAAATCCTCCTGATCAAAATTAGACGAACATTTTAGTTGATCTGGACCCAAGAAGTTAAAAAAATTTATAACTGAACATCTGTTCTTCATGTTTTAGGCCCGGTTCACACGAGCGTCAAAATACACTGCGTGCACGCTGCGTCGACGCGGCGTCCCCGGTGCACACGAGCGTTTACGTGTGTACCACTCCATTTGAGTACATGCACTGCTCAAACGCCGCTGCAAAATAAAGCCGCATCAACGCAAACGCAAAACGCTCGTGTGCACCGGGCCTTAGCAGTTGTTTTTACAACAGCTGTCTAACGCCTCAATCAATTTTCCTTAATCCAAAAGATTAACATTGAAACTTTGAAAGCCTGTGGGGCGTAGCCCTAGAGTTTAACGTAAATTAGAATACGATTCTGCTCATCTACTTCATACCTTTCTAACGGTATGCGCGGATTTCTCCTACAATGCACATGAGCTGAGAAAAAAAAGGAGAAAAAGAAACATGCTTGCCTATTATAGAGGACTACAAAATCGCCCACTGGTCGAAATTCGACAAAATATTTATTTGATCTTGAGCTAATTAGTTTTAGAAAAAATTATAGATTGAACAAACTGTTTTTCTTGATTTGCTATAATTTGTTATTAGGTACAACAGCTATTTCATGATCATGAATTATCCTCCTCCCGTAAGATTAACATTGAAACTTTTAAAGCCTTTAGGGCGTAGCCTCTGGAGCCGATGTGAACTAAAATACCATTCTGCTCATGCTACCTTTCAAACGGTATGCGCGGGTTTCTTTTACGTTGCTCACAAGCTGAGAATAAAGGAGAAAAAGAAACATGTTTGCCTATTAATACTCGTGTATAGATAACTGTTCACATTGCTAAAGAAATGGAAATTGGATATGTTGACTGTGTATTAATAAATTCTGTGACCATTTTAAAACGTAAACATCAAATTCATGAATAATCATCATGAAAATTACCCGTCATTTTTGACGGGCTATTCGCTAGTATAGTATAAACAGCCGTAAGTTTCACATCAATTATATAGAAATATCAAATTTGGTTTTTATATAAAACACTGCTAGCTTTTTATCCCATTAATTAATCCCTACTTATGACAATTTTATTTTTCACTACACTCTTGAAGGGACTTTGTTTTTTGTAACATTATTATGTTTAAAATCTATAGGTCCAATAAAAAATTAATTTGAAATGTACATAATATGCACTTAATAATTCAAGAACAGTAAATGGAAGTTAAAGTAATTTTAATATGAGGTGCATACAATTATATTTAAGGAATTCACTAATTTAAGTGTACTTCCACTAGTTTCACAAAATTGTAATATTGGTTTTATTATTACGATGAGACATATTTGGGAATAGTTCAACGTTTGTTGACTTAAGACACAATATAACCTCACAATAATTCAACTTTAATATGTTTTAACTACAAATAGATGTTCCAACTGGCCTCCAACCATTCTCAAACCTTCCTCACACAACTACTTGAGGGAGGTTAGAGGCGAGGAAGGTTTGAGGGAGTTTTGTGAATTCCGCTCTATGTGTCAGTTATCTGATACCGTTTATATGTATTTTAATTGCTTGTAACGGTTGTGTTAACAGGTGCAGGGAGACCAAGGTGGTGCCACCAAACAGATGTCAACTGCCGACAATTGCCAAGAAGGGGTGCAGACTTCAGTAGCCACTCAACATGAACCACTCAGTCTAAAAATGTTTGTTTGCGTCAGGTGCGGTGGGTGTCATATGGAAAAGGATGAACTTGATGATCACATTTGTGACATGGTGGAGAATGATTTGCGCTTAGATTTTCACAAAAGTGAAATTAAATTAAAAACTAATGAGAATGTTAAGAAATACATTTGTGATACATGTGGAGCAACATACAAAACATTATCACATTTAAATAGACATAGAGCGATGCATTTAGGTGGGCCTTTTACCTGTGGAACTTGCAGTCTACAATTTGATAGGAAAAATCTTCTGATGAATCATTGCAAGATTCACTTAGATGAAGAAATGAAAACTTGTAATGTTTGTGGAAAAATGATGAAAGCGAATTGGTTTCCACGACATGTGGCATCCCACAACATAGAGGCTGCGGTGTACCCCTTTAACTGTTTGGAATGTGGAAAATTATTTAAAACAAAAGTCGAGCTTAACATTCACCTCGTAATACACTCTGATGAAAGGAACTATTCATGCTCTCATTGTAAAAAATCTTTCAAACGTAGAAGTGACATAAAATATCATTTAGAGCATTACCACATTAGAGATGTTAAGATGAAATATGAATGTAATGAGTGTTCAAAAAGTTTTTCTTTTAAACACTACATGAAGACTCATAAGCTGAGAGATCACTCAGATTCTAGACCCTTAGTGTGCAATGAGTGCGGAGATACTTTCAAAGAAAAAAAGTGCTTGCAAATCCATATGCTCAAACATGTTGATTTGAAACCATACTCCTGTTCATTCTGTGGCAACAAATTTAAACAGCTCCCACATTTAAAGAGGCATGAACTACTGCATACCGGCGTCAAACCGTATCATTGCAAAATCTGTGGGAAATCTTTTCGAGACTCCAGCAATTTCAAAGTCCATCAAATAACACACACAGGATTGCGGCCCTTTAAGTGTGACATATGCAAGAAAGATTTTAAACAACGAAGTCACTTAAATACTCATAAAAAGTATCACAGTCAAAGCAGGCCATATGTTTGTACTATTTGTGGGGACTCATTCAAGGTGAGGGAGATATTGAAAAGCCATGTTTTGTTACATTCTAAAGTTAAACCATTCAATTGTGAAGATTGTGGGAAATCTTTTGTTCAGGTGACGGCTTTCAAACGACACAAATGTTAAGGTATCATTGATTATGACACCATTTACTCTATTATATTGTTAATCAATTTTAATATTTTACTTTTATATAAAGTTATATGTAATTGGTTATATGTTAAGTTGAATTTTTTGATAAATATACATCACATTATTGAAACAACAGTAGCGTCTTAATTTATACCTTTGGCCGATATTACACTATCATAGTTCTATGACATATACCTATTATCATATATTTGATAAAACTCTGATAGAAAAAAAATATTACTATAGCTCTTCGTCAATTACACTTTATTATAATTTTCTTTTCAAATTTCTGTGATAAAATGAATAAAACATCCCTTTTATTTGTTTTTATTATTTTATAGTTTGATTATTACAATTAGTATATTGTTTGTAAAATCAAAATAAAATTTTTTTTCTTGAGCAGTATATATGATCAAAGACATATGATTATAGGTGTGGAACTATTATAATATTTGCCCCATCACACTGTGATATTTTTTATCAATGATATATGATAATAGATCTTTGCCACATAACTATAATAGTGTAATACCAGCCTTACACTTTAATATTTTTCATCAATAGATCAAAAATATTATTTTACGAGGTGAAACGTACGCGAATTGCGCATTTTAGATTCTGTATGAGAGAAACTCACCTACAGTACGTGAATGATGATTATGAAGTGAGAGAGATTTATTTTTGTTTACTAACTGGCTTTTAAAATTCATCTGAAGGTAATCAGCTGTTAAATTACAATTCACATTAAAAGTTGGTTAATATTTTAAAACCCCCTCTAGAAATATCTTCTCTTGGGTGAGTCGGTGGCGTAGTGGTTAACGCGCCGGACTTCGGGACCATGGCAGCGATGTCGTGGGTTCGAATCCGCGTTCTGCCAGTGACTTTTATCAGTACCATTCACCTTGTACTGTAGCGGCTCACCCCCTTACTTTGTCTAATACGTTCCACGCACAGATCAATAGTCTATGTGGACGGGGCAAAGTAAGGCAAAAAGAGGTCCGCCAACCTCTTTCAAAAAAAAAAAAAAAAAAAAAAAATCAAAGGTGAGGGGGGCCAAGCCTGAAACAATATGACCGTTTTAATTACGATTTGTCACCGCGGTATATCCTAAGCTTTAAAATGACACCTCAATCTTAAAAATCGGTTCAGTAGGTCGTGAGAAAAAGGGACGTAACATACGAAACCCTTGTAGAAATAAGAAGATATGTGATAATAGAGCTACAGTAGACTCCCTCTTCACCGGCCACCTTTTAACCGGTCTCCGCTTTAACCAGCCTAGCCTGACACAATAAAAACCGTCTTTTTAACCTAGGGTGACCAAATCATTCACAGAGGAAACTGGAAGAGCTCAGAATATGTACAAACCCCTCCCCCCCCCCTCCCACGCCTAGCCGTATACCAACCAACTGGTCCATTGTTCCCTGGATAAGAATTAGGCTTAATAAGAACTGACTAGGGATCGCCTCCTGATCGAAATTCGATCAAAATTTCAGTTGATCTCAACCCAATAAGTTTAAAAACATTTTATGACTGAAACATCTGTTCTCACTGTTTTTCTAGCAGTTAGTTGTTTTTACAACAGCTGTCTATCAGTCAATCAATTATCCATCCTCCATAAGATTAACATTGGAACTTTGAAAGCCTGTGGGGCGTAGCCCTGGAGTCCGATGAGAATTAGAATGGGATTCTGCTCATCTACAGAACTATACCTTTCTAACGGTATGCGCGGATTTCTTCTACGATGCACACAAGCCGAGATAAAAGGAGGAAATGAAACATGCTTGCGTATTAATATATAGATTAATTCATAGTATATGATTTTAAATGCAGTTAATTAATCAGATTCACAGAAAAACAGCTTCATAAATTTTCTAAACCTAAACCCTTAGTACGGTACTCTATAATAATGTAGCATTGTTCAAAATGTAACTTATTGAATGATAGTAATAAATAGTACAATAATTGATAACATCATGACTACACAATATTGGCATTTTGCAGCAAGATAAAATACTAAATAATAATAAATAAGTTAATTAATTAACAAACGTAATTAATTAACTTCACTGGCATAACCTCAACAATCAACAATATTATAACAGAATCATGTAATGAAACCTGGCGCACTGCTAAGCGTAGGGTCGTGGAGGAACGTTGGTAATATAGTATACATTGCCCATAAATATCGTGCAACTCAGCAATTGCAAAACATTAGCACTATTAAACTGTATACTTAGCCTGCAGGAGAGATATAAATCGAATCACCTATTTATAAAATTTTAATTGGCCTATATTTATGTCTCAATATTTCTAATCCCCATTAAAACAGAATTCCGGGACTTTTGGGCATCTCGATACAATTTTTTGCATGAAATGATTAAAAACCGGGTCAGTCCCGGTTTTCCGGGATGTTTGGTCACCCTACATTTAACCCACCATTTTTTTATCTCAACATTGCTTTAACTAGCCGTATTTCGCCGGTAATGTTGATATGTTTTCTAATATATCATTCAATTCAACATGATATATTGACGTTCTCTCAAATCCTGAAAGGAAGTGAATGCAACCGGGAATGGGAGTGAATTCTTTTGGACCTGCAATCCAGTAGACCTAGACCATAATAAATAAAGGAACTATTGTTGGTTTAGTTTAGTCATGGATTTCATGGGTGATGAAGGTTAGCCATAAATTATGTACAGTAATATTTTAAGAGCTGTTTTTCAAGTCAAAAGTGTATTTAGGCCAAATAAAAATGTAGATTAGTTCTTTTAAATAATGGGCCAGTTCATTATCCAGCCACGGTCTGGTCCCAAAATGTGGCCAGTTAAGAGGGAGTCTACTGTATGTCATAGAACTATGATAGAGTGTAATACTGGCCTTTGAATATGTTCCTCAGAACATATTCCTCAGAACCTTTGAATGTGGTCTCAGTATAAGTGCACGAACACACAGAGAGCGACACAACGAGACGCAATTGAATCAACTCCATGCAATCCGTTGCGTCATCCCACCGCATCGCTGCTAGTGTGTTCGGCTCAACCTGATTACAATAATTTGATTCAATCGCGTCGCGTCGCTATCTGTGTGTTTGTGCACTAAAAAATCGTACCTGCATTGTTGTTTTGGGATATGCATTGTACAGAACTTCATGAGGAACAGTTCTTCCTGTACTGACATGATGGATACATTAATATGACTGGTTGATTTTGCATTGTCTGAAAGTTTGGATACTGTGGCCATAGTTCCAATCAAACAAAATATACAAAGAAAGCTAGATGCAAGGTTGCCACATACATTTAAAGTCAGGAATAGTCATGATTTTTGGGGTTTGGTCAGGAAAATGTTTGAAATAATGCCAAAAGTCAGGAAAAAATAGGGAAAAAGTGCTGAAAGTCAGGAAAATTTGCATTGGCACAATCTGACCCGTATCGATTTTTGATTGCCCCTATAAATTGGAAGTACTAATTAATGGGTAAAATGTATTAATTTTACACATTAATTACCTATTATTAATTTATTTAATGTTTGCTTCTATTGTGTTTTTTATTGTTATAATGTTAGTTTTCACATTATTATTGCAACACTTTTTTTTATTTTTGGTAATGACTTTTGAAAGAGACCTTTGATTTTGATGAAATTTGGTATGAAGGTGTAGGACAGCGTTCTTAAGGTTAAGTTTGAAAACCAGGTTGATCGGACTATGGAACAGTGATTTATGGGGTTTCAAAAGGGTCAAAATGGTTTTTTCGTATGTTCATCCTTAATTTTTTCAATTCATCAAACTAAAGAGACCATTCAAAAGAACTTAAAAAAATAATAATTTAGAATTTTGAATCATTTACTTAACATTACTGCATTTCCTGCATTTTTCAAATTAATGTTTATATTTTGATATTTATAACCAGATCATCCTCTTTGCATAATGCTCTACCTATGTAAATTTTTTCTTAAACCAATTGAATTTAATTTAAATGTCTATAGGCCTAATAAAAAAATATTAAAAGCCAGTCTTATTTGTAAAACCCCGCGGTTCCAAAAAGTCAGGAAAATCTCTCAGATTTGTCAGGAAAAATGACCTAAAAACTTCTGTGGCAACCCTGTAGATGTGCCAGGCACTAATTACTTACAGAATTAGCTTACAGACAGATAAGGCTGAATGGTGTAACACTAGAGTTGCTGATGCAGCAACAAAGCTAAAGGAGGCCTGGAGCATATTCAATGAATGGAGGGTTGTTCTTTTCAACAAATCTAAAAATATTTTTTTAAATGAAAACAGGAAGGCAATAATAAATGCGAAGGTGATCAGTGAATCAGTGTAGTTTAATTAGTGTAGGATAAGGTAATCAGTGTTTGTTTATTTTTTATTATTAGTTTTCTAATGAACTGGTCCATTGGACAACTAAAGAAATAATAATTATTGTGAAACTAGAGAGAGAGAGAGCAGGCCCGGATTAACACTTTTTGACACCCTAGGCCAAAGGTCGCAATTACGCCCCCCCCCAAAAAAAAAAACAAAAACAAAACAACAATCCTATACATTGACTTTTTAAAATTCTAATTACTTTGGCTGTAGTATAAAAGTACAGAATTATTTAACGAAAGTTATGATTTTCATTTTTGTCACTTTACTCCGAGGTCGTATTTGAAACAAATAACAGAGTTATTGCGATTTTCTGCTGAAAAACAAATGATTTTGCATAAACGTTAATGTAAATTTAGGTTATTTTAAGAGAAAAATCACAATAACTCCGTTATTTGTTGTCATATCCTTAGAAACTTGCTATCTTTAGTTATATAATTTGATTTGTAAAATTTTTAGTCTCTAGTAAAGATTTTGAAAAACTTACCGTTTTTGAGATATTTGAGCTAACAATTTTAAAATGGCTGCCATTTTTAAAATACACATCGGAAAATAATAATTATTTTCTCTTGAAATGGATGTGGTGTGATAAAGATTCATGCCAAAACTGAACTCAATACAACCATCCGTTTTGGAAATAAAAATTAACATGTGTCAAAAAAATGGTGACTGTGTGGGTAACTGGCGGCATTTGGACTTTACTATGATTTCCATATTTTTTTTGGTCCAGGAATAATGGCCTGAAATGTTGGCAGGGAGTTCTGAAACACCCTGTATAATTTTGTAATAGGCATACAGAAATAAATTTAAATCCAGGGCAAAGGAACAAGGTCAAGGCAAACTTTACAAGGCGACGGTCAAGGCAAAGGGGCGCTATTTGCCGTCAATTAAGGGAATATTTACTGCTTATCGGGGGCGCTCTTTACCACTGATCATAGGCGCTATTTATGCGTATTGGGGGCGCTCTTTACAGTTGATCAGGGGCGCTTTTTACCGGCGGTTGGAGGCGTGATTTAAGTCTGATCAAGCGTGATATTTACCGTCGATTACAGGGCGATGTTTACCGCCAGTCGGGGGTGATGCTTTTGACCGCTCAGGCTCAAAAGCAGCCTCTTACACGTTACATCAGGGGCGCTTGTTCCCGCCGCTAAGGAGCCCCTCGGGTCCCGGCAACTTAGGGGGTCCTCTAGTTCGCTTGAATAATTCTTTCTTTTTTCTATTTTGCTGAATATTCTATTTACTCTTGTTATTAAAGAATTTGATAAAAAAATGTGAACACCCCAAAATTTAGTTATGTTTGCAGTTAAATCATTTTTTGGCTGAAATGTAGTATAAAAAAGGCCCGCTTGACGCCCTCCTCTCGGCTGACGCCCTAGGCCATGGCCTAGGTTGGCCTAGTGGATAATCCGGGCCTGCGAGAGAGAGAGAATTATCTTTATTAACAATCTTCCAAAATTATAAGAGAATTTTGAACATTAACTTACAATACATTAAAAGTTTCTCCACTCTAAGAATTCTTTGATGGTATAAAAAGCTCCACATGCAAGCCATTTCTGAAGATTTTCCTTGAGGATGGTGGGGCAGGTGTTTTTTTTTAACTCTTCTGGTATTGAATTAAAAACTTTGTCCCAATGTAGGAAGGTGTACTTTCAAACCTCTTACTGTGAAGTGCCGGTAAATTAAAGTCTTGTACATTTCTTTTATAGTGTTTGTGTACGTCTTTCTACAAGAGAGTAAATTTTTTGCACAGGCTTACGTATAATGACCCGCAGTAAATAGATATTTTCAGTTTGATACACATACATACATACATATATACATATGTATTTATAAATTTTAATGACCATTATTTTTGGTCTCTGGGCACCTCAAAAAGAAAAAGTAAAATGTTCCCGGGTGTAGGTCTAGGTCCACCACAGAAGGTTATAAATAATGATAATTAAAGTAACTATAAGGGACTGAGAATTTGCTGTAAACTTATATATTATATCATAATTTGTGTATATTCCATATAGGGAAATTCGCTAAAAAACAAAATCAAAAACTAAAGAATTCCAAACATTTTCATGGAAGAAAGCGAAACTGAATGCGCAAATAATGTGGTTGACTTCTGGGGTTGATGCTGGACGGTGGTACCGTATGAACATGAGTGAGCAGCTAGACAAGATCTATTGGAAGCAAATTAGCAAAATGCTTTATAGTCCTGAAAAATCTTTCAACTTTCAAAAATATCAATCTTATCAAATCTGTTTATTTCTGCTTGCTCCAGTCCCACATCTCTTATTCGGTCATTCTTTAATTGGGGGGCTACTGAGTCGAATGTCAAACAAATTTTTGTGTGGCAAAAAGGTACTGAGGATGCCTCACAACTGCCATTACATAAACCAATATTTAGGCTGGGTTTGCTCACCGCCTCATGCTTAAATCTGTGAGGTTGCAGCCTACATTAAACACACAGAACTGAATACACAAACTCCATAGATTACTACAATACCAGATTAAAAAAATTAAATTTGTAATCCAGCAAAACCTGTCACTGTTTGAAACAAAACCCCAAAATATTCATTCTAGTTTAAAATTTTCAGCTTTTGCCTAATAACATTAGAGAACAAGTTAACACAAATAAATTTAAAGCAAATTTAAAACTTTTTTTATTGAACATAGTTTTTACAGCTTGAGTGAGAGTGTGTTGATTTCTGTAGACCAAACCCACACTCTTTTCCTACCTCCTGATTCCTTGTAGATCACCAAAGGTGAAAGGTGGATATGTTGGTCATTGACAACATAGTTGAAAACTCAAAGATTTTATTGAACCGTTCAGTGGGGGCACAATTGGCCAGGTCACTAAAACTAACTTAAAACTAACAAACTGAGCAAATGTTCATCCTCTTGACTCACAAATAAAGGAAAGTTCATGTGCAGTTGCGGCAAAAATAGTCCAATCAGGTCCATGCAAAACAAATAGCACACCATGCGCAAAAAAAAGCAAAGGGAAAAATGGGAAAAAATCTAAAAGCAAGCCACTAGCATACCCCCGAGCACTTCTGACTAAGTTCAGACACTCATCTCCGGATCTGCACTCTAAAATTCGTGCAAATTATATAATGGATTTGACAACATCCAGGCTTTTAGAGTGCTTGAAGATTTATTCAGAGGCTGTAGGCATACTGGTATAGAGTTGAAGAATCTTATTCCTGCAACAGGAAAGCAGTTAAGTTACACGCTTCCTAACTCTATGCCTAAACACATTGTGGTTATACCTCGTTTCATGTTCATGTACATCGTTATTCAAAGTAAGATTGGATTCTTGAACCTTTAACAGCTAAAAAGACATTCAGGACCGCCCTGAGTGGGGGGCGACCGGAGCGCCTCGGCCGTGAGGAAATCCGGTATTATAAAGGCTCAAACTTCACAAAAATTGTATAACACGAAAACTTAAGGGTAATCAAAATGACGATACAAATAAATTAGAACAACTGCTCATAGAAATAATACGTTATATTTGTTATTTTGAAATTTTATTTATCTTTGAAAACACCACTCTATATTAACACTAGATTTACTTGTACTCTGAGATCACAATATTGTTATGGTTGGATTGATGACAGTTTGATGAAAATGAAATTAATCTTTTGAATAAAGGATTAAAATACTGCATAGAACCAAATGATACTATAAACCAAACTCACACATTGTTAGATGTAGAAAGTGCCGTTCAAACCATGCCTGATGAGATCCAAAACAGTATCCGATACAAAATTGTAAATAAACTAAAAGATAATCAACCGACACAAAGAAGTAATGACGAGATCAAATCATTAAAATCAATCAAACGTAAACTTTCTGACGAAAATGCAATCATCACAAAGGCCGACAAGGGTAACACTGTTGTGATATTACATAAGGATGATTACAATACCAAAATAATGAAATTCATTGAAGACAACAATATAGTTAAATTACCAAAAGATCCCACAGTGAAATACACTAAAGAGACCAACACAATGATTAACAAATGCAGCATTATTGAAGTCAACAGTAAACGTTATGCAAAGGTCATTCACCCGAAAGCGCCTATAATTACAGGACTACCAAAAGTGCACAAACCAGACACACCAATAAGACCATTGGTTAATTTTAAGCAAGCACCCACATACAATCTAGCTAAGAAATTGGACCGAATAATTAGAAATACAATTGATTTACCAAACTCAAGAGCACTAAAGAACACAACGGATCTGGTCGCTAAAATTAAAGATGTTAAAATCCCAAATGGCAATAGTTTAGTATCATTCGACATACAAGCATCCCGATCAAAGAAACATTAAACATTTTAAAAGACAGATTAAAAGAAGCTAATGTGTTATCAGATGATCAGATAAACGAGGTAATAAACTTAACGGCACTGGTGGTAGAGCAAAACTACTTTCAGTTCAATGGCGAATTTTATGAACAAAAAGAGGGGCTGGCTATGGGATCGCCATTGTCATCAATATTAAGTGAAGTATTTTTGAACCATTTAGAAAACAGCTTAATACTAAACAACAACATTTATTGCAACAAAATATAATCCAGTAAATTTGTATTCAAAAGTTCCCCTCGCTAGAAAAAATTGGGGTAGTTTTGATTTCTTTTGTTTCTTATGTTTTTTGGGGTGCTGAATCCGAATCTGAGGTTTGCTAACAAAATTTCTTGACGGAACATTGTCAAAAATGGAAAAAATGTGAAAAATTTTTATTTTTTTGTAATTTTTTGCTTATAACTCAAGAACTATTAACTTTTCGTAAATAATGTATATTATAAAAATTAAAGTACACAAAATTTGCTACAAAATGCACCCCCTATTTGTTATTCTCCGATGAACCGTTTGGGCTCCAGGGCTGTTTGAATATTGGAGTTTTAGCGAATTTACCTATAGGGAATACGCTCTTACGGTAGTAGTCACGGTAAGACCTAAGACCGGGACCATGTTACTTTTTCGTGTTAAGGTCCCCCAAAGCCAAAAACGCCGTTCATTCAAACTGATATATATGTATATATATATTATACATGTATATATGTATATGTCAGTTAACACGATAACTTTTGAACCAAAACTCCGATTTTGATAAAATTTGGTACAGGGGTGTAAGGCAGCATTTACTTGATCGAGTTCGCAAACCAGAATGATCGGACAACATTAACGGGGTTTTATGGGGTTTTAATTGGGTTACCTTTTGGTTTTTGGCTTTTTTTAACCTTAGTTTATAAAATTCAACAAATTTAACCTAAACTATTTAAAAGAGCTCAAAAAAACAAACAATTTGGTATTTTGAATTTTTTATTTAGCTTATATGGTTATGGAGAAAATCCAAATATAAGTTTTCCATGGTTTTCTTATGGGAAATCAACAAAAACCTCTATCTTGCTTATTTATTGACATAGATTTATAAATTTGTTTATGTACATTCATTAGAAAAGGTATATCCTTTATTTACTTGCAAAATCCATATGGCGACAGACCTATATACTTCCCCCATTGGATTTATGGTGAAAATAAAAATAACAGAAATTGATCAAATTTGGTATGCACATTCGTTATGCAAGTTTTAACTTATATTTGCTTACAAACCCAAATGGTAAACAACCTAAGTACTCACTACCACGGTGTTTATGGGGTGAAAAATATCATACCTGCATACTCTTTTCCGATATGTATCATTAGGAGAATAGTCATTTATATCCCTATTTATGAGCACGTAATGAAATTTTGTTTGCGGGTTCATCTAGTCAAAATTAATATTACTAATTTAGAAATTCGCTAAGTAGTACGCAGGTCTGCTGCGACGGGGGGTATTACCATATGGGTTTGTAAGCAAATATAAGTTAAAACTTGCATAACGAATGTGCATAACAAATTTGATCAATTTCTGTTATTTTTATTTTCACCATAAATCCAATGGGGGAAGTATATAGGTCTGTCGCCATATGGATTTTGCAAGTAAATAAAGGATATACCTTTTCTAATGAATGTACATAAACAAATTTATAAATCTATGTCAATAAATAAGCAAGATAGAGGTTTTTGTTGATTTCCCATAAGAAAACCATGGAAAACTTATATTTGGATTTTCTCCATAACCATATAAGCTAAATAAAAAATTCAAAATACCAAATTGTTTGTTTTTTTGAGCTCTTTTAAATAGTTTAGGTTAAATTTGTTGAATTTTATAAACTAAGGTTAAAAAAAGCCAAAAACCAAAAGGTAACCCAATTAAAACCCCATAAAACCCCGTTAATGTTGTCCGATCATTCTGGTTTGCGAACTCGATCAAGTAAATGCTGCCTTACACCCCTGTACCAAATTTTATCAAAATCGGAGTTTTGGTTCAAAAGTTATCGTGTTAACTGACATATACATATATACATGTATAATATATATATACATATATATCAGTTTGAATGAACGGCGTTTTTGGCTTTGGGGGACCTTAACACGAAAAAGTAACATGGTCCCGGTCTTAGGTCTTACCGTGACTACTACCGTAAGAGCGTATTCCCTATAGGTAAATTCGCTAAAACTCCAATATTCAAACAGCCCTGGAGCCCAAACGGTTCATCGGAGAATAACAAATAGGGGGTGCATTTTGTAGCAAATTTTGTGTACTTTAATTTTTATAATACACATTATTTACGAAAAGTTAATAGTTCTTGAGTTATAAGCAAAAAATTACAAAAAAATAAAAATTTTTCACATTTTTTCCATTTTTGACAATGTTCCGTCAAGAAATTTTGTTAGCAAACCTCAGATTCGGATTCAGCACCCCAAAAAACATAAGAAACAAAAGAAATCAAAACTACCCCAATTTTTTCCTATGGTAAACACTAATTGACTGCATTAATAGTATATTGGTGGAGATACGTAGATGACGTTATTTGTTTATACAAGGGCAACGGAAGGCAGGTAAACCTATTTGAAAAGTATTTGAATAAAATCCATGAATCAATCACATTCACTTCAGGAAAGGGAAAAAAACAATAGTATTAATTATTTAGACATAGCAATCAGCAAAACGGAAGATAAGCATTGTTTCAAAATATACAGGAAACCTACCCAAACCGATCAAGTAATCAATGAAAAATCTTACCATGCAGGGTCCCATAAAATGGCCGCATTTAATTCAACGGTCCATAGATTGATTAATATTCCGATGTCAATAGATGATTACAACAATGAACTGAATACAATAAAATTCATCGCTCATCAAAATGGATTCAAACCTGATATCAGGGCCGGATTTAGGATTTTGCCGCCTGTAGGCTATCCATTTTCTGCCGCCCCCCTCCCGCTACTTAGGGACAGACACATACATAGTTTTCCTTGTCACTTATAGGAGCATACTCTTTAAATAACGCCACAGATTAAATATATGACTCAATATACCAAAAACTATGTCATCACCGATTGACACATTTTTTACCGAAAAAGCAGTAGAAGTTTGAAAGGATATTTCTTGTGACAGCGTCACAGTCTAACATCATAGAGGAAGCATACCTACCTAATATTATCAGTTGTGACACTCTAACGTGAAAAGTCTCTGGTAGAAGAAGCTTGGTAGAAGTCCCTGGTGTGTAAACTCAAAACTACAATTTTTTACTGTTGATTGTGATGTTGGCGATAGTTTGGTTGTTTGGCGGAACATCTACACCTGGCAAATAGTTAGATTTTTCGTTCTATTTTTAAAAATTACTTTTTTCTTGAGGGAGTTTATTTTATAAATAAAAACCATACGTTTGCTCTATTTTGTGGCCAATCCATTCGTAAATTCATTAAAAATTTTTAAAAAGGAAATGACTAGTTGCGAATGTAAACACTGGGGGAGCTAGTTCCCTCTTTATGGGCCTATACAAACTGCGAGTGTCGTTACAATTACCCTACATGAAAAATGGAGTAAGTTAGTATGAAAAGAATAAACACATTTCGTTTCCTCAAATGAATACACTTCCAATCAGTATAATGTGCGAATTTTCTGTTACAAAATTAGTAAAAATATTTTCAATTTTTTGTAAATTGCTAAAGTGCCGCCCCTCAAATTTTGCCGATATAGGCTCCAGCCTTTTCAGCCTATTTAGAAATACGGCCCTGCCTGATATAGTTGACAAAATTCTTTACAGGAAATTGAGGAAAAATGCAAGTAACCGAGATGATGATGAATTAAACGAAAAAAAGTATGTTTCAATAAACTACAATAGGAAAACCTCTAAAATGATCAGAAAAGCTTTCATAAAGAATAATATACATGTAGCTTTTAAATCCGAATTCAATCTACAAAGGCTTTTAAAAGATAAGGGGAACAACAATCAATCCGAATTTGATAAATCTGGTATTTATAAACTGCATTGCAACGACTGTGAATCTTACTACATTGGACAGACAGGCAGATCTTTTTCAATTGTAATGTTTCATTCGCCACATCCATTATTTTAGTATAAGTTATGTGTTATTTGTTTAATATCGTTATTAGATTTAATTCAATGAGTAGCTAATGGAGACCAGATGGTAATTTAGTATTAAACCAAAATGATTTTATGCGTTATCACTTTGTTTGCTAATATTAGTATACAAGAATATCCCACCTTATCACCCCTTAGGACATAATTATCATAATACCAATAATTTATTATTTTATCCGAAATACATTTAAAATATAATCAAATAATTTTAAATTAAAGAAATATCCCAATAAAATGCCCACTAGCCTAAGTAGTTATTTATTGTGTAAAAGAGTTGCAATACAAATTAAAACATTTTATATAATATATATATATATTCAAAACCAAATTTACCAATTAATCAAAATCACATTACCCAGTGTTGTGCTAAGTGTTTGTGCTTCAAGATGTGTGAACCCCTAACAGTCAACAATGAAGAACATGTGTGAACCCCAGAGAGACACCACTGACCTTTCTTCTTGATCCAGCTTCCCTAGTGTTAGCATCTAAATTTTATAAGGACACAGTTCCTCCATTTTAATAAATTCCCCAGTCTGGACTAGAGCTTTATCCTAGTTCCAAATAATAGGGACATTGCCCAAACAGTACCAATTTAAATTCAATCCCATTTTAAATTTATTTATTCCCAAATATATAGTACTGGGCGAAGAATCATTGGAGCAGATTTGGTAAGATCCACCCATACATCCATCAATACCCAAGATAGTGACAAGAAGACAATAGACTTGAACTGTATTTATCCCTAACATTTGTGAACAATTAACATTCTTTTAAAGATTCAAAATTTATCCATGATATTAATTTCTATTTCTAAATTGAATATAAAAATTGAGTTTGCTTGTCAGCACGAGTTCCCCTCCCTGAGAAAGAGTCTGAATGTATTCCATTGTTAAACCCAGCTGATAGACATTTAACTATAATTGTGAAGCAAGAGATATAAGGACTGAAATTACCCACATCATTTTGTATCCATTATAATTTATAAATAATCAAGCATAAATTTAAATTAGAATTGTATTTCAGATAGGTAATAAATTTAAATTGTTGTAACAAAATAGTCTTATTATTTCATAGGCCTAGATAGCATATTAGCCTAGATTAGCTTACCCATCAAGTTGACCTGGAAATAGCACGATACAGATAAAAACAGATAGATATATATAAACACCACTACTAATCAAGAGACAGAATAATATTTATCAAATCTTTTATTAAGTATATCCATTATTCTAATATATTTTTCATTATAAACAAACACTTTTCTAACGTTAAGAGCAGCCAACATGGCGATCCCCTTCAAGTAAGAAACGATACGAACTATCGCATCGCAACAACATAGACCGGCAGTGTGTGTACAATTGCAAAATGGCGCCCAACGTACTGGCAAGCAACCTCAATTAAAATAGATATTGCAACTCTTAAATAAGTAGGTTAGCTTAAGTAATCTAAGTAAGAATATTAGTCATTAAGAAATCCACATTCCACAACAATTTTTATTCCCCAAATTCGTAAATAATTAATGCAAAACTCTTATAATTTACGTAAGCCTAAACGTTATCCGATTACGATGAGTTCGATAGATCGACCGGATGATCACCGTTGCCTAGCGACAGAAACTAGCCGTGCCGTCACTCCTACCAGCCAATCAACGACGACCGTTCCTTCAGACTCCTGTGTCGACAATCAGCTGTCGATCGACACGCTGCAAGTGTGCCAACCCAACAAAAATGGATTTCCCGCGGACGCAAATCAGTCTGAGAAACCGAGCGGACCCGACGAGAACGTCGAATTCAACATGACACCGGCACGCACAGCAAACACACACGCCACATCGAGCGACACAAGCGACCATAATATTTCATCTCCCTCACAAAACAGTAAAACACAGACAGAACAAATAAATCATGACACTAATACACAACCTGATTTCAACACCATCCTCACCTACCTACAACAATTGAATTTAAAAATGGACGAAACTAAATCAGAATTAAATAATAAAATGGAAGAAACTAAATCCAAAATGGACGAAACTAAACTTGAACTAAATCACCAGATTACCGAGACTAAAGCAGAGTTAAATAACAAAATGGACGAAACTAGATTTGAACTAAATGCAAAGTTCGAAGAGACTAATGCAAAATTGGATGAGACGGATGCCAAACTAAGTAACGAAATTAAAACTTGCTACAACATGCTCCAAAACCAAATCCAAGATATTAGAACCACTCAAAATGAATTTCGCCACGAATTAGACGAATTAAAATCTACCCAATTGGAACAAACCAACAGCATTGTACAATTTCAAACAAATGTCATTGACCAGATCGATAATTCACGACGGGAAATCGAAAATTTCGTGGACACCAACCTAACCAAACATAAAATGTCAATTGATAGCGAGGTCGCCAAACAACAAAAGAATATTTTGGATAATGTAAATAAAAAATTAGAACAGCATGAGTTTACGGTAGGACAAGATATAAAATCACTATCCGACACCATCAACAAATGTGAGAGCGATGTAAAGAACCTTAAATCAGCCACACAGAATCAGACCCACTTGAGCGGACCTATTCACATAGTCTGTAACGGGAGCGAATGGACAGAACGCCATATACCAAAATTTAGTGGACGAGCAGGAAACCCTAACGAGTTTCTCAAGAGATTAAAAAGGTATTATGAGAAGAGTTTACAAAGACAACCGAACAATGACCCGATCGAGCATCTAAAGGACACTTTGGAGATTAGTTTTGAAGGACCAGCATCATGATGGCTACAATTAATCAAAGATAACATCAAAAGTTGGGGACAATTTGCAGAAGAATTTACTAATAAATACTGGAGTCGTGAAGTACAGCGAGGCATTCGGACAAAGATCGAAGCAGAGAAATACCGAAGCAACGGGACACTAAGTAGAGCAGAATACTTTACCGAGCGTGTATTATTATTGCAATCAATCACACCGCCATTAACAGAAGAAGAAATCGTCACTATATTAGCCGAAAATTTTGACCAGATAACCCAAGACAGTCGTGTTGTACAAAATATCACCTCAATCAAGGGTTTTGAACAACTATTACAACGAGAAGACATAAGAGATGGACCAAAGTGGTCAAGACAAAATAACAACCAGGTACAAAATTCCAACACTCGACCCAACAGTCCCAACAACCACAATCATCGTCAAAATTCACATGCTCCAAACATAAACCATCATGCGTACCAACCAAAGGCCCCATACACAAACCAACCATATCAAAACACTCGATATCAAGGGACGCATAACCAGAATCAACCTAATCAACCACCATACAAGTACAACAACAATAGGCCACGCCATGAATACAAGCCATACGATCGAGACACATACCAATCCAGGCAGAACAATCACTACAGAAACGACCGATCGTATCCAACGAAAGAACAATCCCAAGTATGCACTATGATAAGACAGACTGATAATAATACACACTACCCTACTCAAAACCAACACCCTACAAACAATAGCGGCCCATCCCAAGACAACCAGGGAAACGGCACCCCGCTGTAATTGCCCACCGAGGAGCGACCGCAACAAAAGATAATATTGCAACTACAGCGCTAGATCCTCATATCCTCGGAATAAATTCAACAGACCTTATTTATAATTTTCATGTAAATAATATCATGTGTGATAAAGAATTCTTGTTAGATGAATCATCAAACAATAATGAAATAAATTTAACACCAACTCAAATAAATTGTCCAGAAATAAATATAACCATCAATAACATTAAAACTAACGCATTAATTGACTCCGGTTCTTCTATCACCTGCTTATCAGAAAATTGGCTCAAAGAAAACCAACAATTACTTAAACCTTATGAAGAATTTCCCCTTACCAACACAGTAATAAAGACTGCTACAGGAGACAAATCAAAACGTGTTTCAAGAATAATTTATATTCCCGTAACTATTGAAGGACACACTATACAAATACAATTCCTTATTGTGCCTAACCTCATCAAACCCGTAATTTTCGGAATAGATACACTAGTTGCTACAAAGATGGAGATAAATTTTAATGATAGTGAATTAAATATGATGATAAATAATAATAAAATAACATTGAAGTTCAGCATGAGTATTAACGAAGGACAATTATGTCAGATTACTATTGATGATTGCCAAAGGCTAAATAATAATTATAATGATCTGATGTCGAGTGACAGTAATGATTATGCGACTTGTGATGAATATTACGACATAGGCAGCTTTGATGAGACTAAACACGATACAACGGGAGAAGAGGCACTTTTGACGAAAGAAGAAATTAATAACGCATTAACCTCTAACACATACATCAGCAGTAATGAGAAGGAGTTATTAAGTAATTTGTTGCTAAAATACAACCACATATTTTCGGAAAAGCCAGGCTTATGTAATAAATACACACACGAATTAAAAGTAGAAAACCCACAAAGTTTTAAATCAACTACATATCCCGTACCACAAAATTATCAGAATGCCGTACAACAAGAAATTAATAGAATGGAAGAATTAAACATTATTGAACGTAGTACTAGTACCTACATTAATCCTATTATCCCAGTCATAAAGAAAACGGGCGAGATAAGATTATGTTTGGACGCTCGGAAAGCCAATGCTATTATAGTTCCAGATTTTGAATGTAACCGCAGCGTAAACGAAATTTTAAGCAAATGTAAAAATGCAAAATTCATAAGTAGTATTGATCTAACAGCATCTTATTGGCAAATACCACTCACTCAAGATTCACGACAATACACAGCATTTCAGTTCCGTGGGAAGACCTACCAGTACCGAGTTACACCCTTCGGAATTTCAACATCGCAAGCTGCGCTAGTTAGAGCATTAGACAAAGTATTCGACGCCGAAGTAGAGGATTTCACGGCAATATATGTGGACGACATCTGCATAATATCACCAGATTTTGAGACGCATCTCGAACACCTAGAATATATTTTTAGAAAACTAGAGGCTGCTAACATGACAATTAAATTTAATAAATCACAATTTTGCCAGGACTCCGTACCATTCCTAGGATACACTCTAACTAATGAAGGAATAACAATGGATCAAAGCAAAGTCGACCCTATTTTAAATTTCCCAACACCCAAGAATCGAACTCAACTCAAGGCATTTCTAGGATGCATAAATTATTATAATAAGTTCATAGATAAATTCTCTTCCACGATACAACCACTACTCCGGCTTACATCAAAGAAAAATAAATTCCGTTGGACCCAAGAAGATGATATCACCTTTGCCAAAGTCAAACAACTTTTCATTAAAACAAACGTCTTAAGCCATCCAGATTTATCAAAGGAATTCTTTTTACAAACCGATGCATCAGAATTCGCTATCGGCGGACACTTATTCCAGATTAAAGATAATGGTGAAAAAGCAGCAATCATGTTCATGTCTAGAACCTTACAACCCGCTGAACAAAGATATACAACCACAGAAAAGGAGTTGCTTGCTATAATACATTGTCTGCAGAAATCAAGATACATCATTCTAGGAACCAAGTTGACAATAATAACAGATAATCATGCCTTAACCTTTTTGAAAACTTGCCGCCTTTTGAACACCCGTTTAGCCCGATGGATATTAACAATTCAAGAATACAACTTCAAGATAATTCATTGCAAAGGAACTGAAAATATCACTGCAGATACACTCAGCCGCATCAATTTAAACTCAACACCCGAATCATTCGACAACACCACAGAACTCATAATTAACTATATTGAAAGAGTACCAGACCCACAATTACAACACGAACTTCGAAATATATCTCAACTTCAGATAGATGACCCAAAGTTACGGCCTATTATAGAAACCATAACAGATCAACCTGACACACAAGATGCTCAAAAATTGTCGCAGAATTATCAAGTACACAACAACATTTTGTATCAACGATTGGGCGAAAAATGGTTAATTGTCATACCTGAAGTAATGATTAGACGCTTAATATGGGAATGCCACACATATTATCTGCATTGCGGAACTAAGAAATGTTTTCAGCTGCTACAGGAATATTTTATATTCAGAAACATGCACCGCACAATAAAGAAATACCTGGCTACATGTGATGCTTGCCAGAGATGTAAAGTTAGCAATCGACCGTTAGTGGGAATCGCTAAAGGAGTAAAATGCCGTAGCAAGAATGATCAACTGGCAGTCGACATAATTGGTCCACTTCCTACCAGCGTTGGAAATGTAAAGTATTTACTCATTGTCATCGACATTTTCACAAAATTTGTCCGTTTATATCCAATGCAAAGAGCCACAACCAGAATTATATTAAATAAACTATTCAATACACATTTCCCAACATATGGATACCCTAGAAGCATTCAGACAGACAACGGCACACAATTTAAAAGTGAAGAATGGACAAGGAGATTAGAAGCACATAACATTCAACCAATATATAACCCTGTATACTATCCATGCTACAATTTAGCCGAAAGACCTATCAGAGAAATAAAACGGTGTTTAAGGACCTACTGCTCTAAACAACACACGAAATGGGTAAAATATATTCCAGACATAAATGACTGTTTAAACGAAGTATATCACGAGTCAACAGGTTTCACACCAAACCAATTACAATTTGGCACTAGAGATATTAGATTCTGGGAAAGATACGTACCTAATCCATTTAGAACGGAAATACCATTTGACCAGAAAATATTAATTGCCCGTAGAAGACTTGAAGAAAAGAGGGAAAAACGAGCTAAGAGAGCAAATAAAAACATAAAACCACAATCATTGAAAATTGATGACAAAGTATTAGTACGAACTCACCCCCTTTCTAAAGCCATTCATGGAGAAACAGCCAAATTATTTGAGGTATACGATGGACCTTTTCTCATTAAAGAAATCCTAGGAAAATCAACCTATCACATTAGTGATTTAAATGAAGAAAACTTATACGGCCCATACCACATTTCAGCATTGAGGAAATATTTAGAACCACAACAAGATATTGATGAAGAGGAATCAACACCCGACGAGGACATTGACAACGCTCCAACACCAACATAAGTGACGAAAGATTTGTGTAATAGACAATATATTATGAACGATTATATCCAACTCATGAGAAATCGAGGGGATCAAGAAATAAATAAATGCCACAAACTATAAAAAACCTTTACAGTGAGTGCAAATTAGAATGAATCTACGAGTTTAATATAGACAATGGTAGTTTAGTACATTCAATTAGTAACAATTTGTTTTCATGTGTTAACGTAGAATTTAAGTATCATATCACCAAATTTTCACACATTTAATGTATATCATACTAGCTATAAGAATCATTCATACTAAATATTTCATGTGTCTCATTCAACATTAATCGAAATTTGTCTGTCATTTCATTCCATACAAATTTCTGAGGGGATAATTGTAATGTTTCATTCGCCACATCCATTATTTTAGTATAAGTTATGTGTTATTTGTTTAATATCGTTATTAGATTTAATTCAATGAGTAGCTAATGGAGACCAGATGGTAATTTAGTATTAAACCAAAATGATTTTATGCGTTATCACTTTGTTTGCTAATATTAGTATACAAGAATATCCCACCTTATCACCCCTTAGGACATAATTATCATAATACCAATAATTTATTATTTTATCCGAAATACATTTAAAATATAATCAAATAATTTTAAATTAAAGAAATATCCCAATAAAATGCCCACTAGCCTAAGTAGTTATTTATTGTGTAAAAGAGTTGCAATACAAATTAAAACATTTTATATAATATATATATATATTCAAAACCAAATTTACCAATTAATCAAAATCACATTACCCAGTGTTGTGCTAAGTGTTTGTGCTTCAAGATGTGTGAACCCCTAACAGTCAACAATGAAGAACATGTGTGAACCCCAGAGAGACACCACTGACCTTTCTTCTTGATCCAGCTTCCCTAGTGTTAGCATCTAAATTTTATAAGGACACAGTTCCTCCATTTTAATAAATTCCCCAGTCTGGACTAGAGCTTTATCCTAGTTCCAAATAATAGGGACATTGCCCAAACAGTACCAATTTAAATTCAATCCCATTTTAAATTTATTTATTCCCAAATATATAGTACTGGGCGAAGAATCATTGGAGCAGATTTGGTAAGATCCACCCATACATCCATCAATACCCAAGATAGTGACAAGAAGACAATAGACTTGAACTGTATTTATCCCTAACATTTGTGAACAATTAACATTCTTTTAAAGATTCAAAATTTATCCATGATATTAATTTCTATTTCTAAATTGAATATAAAAATTGAGTTTGCTTGTCAGCACGAGTTCCCCTCCCTGAGAAAGAGTCTGAATGTATTCCATTGTTAAACCCAGCTGATAGACATTTAACTATAATTGTGAAGCAAGAGATATAAGGACTGAAATTACCCACATCATTTTGTATCCATTATAATTTATAAATAATCAAGCATAAATTTAAATTAGAATTGTATTTCAGATAGGTAATAAATTTAAATTGTTGTAACAAAATAGTCTTATTATTTCATAGGCCTAGATAGCATATTAGCCTAGATTAGCTTACCCATCAAGTTGACCTGGAAATAGCACGATACAGATAAAAACAGATAGATATATATAAACACCACTACTAATCAAGAGACAGAATAATATTTATCAAATCTTTTATTAAGTATATCCATTATTCTAATATATTTTTCATTATAAACAAACACTTTTCTAACGTTAAGAGCAGCCAACATGGCGATCCCCTTCAAGTAAGAAACGATACGAACTATCGCATCGCAACAACATAGACCGGCAGTGTGTGTACAATTGCACAATTAGGTTCAAAGAACACGTATCAGAAGCAGAGAAATTAAAAAATAATAATACTGGCAACCCAAAAATCAAATCAAAGTTTTCCGAGCATTTATTACAATCCAACCACAGTTACAGTAATATTGAAAACAATTTAGAAATATTATATAAAGATAATAAAGGAAAAAGTCTTAGCAGAGTGGAAGAATTTTTTATATACGAAAGTCACAAAAAAGATAGCAATAACATTTTGAACGACAAAATTAATTCAAGAGCAAATTCCAGCCGGTACAGAGTTCAACTCCCTCCCCGCCCCCTTCAAATCAGTCTGCCTTCGACCGTGTCCGGTGACGCCGCGGCGGAAGTGAGACCCACGTGGGCGAGTGATGCAATGCAGTGCATTTTTAACTGTCCGTTTATGTGTTACGTGTCGTGTGTGTGTAATTGTAACATTTTGACGCGGCTTCATCGCCAAGATATTTTACCCCCAATTTGATGGCAACCTGCAGAAAAACTAGAAGGCGCTGATGATGGCCTAGAGCCGAAACACGTGTTCGCCAATCATAATTCAAAGGATTGTATGACGTAAGTAACAAAATTTAATTGATGACTCCACTTAAACATTATTCTTGACAATCAAACACAATCGTTTTAGTAAAAATCATTGTTTTTTTTTATCTAGTACTCAATCAACAGTTAGGATTTTGGAGGTACAGTTTGTCTTTGCTGGTTATAGCCTTTTTGGTGTGAAAGTCTACAAGACCATAGACCGGACCCATGTGTGTCAGCAAATGGTTGTGTCAACAATAAAGGTTTATAGTATAGTACAAGTGAATTTTTTATGAGTTTATTCAAACTAACAGCATTGAAATTTAGCCATGCATCTAATTTAATGCTTTGACTGTAATTTAACATTTTAGTTCACAAAGGTACGCTAATTAATTAATTTAGGGGCGCAAATGAAAACCTCGCCCCAGGCGCCTATTACACCCTCAGGGCGGAACTGAAGGCATTGGTAGGTATATACATTATATACAGACATAATCCCATGCAGAATCAGCAAGGGCTTGCAATGCTCGGCTGCGAGGCTCCACACAAAACCCCGACAGCTCTTTTCTGCAAAAAGTTAAACCTTGCGAACAGCAGGCGAGTGTCCCCAAAGCTTTGTGCCATACTGTAGGCCTACATGGAAAATGCAAAAAAAGCAATAAGTCGAACAAACTCAAGGGGCATGTCAGCTTTCAGGCGCCAAAGCAGATAAATTACTCTGCTGAGTTTACAACACAGATAGTCATAACATGATTATTTCAATCAAGCTGATGAGGGTCAATAGTGTGAAGCCCAGCAACCTAATATAGGAGGATCGATTTCTCCTATATCTCTGACAAGACTGAAAGTAATGAATTGAGTCTTGGCCTCATTCAATACAAGCTTATTATTACGGAACCATGATGATGCTATTTCAAATAGTTCCTGAACAGCCGTCTTTGCGACAGCTACATCTGAGTGGAAGGAGAACAGAATAGTGTCATCAGCATAGATCAGGACATTACCAGCAACTCTGCAGTGCAAGTCATTGATAGATACAATGAAAAAAAAGGGCCAAGTATGGGGCCCTGCTGCGGGACCCCATACTTCACCCTCGAAAGGGGTAGAGTTACGTCATTCCAAGTAACAACTTGGGATCGCCCTGTAAGTATAAAACTAGTGATAATTGATTTCATTATACCTTCTAATAAGAATAGTCCTGTTCTCGCCCTTCTCTCCAGTAGACGCCTACGACAAGGTCAACTGGGTGGAGAACAAAGTAAGGTTATCCTAGTAAGTATAAAAACATTTTTCAAACCGGAATTGAACACAGAAAAATTCAAAACTTACATTATACAATTATTTAGATGTACCAGGTTCATCATTGCTAGTAATATCAGCATTGACTTTACATTTAAAGTCAATATGAGTCAGACTATTCTATACATTGCCAATAATAGTCGTGATTTGAATATAGCCATCACCTTACTCTCTGTCCTAGTTATATTATCGTCTGTCAATTTGAGGTAACCAATACAATGAACATGAACATATGATTTGTCAACAAATAAATGTCAAAGGGTCGGTGTTTGTGTTAGCGTTGTTTTTAAAACTTTGTTCAATTTTACTTTGTTTGGTAAAATGTAGACTAATAGTTAACAAACATTTAAGTGAAAAGTTTTTTCCACCGGCGTTTTCAATAGCCGACGCTTAGTCGCCTCGCCTTGAACACTTTAAGGTGAGTGTTAGGTTAGAATCAATCTACCCTTCAGTTTATCTAAATAAATGTTTACCAAATCTTTTAGATTTTAATTTGTCGTTTTTGTGAGATTAGGTTTAGAAAGGTTATAGCATGGCCCTATTTAAATTCTTATTATGCTCAAAAATTTTAATCCAGGTTTATTGAAATTTAAGTTTGAATAAAGAGTCCTTAAAAGCTATCTTGGTATGGTACAGTTTCTTGAATAGTTGTAATTTTACTAACCAAATTTTATTCATGTTCATTCATAAGGTGTATAGGTTAAGTTAGGCCTACCCCCTGTACTGTATGGAAATGATTGATTGCAATGGACTGTTTAAACAAACCCAAAATCAGTCTTGTGAAATGCAAAAACTGCAAAGTGTCATTGAAATATTAAAAAAAATACAATCAATTTTGACGATCAAATCAGACGTAAGCATCCCCTTGATACCATCGTATCTGAATCTTTTCAATCGCAATCTGAACCGCAATTTGAATCTGAATCTGTTCAATGCAGACTCAATTACATTACGAATGGGTAAAACAATCGACACGCTTTAAATAGAGCACCTCACAATTGCGCATCACAACCATAAACATATTAGTATATAGTAGAGTCCCTCAAACCTGGACTTATGTTGACCGAAGGGTGTCCAGGTTAGTAAAAATTCTGGGTTATTGGGAAAGAAGTGATATTAAGAGAAAATATCAATAATATGCATTTACAGCCTTGAAACCTATAATATGTATTGTGACATTACTTACGTAATAACAGTCTGAGGTGTCAAAAAGAGATTCTTCACGATGTACGCGTTTTGGTCATTGGGCTATTAATTAATGATCCTGACAAATAAACAGCTGATATTTGTCAGTAACAAAGCTACACCTCATCTGATTCATCACAATCATCACACTCACCCCTTCAGTCATACTCACCTTAAAATACGCACCACAGAGTGCGTCGGTGTTTCAAATAAAGTATCTAAAGTATCAAATGATTTACCATTCATCATCAGCAGCGGTCAGTTTGTTATAAAATAAGCCCATATCTTGAAGTTTGTCGGTTTTTGATACATGACACATAATGTGTGTGAAGAGTGTGTAAATTATGTGTCATGTATCAAAAACCGACAAACTTCAAGATATGGGCTTATTTTATAACAAACTGACCGCTGCTGATGATGAACGGTAAATCGTTCGAAACGCGTACAGCTTGAAGAATCTCTTTTTGACACCTCAGGCTTTTATTATGTAAGTAATAAATCACAATATATATTATAGGTGTCAAGGCTGTAAATGCATATTATTGGTATTTTCTCTTAATATCACTCCTTTCCCAATAACTCAGAATTTTTACAAACCTGGACACCCTTCGGTCAACATAAGTCCAGGTTTGAGGGACTCTACTATACTAATATATTTATGGTTGTGATGCGCAATTGTGAGAAAAGCGTGTCGATTGTTTTACCCATTCGTTGAGTCTGCATTGAACAGATTCAGATTCAAATTGCAGTTCAGATTGCGATTGAAAATATTCAGATACGATGGTATCAAGGGGATACGTCAGACGTGTGCTTACGTCTGATTTGATTGTCAAGGTTGATTGTATTTTTTTTAATATTTCAATGACACTTTGCAGTTTTTGCACTTCACAAGACTGATTTTGGGTTTGTTTTTAAACAGTCCATTGCAATCAATCATTTTCATACAGTACAGGGGGTAGGCCTAACTTAACCTATAAACCTTATAGAGGAACATGAATAAAATTTGGTTAGTAAAATTACAACTATTCATGAAACTGTACTATACCAAGATATCTTTTAAGGACTCTTTATTCAAACTTACATTTCAATAAACCTGAATTAAAATTTTTCAATAGTTTAAGTTATTCCTATAAAAATATGTAGCGTATGTTCTTTATTGAATATTGTAATACAAAAACTAAAAATGTAAAAATCATTTGTTAAAACAAACTTAAAAGCTCCACGTCGTGCTCTGGCCATTGCCATTAAATGCTTATCGCCTCGGAACCCATTGCACTTAAGTGCTTTGGCAGGCTTTCCTACTAATCCAGAATTTCGGTTTATCAAAGTCCAGATTTGCGGGACTCTACAGCAATAATTTTCATTGATTATTGTATAAGTAAAATTAAAACTAAAAATGATTAATGATTAATGATCTTCATTAATGATTAATGTATAGGCTAAACTAAAATACTGGTATCAGTGTATAATCTGGACGAAGCTGGCTACACTATAAGTTAAAACTAGCTTGAGTTTCATAAACAATAGAAAGTTACGTATTGAACGTTAAGCAAGATGTTTTAAAACGATAGCAACTGATTTTGGAAAAGTTGTACGGTAAGAATAGCCTTACAATGCCTAGGCCTTAACACATTTAGGATTAAACTTGACTAATAATGGTACTTTGATTTTGTGGTGCCCCTTACCCCTTGGCGTGGGTCGTGGCAGCATCACTTCTATCCCGTAAGGCTTACTCTTAAAATTATTCCTCCAAGGATTACGCTCAAGAATTTTCTTCATTAGAAGAGATATTACAAATAAAACTAGTATGAATACATGGACTTGCAGTCCCCTCCCATTAATGGATAGTCGCTAAGTTTTGCTGAGGCTTGGTTGGAAACAGCAGGCTGTTTTATTTCGATGCCCCACAGTAGAAAGACAGAAATTTTGAGGACTAGGAAAAAAGGGACATTCATAGGAAAAAAATTAAACAACTATAACATATGTGGTTTATTGTTTATGGTGTGAATGTCATGAGACACATGACAATATTAAAATACAAAATTAAATTTCCAATTATTACTTATCGACTGAATCAATTGAACTAATTTTCAAACAATCCTTTATGCAGTAGAGACAATTTTCACTTTAAATATATTTCAGTTCTTTCTTGAATTGTTTACAATCTTGGACTGAATTGTTTAACTAGAGTTACTTACAGTGGTATTGCTCTTTTGGGTAGGATTTGGTTGGGTATTTGTGGTCTTTTGTTGAGCTGGTGTCGTGCTCTTCTAGGTTTGCCATATTAAACTGGACGAAAAAGACATCTTGTGTTCGTTGTGAGTTGATTTAATTAATCACTAAAATATCAATAGCTGACACCCCCTCCCCCCTTCAATTTTAAAAATATGACATAGTTGGGAACAAAAAAGTTTAAATTTACAACTATAAATATCACCTTTTTTCAAATAATAAAGTTTTCTTAGGATACTAAATAATGTGCAAATTTTAAATACGGTAACTAAATTCAATATTTAGAAAGTAGTTAGAAGGATTCACCAAAACCATCAGGTTTTTTTTTGTTATTTAGGCCTATTTGATATCATTTTCTACGAATTTCTAAATGTCAAGAGCCTACAATTCTAATAGAAACTTTGGTTTCAATAGACTCTTAACAAAGACGAGGTTCAGTCACTATAATTCAGTATTGACTTGAAAAGATTACCGTATTAAAAGAAAAATGTAATGGTCAGTCAAATTACAGTAATCAAATTAAGCCCGGACATTTTTTTATGCGCTACAAAGAGGACATGTTCGGGGAAAAGATTACGTTTGGTAGGCTACGTATTTTTGTACGTCTCTGACTATCTCAGTCAAATTACTCTTCGTTTTTATTTTATTTTCAAAATTGACATTTAATTTTTTGTTCAGAACATAATCATTTTGAGTTTATATCGCTTGGTTGGTAGTGCCCAATAGCGTTGACAGAAAAAAATAATAACCATCCTTGGCACACCCCAAGTCATAAAGGAAGTAGTAAAGTCGTAAAAAAAGAGAGGTTTTCAGGCCCATCCAGTGGTGGGAGGGGACAGGGGTCAAAATCTCTATGGTCCAGCCATGGGCTTTAGATGTAAGGTTAATAATATTTACTAGAGATCGCCAACCGTTTGAAATTCGACCAAAATTTTTATTTATCTTTACTCAATTAGTTTAAAAATATTTTATACCTGAAACATCTGTTCTTCCTTTTTAGCTATGATGTGTTTTAACAACAGCTGTCTAATGATTTAATAATCTACCCTTCTTCCATAAGATTAACATTGAAACTTTGAAAGCCTGTAGGACGTAGCCCTGAAGACCAATCTGAGTTAAGTTATAATGTGATTCTGCTCATCTACTGAACAGTAACTTTCTAATGGTATCCGTGGTATCTCCTACAATGCACACAAGCTGAGAAAAAAAGGAGGAAAAGAAATATGATTGCCTATTAATTTATAGACTAGAGATCGCCGACTGTTTGAAATTCGACCAAAATTTTAATTTATCTGGACTCAATTAGTTTTAAAATCTTTTATACCTGAAACATCTGTTCTTCCTTTTTTGCTATGATATGTTTTTACAACAGCTGTCTAATGATTTAATAATCTCCCGTTCTTCCATAAGATAAACATTAAAAATTTGAAAGCCTGTAGCCCTGAGGACCGATCTGAGTTATAATGTGATTCTGCTATCTACAGGACATTAACTTTCAACGGTATCCATGGTATCTCCTACGATGCACACAAGCTGAGAAAAAAGGGGATACAACATGAACATTGAATATTAATATATAGATAGATTATACACATTATAAAAAAACTCTCTTTAATTAAAAAAATAATAAATTTTGGTTATAAAATTAGTTAGAAATTAGTATTTGTAAAAAGTAATAACAATAAACATTGACTACTAAGATTAATAACCATCCTTATGGGAAATCAACAAAACCTTTTATCTCACTAATTTATTGACATAACTTGGTAAAATTTGGTATGTTCATTCACTAGGTAGGGTTTACTGATATTTGCTTACATCACTTAAATTCAAATGGCGGCAAACCTCCATACTCACCCCCATGGGGTTTATAGGGAAAATTTAAAAAGTGGTGAATATTAATACAATTTGATATTTACCTTACCTAACTATTACATTTCCTAGCAAGTAGCAAGTAACATTTACTAACAACACCCCATGGTAGCAAACCTCCATACTCATTCCAATGATGTTCATGAGGAAAACGCAAAATCTCAAATTTTGTTGGAAATTCACTGAGTACGCAGGTCTGATGCGACAGGGACGGGAGTATTTTATTTTCTCAATAAACACCATGGGAATGAGGATGTTGGTTTACTGCCTTGAGAGCACTGTAAGCAAATGGCGTATACGATAATCCCTTTCTTGTAAAGGTACATATATTGCAACAAATTGTGGTATTTTTTATTTTTCTATAAACCTGGTGAGTATTTAAGTTTGCCGCCATGTGGGTGTCCTTAGCAAATATAAGGTAAACTCTATGAAGTGGGTAGGCTACCTAATTGTATCAAGTTGTCAATTTTAAATAAGCGAGATACAGAGGTTTATTAATTTCTCATAGAAAACGTAGCCTATTTTTCGATTTTCTCCATAATCTGTTAAGCCTAGTTTAAAATTCAAAATACGAAATTGTTTGTTTTTTAAGCTCTCAAAGGTTGAGTTAAAAAAATTTATTTTGACAATAGAGGTCCAAAAAATCCCAAAACCCATTTTTGATTCTTTTGAAATCCCCATAAAACCTTGTTGCCCATAACCCGATTTTACTGGTTTGCAAACTCCTGAAAATATACCTAGTCATACAACTTCATACTAATTTTCATCAAAATCGAAGGCCCCTTTCAAAAGTTGTGTCAAGAACACATAGGTGGTAATAAAGTCCGAAGACAGATAAATATTTTTTTTAAATAATGTAGATAGAGCAACAATACTTAGAACAAAGTTACATTGCATAAAACTCTATTTTAACACATATTCAGTGATCCAATAACCCTTCAGGGGGACGGCCCACACAAGGAGTTGGAAGAAAATCTTAAATGGAAGCATAGTATTCTTTCCTATGCTTCCATTTAAGATTTTCTTCCGACTCCTTGTGGGCCGTCCCCCTGAAGAGTTATTGGATCACTGAATATATGTTAAAATAGAGTTTTATGCCCTGTAACTTTCTTCCAAGTATTGTAGCTCTATCAACGTTATTTTTAAAATATTTAACTGTCTTCTGACTATATTACCACCCATATAAAAATGAACGAATGGTGTTTTTGGCTTGAACGTTTATCAATAAATTAATTCAAGAATCGGCAAGAGTACCTATTATTCTTATGTAAATTATTGTATTCGTATTAGATTCTTTGAGAACCAATGCTCGTAATTTTTTAAGCGCCTTCAAGTCCCGGAAGTTTTACTCAAAGTAGCGATGCACCTGATTTTGCTTACCAAGATTTGAAGGGGCATGACAAAATGTGTGTTTACCCCTCTCTTTTCATCATAATGAAATAATTGAATAATTCGTTTAAATATTCAGCAAGGCGTATTTCAGTCAAATCTGCAATATAAGTTCAGTAAAATTAAATCAAGTTGAAAACGAATTTGGACAGTCAGTTTTAGTGAAATGTATTTTATGACATTCCTTAAACTTACCGGTACTCAGAAAAAAGCTGTAGGAATCATGTGCATAAATGGGAAGGTGGCACACGATGAGTAAATGTAAAAAAAATCATCTTTGAAAGAAGCCACATATTATAAGAGGCCGCAGAGGTCGCCATTGACAGCCTGACCCAGTGAACTGGTCGCCGTTCAGTTTTTATTTAATATTTCAAAATCACAATGTCGGAAATATACAAATTGAAAACCGGTAAGAATAAATATTTGAAAATATTTGAAATATTATAAATGTCAAAATTTTTAATATTTAAATTTTTGCCGTGCGGTTTGGTTTTAATGTATGGAATAATATTTCTATTACTTAAAATAAAATGTATGTGTGGTTGGGATATATATACTCATCATGTTATGTAGGGTGTTTTTAATTCATCCGTTACACTGATGTCATTTTAAATTTTTTCTTACTCCATGGTCATGTTAGTTTTTGCAAAAGAAATAATTTGCAGCAAACTGGAGCTTAAAAATGGAGGTCTGGAGATATTTAATTTATAAAGTGAATAATTTTGATTTCCGGACCAGCATTTCTTTTCAGATTATGTCCGTCTACGGTATTGTATTCTTTACGAGCGCTGTCTGAGGCGATATATTTTCCATTATCTCGAAATCTATCTTGTATATTTTGTTTAAACTTTGCGTTTGAGAGCGTTTTGGTTTGAAAATAAGTTTATACAAGTTATTATGAATTATTTAAAATTTACATCCAGTCAGACACACAGAAAACTAATTGACATAGGACACATTATTATACTGAATCAGTATATTTTCTTGTTTTACCCCTAACGTGGTAAAATTAGGTCCGATGGATGGTTGCGGGACACCTTGTATAATCCGTCTGACATGGAGACACAATGAAGGCGACAGCGAGTGTTCTCTTGAAGCTCGATACAATAATTTTACAACCCCGTCCCCACGTTTCGCCCTTCTTTGGTATTTGGTTGAAATTTACCTCCAGATTTTCCTGTTCGATGAGAATAACTTCAAAGGCCCGATGCCGCCAGTTTTACAACCCTGTTCCCACGTTTCGCCCCACATTTGTTTTTCGCTCATATTTTCCTTATTACTTTTCTGTTAGATGAAAGAAAGGCTGGCTGCTTGTGAACGTGGGAGTTTCTCAAGGGGTTGTAGCTCGGTTGGTTGGATATTTACGAAAAATTTAATTTTGTAAAATAATTTGTATGTTATCTATTGTATCCAAATACATATTATCTGGTTTCTTTTCTTCAAATTTGTACAATGATTATGGGACGTAAAATTGACCGTAGTAATGGTCTTCTGCGATAAGTTTTTCCAATACATTTATTATGCTCAATTAAACTATGACAGTCTATTCCAAGTAGGCCTATTATTGCGTGATTTAACACTATTCCTAAATTATCCGTGATGTTATTTTTTAGCCGCGTCCACACTGAGCACTCTCCGAACAGTATGTAATGTGTAACTGACTAGTCAATGATACCATTGGCTCTGCCGAACTTTTTGTTATATAGTATTCATTTCTAATGTAAATCTTTAAATGATTTGTTCGTTAAAAAAGTTTTTTGATTTCGGGCATTGCAGACGTGGCCTTAAAAACATATTTTAAGACGCACTTATGAAGTCCTGAAATTGCGTTATCCAGATGTAAATAAATAGTAATAAAAAAGTATAATAGATTTGATAATTCGAATATAAAATGTAACTTTGATCAATGATCATGTTCATTTATGTTAGGCCTACCTACCGCATTTTTATACTCCATCCCTAAAAGTGTTTTGTCTGTTGAGGTTATCCCGCGAAAGTAATCACCAAACGGTTCTGTTTTAAGTTATCAACAAATTATGAAATTACCAGCATTGCCAATCACCTTTCATCAAATTACCCTTGGTCCTTTCCAGAATTACCCTCGTATACCCAAAAAATACAAAAAAAGTACAAAAAATACCGGAAAATCAATAAATTTACCCACAATCTAAGTTATTAGTGTACAGGGTAATTACAACAGGGTAATTAGATTACAAACAAATTCAACACGGGCGAAGCCGTGACGGGCAATAGCTAGTAAATAAATAAAATTTATAAAATGATTACCCTCGAAGGCCCAAAATAGGCCTACCCTCAAAAAGGGTAATTACTCTTGAATTGGCAACGCTGGAAATTACAGTACTTTTGTGTGTATCATATTTTTACATGCATCAAATAGACGCACTCTATAGAATATAATATACAGGTTGTTCATTAAATCATGTCACAAACTTCAAGGACTGATAGTAGCCTACTCGTCAATTTGAACACAACATTTCTTCGTAAAATATTATGTCGAAAAATCCTTAGTTTAGGCGCTAGCGTCATTTGGTTTCTTTTACACTAAATAATTTTAATTCCGCAACGGATCATTATCATTATATTGGGTTCATGACCCTGATATTAATTTTCAGAAAGAATATTTTTGTAGGCCTATGTGTATTCTTAAAATGACGGCAATTTTTTCAAGCTCATTTATCTCAAAACCCGATAATTTTTTTTTGGAATTTTATTGAGAAAAAACTTAAAAAATCAAATTATCTAACCAATGGTATAAATTTTGCAAATATATGATCAAAAATAACTTGGTTATTGCGATTTTTCTATTAAAATAACCCTAATATGCATTAAAATGCAAAATCAATGTTTTTAAACAGAAAAATCACAATAACTCCGTTGTTTGTTGTCAGATCCTTTACAAACTTGATAAACTTCCTTTCATTGGTTACATACTTTAATTTGCCAACTTTTTTTCTCTAGTCGAATTTTCATAATATTTATCGGTTTTGAGATATTTGAGTTTGCAAATTAAAAATTATCGTCATTAAAAAAAACACATTGCAAAAAAAATATTTTTCCTGAAAATAAACATTAGTGTGATAAAGGTTCATGCCATGAATTTAATATAATGATCCGTTACGGAAATAAAAATTATTTTGTGTAAAAAACAAAATGGCGACTAAACAAGGATTTTTCGGCGTATGTCAAAGTGGACATACAAAGTGGACATTTGTTGTTTAAATTGACAATTACTATCAGCCCCAACATTTTGTGATATTTTTTATGAATGCCATGTATATTTTATCGCATGTACATTGATAAAAATTTATGTTTGTTGCGAAAGAAAAATTCACGTTTCTAATGTTGGATATATACAGATGGAACATTTTTGCAATAGGGAAATATAACGTTTAACAAATCCAATACAGATACAGTAATAAGAGTACAAAAGAATGAAAACAATCAATTAAGATTGTTTGTAATGTAAAATGGTTGCCAGCAGTTTCCAACCATAAAATCCGTTAATTCAGTGTTTCTCAACCGGTGGTACGCGTACCACTGGTGGTACGCGAGAGCATTTCAGGTGGTACGCGAGAGACAAAGGAAGAAAAAAAATTAAATAAACGAAAAATAAAAAACACTTAACTACGTGATGCTGACAGCCGTTTTGCTTAGTGTTTCCCAACCTAACACTGACAGCCGTCAGCTTAGTTCTGCGTTACAACGCTTTTACACATAATTTGAGAGACCCCAATAGGTAGCTTTACCTCTTCCTTACTAAAGCAATTTCGTACCAACTTTACAAATTAAATTATTTTATGTTAAGACTCTCGTTTTCCGAGCATATTTCTACTAATGAATAATGATTTTGTGTCCAGTATCCGTCTGAACCATTGAAATTGGCTAATTTTAAGTTCTCTATTTACCTTGTACTATTCGAAGTTACAAGACATATGCTCCGCAGAAACAATGAAAAGCGAAGGAAAATTAATTTGGTCATACACGGAGAAATTGAAGTTCATCACATGGTAACCCTGGAACACATTCCGTGTATTCCAACGAGGTTAAACCAACCTCGTTGGTAGTTGGTGTATTCGTTCGGTAAAGCCAAAACGCAGTCAAGACAAAATAGTTTGTGTCGTGATCGTTATTTGTGCATGTGTAAAATTAGTCCTATTAATCAGTCCCCTGAAAGGGATTCAGGGCCCATTTTCTAAATAGGCCGAGTAGGCTGCGGCCTAGGGCGGCAAATTTTTGGGGGGCGGCAAATTTCGAAGTTAACTAAATTTTTTTTCTTTCTCAACTAAAATTAAATAAATTAAAAATAACATAACGGCGTTTGCAAAAGAATTTGGAATTTTTAGATACATTGTAAATAATCCTCGTAGAACTTGTAGTTAGGTTGAATGAATTAATTAGATCCCTAGGCTATTTGTTTACTCGTCTCAGCCCGTGAAGGGAAGCGGCAGGCAGGCAAGCGATAGGCTATATCGCCCGCCACCGGAACGGAAAGGTGCGCGGTGCTCGTCGGAGGAGGGGGGGGGGTTCTTTCTGTTGTAACAGGATTGATATTTTTGACGTTTAGAGACGCGTCATTTTTCTCTCGCGATTTGCGTCTGGAGTATTTAGTTTGGTTTGGTAGTGTCAGTTGTCGTTTGTTGGTGTTTCTCATTGAGACAATTTGATGATTTATGATTCTTGAGGAAATAAGAGCAAGAGCTATGATTAAGACATTTTTATGCATTTCATTGTAAGGTAAAACGACTAAACGTTCACCGCCGCCAAACTCTGTTCACAGCAATGTTACTTGCAATTTTTAAACAGCCTAAACCAAGCTGCCTATAAGTCTTGTGTCAGTAGGAATCATCCTTTTATTTAAATTATTATCTGTTTAAGGATCTATTTTATTTGAAAAAAATGTTTAAACATAAAATTTTAAAGTAATACATACTATATTACTTTCTCCCTCTATACCATAGTATATGGAGAAAGTATTGTTTTCGTCAAAATTTTCGAATTTGAGTTGTTGGTGGATTTATCCATTTTGGTGCCCCCTGAGTCCAAAAAAGTGGTTTTCGGAGTGATGTCTGTCTGTGTGTGTGTGTGTGTGTGTGTGTGTGTGTGTCAGGATGTAAACAGAGCTAGAGAATGCCCTAATGGTCCGATTTTAATGAAATTTGGTACATAGGTCCAAATCCACGATAATTCCAGGCGTTTTTTTTCATTTTTTTGAATTTTTGATTTTTAAGGGTATTTTACCCCCCAAAACCCTCAAAAAACGTCAAAAATCAAAATTTCTCAAAAACGGCTCTAACGATTTTGACTAAAATTTTGTGGTTTATTAAGCTTAAAATGGCGAATAAAATGACACCACCCGCATCTCCGAGAAAACTCGCGTTCAAAAGTTATGGAGTAAAAAGTGTTTCAAAAATCAATTTTTTGGGTTTTCAAAATAGCTGTTGTCTTGAAATACATTTTACTTATCACCATTAAATCAAGCTCAAAAAACTAAATAATCCAGTATTTTAAATTATTGCTCTACATCAAGTGGTTGCGGAGAAAATTCAATTTTTCGTTTAGCGGTAAACGCAGTACGTTGTTAAAAGTCACAGACGCGCGTAGGGTCAAACGAGCGCTGCTCAGCCGGTAGCTATCTGACTGAGTCATCAAGACATTAATGTTTGAAGCTTTTAACATATTTTTTATATTGTTGGGAGAAAGTATGTGTCAGTTAACTGATACCTTTTATTTTAAAGGCTGTTTAAATATTGAAAAATCGGCGTTTAAAGTGCAGTAGACTAACCTTACTGTTGTTAATAAAACGTGTTTGTAAAATAAGCTTATGTAGGCTAGATATATTTCGTTTAAACTGCTAGGTATGCCGTATGTTTTAAAATTAATAATACTACTGTATTTATAAGACAGAGTGTTGTTGGTTTTCCAAACACCGTTTGAAAATCGGACGGCGGAATTAATATTTTGGGTTTCAAGAAAAAAAAACTTTTCCTGGAAGGAAAAAGGCGGATCTCGTCTTCTCTGGTTATAAAATTTTTAAATAAAATTTCCAATTCTAGCTATAACTGTCTAAAATAATCTGTTTTTCTCGATGCAAATGCAAGAGTTTCTTGGAATCGTGTTATCTTTTGCTAAATGCAGCCTAGGGCTATAACTAAGGTGTCATATTAAAGACGAACAATGGTGCTAAATTTCCTGTGTTACACTTTGGAAATTATTTCATCAAAACTAATAGAAAACTTCAGTTTTCGTCTACAGGCTAAAAAGATCTTCAATTTTGGACTTGCCTTTTAGATTTACAAATTGAATATAAATTGTTGTTAACTTTTCGGTTAGCGGCTATAGTTCAGGTTTCACTGTTAATTACTCTTTCTCGTATATGATATTCACTTATTGTTCCACTTGATTTAGAACAGATTGTAAAGTTAAATGATTTTTTTAAATCTAGAAAAACAGATTATGTCAATAGACAGTTATAGCTGAAATTAGAAATTTTATTTAAAAATTCTAAAACCAGAGAAAACGAGATAATTCTTTCTACTTTTAGAAAAAGTTAGGAGTCAATATTTATCTTAATTAGTTAATTTTAAAACACGATTTCCGTAAAGCTCTGCAGCCACCAAACTCGCCTAGCGCTACGGCCGCGAGGCGGCATTCAGTAACGTCGTTCGGGCTCATGTAGACCGGAACCTTAACTCCAGACCAAAAAAAAAAGGATAAAATATGACTGACAACTCTGACAACTGGATTGTAGAGCGGGCAATCCAAGCAGCTCTCCCGAGAAAGATCGACCTAGAAAGTTTAAAGATTTAACTTTCAATTACCAGCACTTTTTTATTTATATTTATAGATAGATAGACTATTATTTCTTATCTCCAGTGCCGTGGGTGCAAGGTGTCTGAGGGATGGTGGGAGACGGGCTGGGGGGGGGGGGGGGGGCGGCAAGCATAATGCGGCCTGATTGTACGACTTTATGTCTGAAATTTACCTGCTCCCCTTGGGGCGCAGTAAAAATATTTTCGGGGGTACGACATTGTGTCGTCGCTCGCCTCAAGCGGCAGCGACGACACAAAGTCGTACCCTGGCTAATCTCCTCTCTCACTCTCTCTCGGCTTGCCTACCTGCATAGCCTGAGGTGTAGGCTTTGCTTTGGCGCACAGGTCTGCTCTCTCGGCGTCGGCGGACACCCCACATTGATTATGCTATTTATCTTTCCTTACTGAAATCTTACAATAAAGTAGTTTTTCGATATAGAAATAGTATAATTCGTTTCAACTACTGGACGCTAAAAGCAACACTAAAATATAATCAGGGGTTTTCACATAGAGGCAATGTTAATTGACAAACACTGACTTAATCTGAAATTTTTGTTCTGTATCTGAACAACATCAACTGACTTAAAAATAACACTCTTAGGCCAACATATACAGCAAATTCAATTAAATGTACTAGACATTTTTATTAAATGTTACCGTTACCTTTATTGATCCCTTTAATACTTCCTCCGCGTGGGTTGTGTTTTTCTGTGTTGGGAAAGCGTCAATCCATTTTATTGCCCTTTTCAGTTTACTAAATTTTTCAAAACTTTACATTTAGTTTTAAAACGTCTAAATTTTACATATTTCTTTTTTGAAGAATACTATGCATTAGTCAACCTCATTCTAATATTCGTAATGATAGATTACGTCATGTATAAATGTTATCAAAGTGTTAAATAAATTGAAATGGAATCAAAACAATCTTTTTATATAATAAAATAGTGCATTTAAGGGTCTAGAGAGAAACGATGAACGGATCAAGGATATTTTGATATCAATGGATTTCTTATGGTCCCTGAGAGGAAAAATATGGCACCCCTGAGAATATGCCTTAAAACTCTGTAAAATGAATTTTAAACTTTATTTAGACCAATCGAAGACGTTATTTTGTCGATTGGTTTACTGCTCCTGGTGATCCATGTCCTACACTAATATTTCATACCACTGCTGATTTAAAAAATAAATTTAGTAAACAAAGCAGACAACTCCAATTCTCCACCATTATTGTCAGACGATAAAAATTTCAACAAAAGATTGTTCAACATTGTAGTTACTTTGAGAGTGGTAAAATAAATAGTTAACGTTTGCTATGATTAAGTGAAATTTCGGTTACTATATAAATAGAGTTTACTTATTGTATTTACTATAGGCCTTTTTAAACTTATGGTTTACAGATTAATTTGTTTACACTACTTATATGTTTTTTATCTTAACTATAAATTAATGAAAAGTTATTTTTGAAAATAAAAATAAATAAATTTTAGAATTTATTTATATTCGCCCCACCGTGAAAAGGTTTCAAACGTGCATGTGCATGAGAAGTCTATTCACGTCAGGGTATATAGTCAAAGATGTAACTAATATCTTAGACGGTGAATTTAGCATATGAATTTAGCATATAATTTAAATATGCTTCACTTTAAATCATTATATTTTCCTTGGATGTCTTTGTACCCAAATAAGGGTATGAACACGGCGCGGCGGGTCTCCTATACTCTCCTACTCCGCCAGTGTCCAAGATTATTGGATAATTATTATCCTATTTTATGTAACATTGCACTACAAAATACAAATACACTTCAAACATGACGTTTCGGGAACTGAAATTTGTACCTTCAGGACAGATGACGTGTACAGAAATAGTTTATGAGTATAATTTACTTGTGTTCCTTAGCGACGACATATTTGCTACGACATAGTAATAATATATTATTCAAATAAACTTTATCACCAAAGATAAATTTTCTTAATCAGAAGTGCAGTGCAGAACCTGACTTTAGTGCTGGTTTTGGTCATCAAACATAAATCAAAATGGCATGTTTGGAAATTGATATTTTAACCTTCCAAGTGTTGTGGCAATTATTAAATTAATGTAGCTTTTTAAAGTTCTACTTTATAACTAGAAACAATTTTACTGGGGTTGAGGATTTTTCTAAACTTATTTTTCGGCCAATATATTGTTAAATTCAAATTTTTTATCTAAATACCCTCTATCTTTACGCTCTATAGATACCCTTTATCTATAGATTTTTAGATAATTGAATCAAAATAATATGGAAACACATGTTCTAAAATGCTTTGTTAGGCGCCAGCTGACATTTTCTTTTTATTAATATCTGTTTCCTTAACGGATGGGTGTATTATGTCTCGTATTAGGCATGAACCTTTATCACACCAATGATCAGGCCGGTATTACACTATCATAGTTCTGTGAAATAAATCTAATATCGTTGATAAAAAATATTACAATAATAAGAAAATAATAAGATATCTTAATATAATAAGATGACATCTTAAAATAATAAGAATAAAGCAAACAATTAGGTAGTTTAATTTTGTTATTGTGATTTGTCTACTAATATAACCTTTAATTTGCATGAATTAGTCTATATTCACATGTAACAACTACAATTGGGATAATTTCACTCCTTTCCTACGCGAAGTGTCATTGATCTCTAGCTGTCATTCCCTCGTTAAACCTCCCCTCTCGGGGTACGACAACATGTCGTCGCCCGCCTCAAGCGGCAGCGACGACATGTTGTCGTACCCCCGCAGAGCAGGTATGGTGCGGCCGCAGGTAAAATTGGCCACGACGACATGTTGTCGCTTTACCATGCGGCCTAGGGGCGGCACTAAGCTAAAATGGGCCCTGAAGGGATTATTTCCTGAGCAAGAAATAAAAGCAAGTTTTCCATTAACCACCTCTTTTACAGTTAATATTATTTATTTGTTTGGTAATTATGTATTTTTATTGTTTTGGTTACGTTTGTAGAAATGCAAAATAACCTTTTTTCGTTTTAATTGTGTATTTGAAACAATTTGTTTCAATTGTATTGTAGGCCCTATGAAACTTTGTTTATAAAGCCTGCAGCTAGCGATTTTTAGTTTCAAAGTGGGAAACATATAGGCCTACTTATACTATTACGTTAATTAATAATCACAGTAATATTTGTATAGCTACAAAATAAATGGTTCATCCCAATTTATGATTTAAAAATTTTAATAGAACTTTTGAAATTGTTTTAAATGTGAGTCATCTATTTTTTCTCGACTACTAGTTAGGGCTATAATGAAATAAATTAAAAGGAAAAAATGACGTAGGTTCTCTCCAGCTGTATTTTTAAGGCGGGTGGGGGGGGGGGGGGGGGGTTATATATGAGTTTGGGTGGTACGCCAAAAAATTGAGAAGTCTCAGGTGGTACGCGTGCACCAAAAGGTTGGGAAACACTGAATTAAACCCTTCCTATATCATACACAGCAGATTGGATTGATTAGTGATAGACGTCTGAACCTTTTTTCCTTCTTGTTGAATTTGAATAATCGTATTTGGGGGCCGAGCATTTGCTTGGAAATCTAAAAAAATCATCGTAGTATTAATAGACTGTACGCTAAAATACAGCTCGTTCGCTCCGCTCAATCACCTTTTACAAAAAGCGTGTGGCATTGGTATATTTGTGAATATTGGTATGAAGTACCAGGTTAACCGAGCCTTGCTCGTTGGTTTTAATTGAGTTTTAATTTAGTGTCATGGTAATAAAGCTATTAAATTTCCACCAACAACCAACTATACCTCTTCACAGTTAACAGCTGTTTCAAAAGGTCTGCTTAACATAACTGTTCCTTTATTTTTGTAGGTATGCCTTTCGTTGTTATTTCGTCACCAAAATAGCAACCCATAAGACCAATGTAAAAAATACGATTTTTAAACGTAAATATAGATCAAATTAGATTTTTCGTGGGATTGAGGCTGTTTCTAAACTTATTCTTGGGCCAAAACACTCTTATGCAAATTTTAAGCAAAATCTACCCGCTAAATTACGAGATCGTGGAACACACATCCCTTCAGACATTGCTCGTATTATATAGTATCATACCCAAAAACACTAAGTGTTGAGGGGTTGCCAAGTCCTAAAAATGTATGATTTACAAATTTCTTCCAAGTCAATGACATTGGTTTTAGAATAGCTACTTGACAAATTGATTTGATCTTTTAATGCTTGGTAAACATTCTGTAAAACATTATTATTTTATTTCGGGACCGTACTTGCCCAGCAGATGTACGTTTTTATCATTGAACCAAATGTAAATTCAACATTTTCCCTTTAATCGTAATATCCCCATGCTTGTTGTGCGTAGGAAACTACATTTCTAACTTTTTAGGCTACTTTTGAACGCATATATTTTATTTCGCTGATGGGTTGTAAAGTAAGTTTGGTGATTTTTAGTGCTTATTGACCCAGTTAAACGGATTGAATTGAAAACGATTTCCGAATTAATTATGGCCTATTTGTGCCCTTTTGAGAAGTGAAAATTGGCCGTATTCTGCTTCGTGTCTATATAGGCACGCGTCGTCTGCTTGGTTGGGTGGAACTTGGCGACGTGACACGACCGTGCCACTGGATAGGATTAGCTGAACCACATTAGGTTGAACCAGTAAAACGTGGGTTTTCCTTTTTCAGTTATCAGCTGATTTTACTTACCAAATGTTTTGATAATAAACTGCGTATTGATATATCAGGGCCTTAAGGGGCTTATAGACGGGGATAGTAGCAAGGTGAGTGCGGACGGTGAGTGGAGGCCGGTTCACATCGCTCTTGCTATAGGTTATTATAAGCATTCGGTGCTGCCATCTTACCTTTTGCTACGGGAACTAAATGATTATCTCATTTGAGGTAATATAAATCCATTTATGTATCTTTAATGATGTATACTACAGCAGCTGACAAATTTCAAAGATAAATTTATTTGTAATATTTCGGAATCATATGAAATGATTGTGCGATAAATAACAAAGAAATGGAAGTGTTTTATTTGGAAACGTTTGGATCATTGATCATGCTTGATCAATGAAAAATTTTTCGTGATTATTGATTTTGTATGTCTTTTATTGCAGCCTGCGAATAATTTAAATCAATACTCCAAATGTACAGTAAATTCCTTTCATGAATTGTACATTATTTCATTTTTTCCGTAACTGTGATAATGCCGACGACGACAACGACGGTTTTTGTGTTCGTTGGCCGGCAGGTTTTCCGTCACTGAACGAGCCTAGTATTATGCTTACACCTAGATACTCATTTAATTTCAAAACAAAGAAAATCAAGGGGTACTTTTAAAATCCCATCATATTTGTTCACCATAAATGCAGTGCATACAGAACAAACAATAAACCATGATGAAGGTCCTCGCATGCAAAGCGTGTGCACGGGGCAGATTTCAAAAACCAGTTCACATTTAATTAAACAACAGCTAAACGTATATCAGTTGTAAAAAACAAGTTTACTCCATTAAGAAAAAAATACATTTTAAAAAGTTTTTTTAAGAGAGCAAAAAATGAAAAAACATGGAATAAATGCAAAAGCTTAAAATTCTCTGCAACATATAAATAGAGTCAAGCAAGTCAATTCGAGGGTCAATTCGAGGGTGTCTCCTTTCGCAACCCAACAACCCAGCGAACAATTTTCTTCTTATAAACTAATGTACTGCACTGCCTAATATTTCTAAGTTCCCAAGACAAATTGTGGTAAATTATATGGGCCAAGTAGAAAGATTCGATTAGTAGATAGTTTCATCAATATACGAGGATTTGTTATTCCAATAATGTTCCTGAGCTGAGTGGTGTAATGGTTTTAAATACATAATCAGGTTGATATCTTTAAGAAATTGTGGCAAATCGTCCTTAATAAATTTTGATAAGCTCTTGTCTGCACGTTGACTATATTTTTAATGTTGTTTCTTTAAAAGTCGATTACCGGCACTTATATTTCGAGAGCAATTAGTAGTGTCAAATTGTTGGTGCTGGCTCAGTTCAAGGTCACCTGAGGGATGACGTCATCGAGGTCAATGACCTCACCGATGACGTCATCGATGACGTCATCGATTGCGTCATCGATGACGTCATCACCAATGACGTCATTTCTATGACGTCACACCCATGACGTCACAGAAATGACGTGCTGATGACGTCATCACCCCTTACGTCATCAAAATGACGTCACCGACGCCACTGAGGTCAAGGTCACGCCGAAACTTAAAATTTTTTGGCACTTTTTGCCGTTTCTCGCACTACGCTCCGAGTTTCAGTCAGAGTCCCCGTGACCTTGACCACTTGGAGCGAATTTTCCGACGAGAAACGGCAAAAGTGCCAGTTAAACTCGAGTTTCTGACATGACCCTGCCTAAATGGGCAATCGGTTATCCCTCAGGTGACCTTGAACCAGCACAACACCAACAATTTGATATTACTGTGACCTTGAAAACCTAACAACGGAGCGCCGACACCGACGCGCACCCCACGACAGCCACCGAGTGACTGACTGTCAGGCTCTGTGGATGCTAGGTATATCGGCTTGAGAGACTAAGACTCTAAACTGTCAGGAATGGGAGTAACTAACTGAAGTTTGCAAGAAAAGTCATTTCATCCAATATTTTAAACAAATCCTCATCAGTAAAACTGACATTAGTCTGTTTTGTATAAAACTTAGGGTGTCCGCGCAACAGTTTGCGCCACTTAGCTAAAGTTGAAACTCTCTTAACTTTGAGTGGTGGACAGTGAGCAACTAATAAAGTCTTAACACGGCTAAGTTTCTTACCTAAGTGTCCTGCGACATGGCTTCACCTAACAAAAGTCTGCACAATACTGAGAGACTGCTTGTAGCGCATGAGTCAAGGGAAAAGAGGTGGGGAAACAGCAGGAAGTGGGGGAAGGTCACAGTGGCGGGGGAAGGTGAGGTGGTACGCTGGAGTATCGCATCACTTCACCATGAGGTGTCCTACAGTCAACACACTGTTCTCTTGGCCCGAGTTGGCACTAGAAGAAACATTTCTGTACAGCTTAGGCTGTGAGAGCCGAGGAAGCAAAGTCAAAGTGGAAATTGTGTTAAACTCCAAGATGAAGAGTCTCCTAAATAAACTAATTGTATCCTTGCAATCTCCTATAACTTTAGAGAAATACCACTTTATTAAGCGACACCTTATACTTTGGCAAAACGAAGCGGAAATGGAAAAGATTACAGTAAAATTAATTTAACTTAAAACTTGGACTGGACACTCATGGCGATACCACGTGGCGTGAAAACGCCACCCTAAACATTACAAGTTAGGTTATTGAGCACCTCTGGTACGATAACCGATGTGCTAGAGTTAAAGTGTGATGACCTTGAGTCAAAACACTGAAATACTACAAGTCGATATCGTCCCAGAGTTAAAGTGTAGTGACCTACATTCAGAACTTGTAAAATTACTTACATATAGAGAGCTAGAGAACAGCGAGACGCACCGCATGGAAGCCGGAGACATACTGGCGAAGCGGTGTTGTGCAGCCTAGGGACCCAGTTGTGGTGGGGGTATAGCCAACACTTAGAGTACAAGTGTTGTGGGTGACCTTGACCCACATAACTTACCTGACCCCCCCCCCCCCCCCCCGACAAAAAGTGCGAACCCCCCCCCCCCCGACAAAAAGTGCGAAACCCCCCCCCCCCGACAAAAAGTGCGAACCCCCCCCCCCCCCCGACAAAAAGTGCGAACCCCCCCCCCCCCCGACAAAAAGTGCCCCCCCCCACCCCCACCCCCACCCCTGATATCCTGGGCGTGGCAGCCCCGGTGGGGATATAAGGGGGCCCAGCCAGAGCCGGCTCGCAGTCCGCTCCCGCGCGTTGAACGTGAACGATCGGGACGGACCGCCATAGGCATCACTAAACATTGAATGGCGCCTTCAGTGTTTAGCGAAGTCTACTCTAACTTTAAGACTTGTATTAGTTGTAAGATATTGCGCTTGCGTTTGGGTATTGCGAATTGTTTTATATGAGAGTGTTTTACTTGTACCTTATGTCTCCTGTGTGTCTTTTATCCTTTGTGTATTGTTTGTTATATGTGTTTAACATGTATGTGCTTGTTCCAGCATTGACTACGTTGAGCTCAATTGTGTGTTGTAAGTGTGTTATATTTTTCTAAAGTGTATACGCTTGTTTTAGCAATCCCCCCTTGAGCTTTTGCAATGCTCAAAGTAAATCGTAAAGACAGGGAACGGGAGTAGGCCCCCGTGTAAAGTTACTTTTGTATAATTGTTAGGCTCCTCTCATGCATGCTTTAATGCGGCTGAGAAATAGGAGCGTCCGTTTGTACGCCTATATGGGGGTAATAAGCCGATGGCCTCTGCACTCGGACCGAGGACGTAAGCCACTAGGGTGTCCTCAGTTAGTTTCCCTTCTGGAAACTCAAAATTATGTAAATGAAACTTTGTTAGCTATTTGTGTTTTTTTGTCCCCAAGGCCCCCGAACATTCGTGGTTCGCCATGGATGTACGGGGGCCGAAATTTTTTAATGTCCGTGTGGCCTTGACCCACATAGGACTTGTAAAAATTTACTGCATTGCTAAATTAAAAATATTAAAGATAGGGTTACGGGAGTAGGCCCCCGTGTAAAGCCACTTTTTTTATAATTGTTAGGCTCCTCTCATGCATGCTTCAATGCGGCTGAGAAATAGGAGGTGGTCCGTTTGTACGCTTATACGGGGGTAATGAGCCGATGGCCTCTGCACTCGGACCGAGGACGTAAGCCACTAGGGCGTCCTCAGTTTCTTTCAAAATTATGTAAATGACATTTCGTTAGCTATTGGAAAAGTTATTAGTTGGAAATGCAGTAAATGTTTACAAGTCTCGCGTGGCGAAGGGTACACGACATTGGATGTTGCCTTGTTGTCATAGTTGGGTCTCTTCGGAGGCTACAGCGATGACAACCCAAGTGCCCCACACCCCCATAGGGGGGTGTGGGGCTTAATTTTTTTAAAGTTTTTTCGTGACCTTGACCTAAATATAAAAGTTTTCAAAATCTTTAACAGTCAGATCTTACTAACACAGTTTATATATATAGAGGTCTTTTAAAAGTTAACAGTTAGGTATTAGTAACGCACAAGTTTGGAATTGGGTGTCTTGGGAGGCTTCAGCGATGGCAACATAAATGTCCCAAGTGGGGTTTATTTTTTCAAAAAGTGCGAGCCCCCCCCCCCCCCCGACAAAAAGTGCGAGCCCCCCCCCCCCCCCGACAAAAAGTGCGAGCCCCCCCCCACCCCCACCCCCACCCCCACCCCCTCCCCCACCCCTGATATCCTGGGCGTGGCAGCCCCGGTGGGGATATAAGGCGGCCCGGCTGCATGCACTTCTCATTCCCGTCCAAGCTCCCGTACGGACAGGTTCTCTCTTGTTCTTGAGATTATTTATAATAACTTCACTTTTTTATTCTCATCTATTCTTCTCATTAAGTCCATTTATTACAATGGGTAAAATGGGCCTTAAACTCAAAAACTACCCGCCAGCTTCAACCTCAACCGACACGACTCAACCTCCATCATCCTCCGCCTCGATCCTGGAATATCTGATGACTGCAAACATCTTGAGCTGCCTGACGATGCCACCACCGCCGACGCCGCCACCACAGCCCGCCTCCATGCCCAGCCTGTCGCCACTGCCGCCGACAGTGGAAGAGGCCGGTGCACCTCCACCATCGTCAGGAAAACTCAGCGGTCGAGTCCCGGTAGCCTCTCCAGCACTCTCGCTGCTATCGGACTCAGGATCGGAGTCTGCAGTCTTCGAAGAGACGTCCAGGTCGAGGATAACCCCCTACAGCAGAACCCAAAAAATCCTATCCTATACCAAATCACAATGTCCCTCACCCATATCCCCCATGCCATCCACACCAACCAAAGCATCCCGTAAATCCATCTTTTCCCCTGAACTTCCCTCCATAGACCTAACACGCTCTCCTACCCCACCCAAAATTGTTTGCTCCATTCCTTTTGACCAATCTTTGCCTCTTCCACCCCCTTCCACCCCTATTTCTTCTAGCCAGCCTAATTCGGAGAAGCTCCAAAACACTAAGAGTCCAACACAAAAGAAACGTAATCGTGTTAAATGCCCTGCTGGCAAGCGTGATAAATGCAATTATGTTTGGTTTAGCAGAGAGGCTGTGGTTCTTTGTTGTCCGAGTTTTGCTCTTCCAGAAAAAGATCGTTGCCAACGACACTTGAATAAGAAAATCAAAATTCCGACACCAAAGCCCTATAGCCTTAATATTATGCCTGAAAAGTCCAAGTTCAAACACCCCAACAGTCCGCAGAAGCTGAAAATTAATAGGCTCAAGAGGGACAAAAAATATTATTTCATTGTTCAAGCTTATGGAGCATTTAACATAAATGTGCAAATCATTCTAAAAGGTGATGGCCGCCTTCATAGAATGAAAGTACCACCTGCGATGGTACAAAGAGAATTTTTTGTCCCCGGGGCTTATTTAATTCGAAGAAAAGGATGCCGATCTGTTTGGGAAATGGATTAGGACATGGGCTCACTAAAAAGAAAAAGCCAAAATTGTTAGGTTGTGTTGGACAATATTTAAAAGTCTTTTTCCAAATTATTTTTCCAAATTTAGTCTTAACCCTCTTAAAGTAAGGGAGAGGGGTATTATACAAGTCAACTAATAAAAAAAAATACTTGACTTGTATAATACTTTAACCTGGCGGTGATGTAAAGTCACTGGGACAATCTCAAACCGTGTCCTTGAGGGTGAAGACTAAGTTACAAATAAATCATTAACAAATAAAAACTTACCTCCAAACACTTGTAGCTTGCTACAAGTGTTTGGAGGTAAAAATTTTTCAAAGTTTGAATGACCTTGACCCATATAAATTACTGTTTAAAGTAAACTGCTAACCTTACAACTAATGTTGTGTATCACGTGATACCCCCCACTCTAACGCTCTTACTAAGCTTGTATGAGCCGTTCATTTGCTTCAGTCTGTTTCTGTGCTCCGTGGTAAACATGTCACGGTACAATTACAAAGGTGGTGACTTCTTGATAGATCAACACAATGCTTGGGAAGTGCTAAACCAGCATAGAATGGAAGTTGAGTATTGTATAAGACGAGACGGGTCTACATTTTATCTATATATTATAAACAACCAAACTCATAAGTATGAACACTGGACAAAAATTAATTATAACAACATAGATGAGCTGTTTGCTTGGGTGTTTGAGGTGTGTAAAGTTATTGAAGAAACCAAAATAATGGGTGTGCTAAAGGTATGTAAAACTGATGACCGGGAAGACTAAGCAAAATTAACCCCACCCCCCCCCGTGTTATCCCCACCACTAGAAATGGGTATATATAGGAGTGGTGATCAACCGTCCTCTCATTCTGCTTTACACCGTTAAGCTGAACACCACCATGTCTGCTATGAACGTCCCAGCCTCTACCTCTGGCCCGGTCGCCTCCAACTCCAGCCCGAGCATTGGACCAATCCGATCGGGGCCTTCGTCAAGGAGTCGTGTCCGATTCTCCGGCTTTGGTCCTGTGAGGAAGGAGTTGCGGAGCAGCGGAGCGTCTCAACCAACCACGACGGATGCATCAACTCAGACTCCACCAAACATCATCGAGTGGTACGACGAAGTGATAGAGCAAAGGGACAGAATGCTAGAGAATACTCGCAGGGAGCTACTTTATGTCAGGAGTAAATGGGAAAAACTGATTAAGAAGTGTGAAAGCCTGTTGGACAGTGATGATAGTGAGGATGAGAGTGGATAGGTGTGTGGGTAAAGACTTGGACTGGGACTTGTGTGTATGTATGAATGTGTGCGTGAATGTGAAATACAGAGCGGGGGATAGATCACTCTGTGGCAATGGACTAACATGCCACTTAGTGATCTATCCCCCGTTCTGGTAATGTTTTTGGATGGCCTTGACCCACTTTACCAAGGCTAGCTAGTACCCCCACCACTGATAAGTGTATATATACGGGTATTGATGTGCAGTTTGGTTATTCTGCTTTGTATCGCTTAGCTGAATACCTCACTTCAACATGGCTTCCAACTGCAAAACTTCTCAGGCTTCCTCTTCTTCTTCAAGAAGGCGTGCTGCCAACGTCCTGCCTGCTACTCGTGGACCTGCTCGACCATTCCACAGCATAACTGTTGCTCGGGCAAACGCCTGCAAAGCTCCAATGCTACGGACCTTGCTGGAGGTGAGCCAAGACGGGCAAGGCTTGCTCAGTCCTGGTCAACGGCAGGAGCAAGAAAGGCGTATGGCGTACTACAGGCTGCAGGGTGTAGTTCCCAGCTTGAAGTTAGGCGATCCGAGAGTAGCAAGCATCAACGAGGCAGCGGACTACATATCACACCTTCACAGTGTTTTAGAAGTAAAGGACCAACAAATTGAAAACTTAAAAGAACAATTGAAACAATTTAACTTTAATCCTGTGGAGTTTGTGGAAGCAGTGATGAGTGATAGTGATGATGAAGGAACTGAATATATATTGGGTATGTAATGAAAGACTTGGACAGGGACATGTGTGTGTGTGTGTGTGTGTGTGTAGAATACAGAGCGGGGGATAGACTACTTTGCGGCAATGGACTAGCATGCTGCTTAGTGGTCTATCCCCCGCTCAAAGGGTAGCATTGGATGACCTTGACCCACTTTACAGCAAGGACAACCGGTTAACTGGTATAAAAGAGGGGGGTCTGTACATCCCGACTTCATTCTGCTTTGAACCTTCCAGTGGAACGCTAGAAAATGAGTGGATCACTGATCATTGGTAAGGAGTGGGAGTATGTAACCATAAACTATTTAAACTGTAAAGGGATGTTGAAGAAGGTGTATGATAATGTTAAAAGAATGGTTGTTGAAGAAGGTAGGGTAGTGATTGTAGCGTGGAAGAAGAAGCAGTATACAGGACAACAAGTGAGAGCAAGTGACTTTGGGGGGAATAGTGTGTTTCAAATTGGACGAGCGAACTTGGTTAATTTGGACATTGTGTTTTGGGACTTGGAAAGGTTAATTGAAAATAGTGGCAAACATGGGGAACTCTTAATTGGCAGGGAGGACAGAGTATATGAGTAAGTGTAAAAGACTGGGGGCTTATGTGTGTGTGTGTAAAGACTAGGACTTGTGTGGAATACAGAGCGGGGGATAGATCACTTTGCGGCAATGGACTAGCATGCTGCTTAGTGGTCTATCCCCCGCTCAAAGGGTATTATTGGATGGCCTTGACCCATATAAAGGTAGAGGGGGAATGGGTAATAGGAGGGGGAAATTGGTATATATGTAGGACTGATGAATAAAGCATTTAGTCAAGCATTTGTCTAGACACTATCAACAACAATGGAGAGCTTCAGTGTTGAGTTCATCCTCTTGGAAGAAGACATCAACGAAGTGGTGGAACTTATAGAGGAGAAGACCAGCCAGGGCACATTGGAACTTGTGAATTGCGAACCGTTGGACAATGCCGCAATCGATAAGATTGCATATTTCATGATGCATTTGTATAACGAACAAACAACCAATATGGAGTTTGTGCAGTACCTTTATCAAAACCAAGTAAATGTGCGAGTGACAATTACTTGGTGGCAGTAATAATAAAGTGTAACATATGGATGTGGACTTGGATGTGGACTTGGACTTGAGTGTGGTCTGCGGAATAGAGCGGGGGATAGATCACTTTGCGGCAATGGACTAGCATGCTGCTTAGTGGTCTATCCCCCGCTCAAAGGGTATCTTTACGTGACCTTGACCCACATAAATTGTATAGTTGGTGGGGGTATAAAAAGGGTAAGCAAATTGGATGGATACAACACTTCCATACCATGGCTCCACTTGACAACACCGTGTTCCATCGCAACAGAATTGTCTCTATTCTGGAGGTAATACCTCTAGAAATTATAGAAGTAGAGGACCAACTACCTGCGGTTGATCAAGAAGAGGAGGAGGAAGAGATAATGGATATTGAAACGGACTCTGACGAAGCTGGTTCAACGGACAATGAGGTGGACTTGCATGCCTACGAAACATTAGAGTCGTCATCTGAGTCGGAAATGGAATTCCAATTGGAAATCGAAGAAGAAGAAGAACAAGAACAAGACACTCCCCATCGTCCAATGGATAGGATGTTAGTTGCCAGAAGAATTATGTATTGTCATCGCTGCCTATTCCGTGATGAGGATGATTCCGACTCTGATGGTGATGTTTCACCCTTGTAAAAAGTTTAAACAAAAAGTTAAAAAAGAATGTGAGCGGGGGATAGAGCACTTTGTAGTAAATGATGCTGCTTAGTGCTCTATCCCCCGCTCAAAATAATAATTCCAAATGACCTTGACCTACATAAACTTGCTCAAACAGACATCTTTGAAAAAACTTGTACAAATTATTGAATCTAGACCAAATATCATCAATTTATCAAGCCTACTGATAAATGTATTACAAACGGTTGTGTAAAGGCTAAATTTAGCACATGAGTGATAACCTGTTTCCATATGACGTCACTTTCCCCACCTATCTGCCTCGGATATAAAGGGTCCCGGTGGAGTGCGCTGCTCATTATTGCGTGGACATTCACAGAGTGTGCATTCAAAGCCAAACTGTTTGAAATGGCTCTTTGCGACATTTGTGGGGAAATCTTTCAAGACGAAGATCTTTTCACCATACACAGAGAATTACATGAAGACGAAGATAGAAAAGAAGATATTACCATGGATGAAATAGACTTAGACTCAATTGACCGGTTTTTGGAAGAGCACCAGAAGCAGACGGACTACTGGGACAGCTATCTACAGCAAATGCAAAGAAGAAGACCTAGTGTGATCCAATTTGCTGGTGCTGGACCATCTACTGCTACAAGACCTATTAAAGAAGAGGACACCGAAGAAGAGGACACCGAAGAAGAGGATATGGAAGAAGAAGAACTGGAAGATGTAAGACAACTGCGCACCACAGCCTTGCCAGGACGAGTTGTAACACATTTCAAAATTAATAACGTTCAATTGGAATTGGAAACATTCATAACCCAGGCTAAGGAACTTGTTGGTCAAACGTTGAGAGAAGAATTACAAAGGCTAAATTTTATTAAATTTGGAATGGTGTTAGAGGCTATGTTTAACAATACTGATGGTGAAACAGCATTGAGAGCATTCATTACCAAAAACCGAACCCTTACCTTCACCTCCGACATTGATGATATTATTGAAGAATGCTTGGAGGAACTTATAACCAAACTCCAAGAACATGAAGGAAGAGGATCTGGATGGACTTTGTCATCAATCGAAGGTATGGATGTTAGGGTTCATAAACATGGATATGGTTTAAGAGGTAGTAGTTTTATCCCTCTACCAAAGAAAATCCAAAACACTAACTCGTGTAGAAATGTTCAAAATGAGGGTAATGAATGTTTCAAGTATGCAATGTTAACCAAGTATGTTAAAAACAATCCTTGTAGAGTTGGTAGAGAATACTACGAAAATGAACACCGCTACAACTTTCAAGGTCTTACTTACCCAGTTACTTTAAAAGATATTGACAAATTTGAAAAGAAAAATCCTGGCGTTTCAGTCAATGTTTTTGGTCTGGATGATTCCAACAACGTTTATCCTTTGCGGGTAGTAAAGGTTGAGCAAAGAAACCATACGGATTTGCTATTGATAACCAAGGGTGAAATTTCCCATTATGTATGGATAAAAGACTTTGAAGCGTTAGTTGTAAAACAATTGACCAAAAGAGTAAATAGGATTACAGTTTGCAAGAGATGTTTCTGCTTTTCTTGGAAAGATTCAAGACGTGGAGGATTGGACTGGTTATTGGAACATAAAAGACTTTGCAACGAGAACTATGAAGTAAAGATAAGTCTTCCACCGCCTACCCGAGCTTCAATACAATTTAACAAGACAGTTCACCAATACCGAATTCCAATAGTGGTCTATGCAGATTTTGAATCAACGTTAGTACCACAGGAGCTGCCGGACGGCGAAGTGACTAGAAGAACAAAATATCAGTTGCATCAGTCCAACAGTTTTTGTTTACTAGTTAAATCAACCTTGTCTGAAAACCAATTGCAAGACTATGGTTTAACATCCACTCCAATACTCTACCGTGGTGAAGAAGCCGCTAAGTATTTTGTAGACCAACTGTATGATATTGCTGGAAAGGTTCAACGCTTGTTCGGTAATATTGTACCTATGGAACCTTTAAACCAAAATCAACAAGAAGAATACAACTTAGCGACAAGATGCTATTTATGCAAGAAGATGTTCAGTGAAGAAAATCCAAAAGTAAGAGATCACGATCACCTGACAGGGTTATACAGAGGAGCTGCTTGTAATTCATGCAATATAAATTACAAACTGCCAAACTTTATTCCTGTCGTTTTACACAATCTTAGCGGCTACGACTCCCACTTTATTATCCCGGAGTTAGGAAGAGATGACGGTAAAATTGATGTTCTTGCTACAACATTGGAAAAGTACATCAGCTTTTCAAAAACAGTAGGTAAAATTAAACTTCGCTTCGTAGACTCTTACAGATTTATGGCATCTAGTTTAGCCAAATTGTCAGAGAACCTAAGAAGAGAAGACCTAAAAGAAACCAGAAAAATTGTACCTGAAGATAAATTAGACCTAGTATTACGGAAAGGAGTGTTCCCCTACGATTACATAACTTCTACAGAAAAATTTGAAGAAACCAGTCTACCGCCGATTGAAGCCTTCAACAGCAAATTAAACGAAAGTGAAATCTCCGTTGAAGACTACAATCATGCATGTAATGTTTGGAACCAACTAAACATTCAAACCTTAGGGGAATATTCTGACTTTTATATAAAATTGGACGTAACTCTGCTGTGCGATGTGATGGAAGAATTCAGAAACACCTGCTTCTCCGCCTATGGACTGGACCCTCTACACTCGTACACATCTCCAGGATTAGCATGGCAAGCTATGCTAAAGTCAACCAACTGTCGACTGGAACTTCTAACGGATATTGATATGGTGCTCATGATGGAATCTGGTGTACGGGGCGGTTTGACACAAGCTGTAACACGTCATGTCAAAGCCAACAACAAGTACATCCCCGGCTTCGACGAGCAACAACCATCGGTCTACCTTGGCTATTTTGATGCAAACAACCTTTATGGTTGGGCAATGTCAAATCCGCTTCCCTACGCTGACTTCAAGTGGATCGACCCGGCCACCATCGGAGACATCTCACAGATTCCAAAGGATGGTCCAAAAGGCTATATTTTGGACTGTGATTTTGAATACCCGGAGCACCTTCATGACCATCATTACGACTTGCCTCTCCTAGCCAAGACTGAAGTTTCACCGACAGGAAGATGGCCAAAATTGATGATGACCTTGGAGAATAAGGATCGCTATGTGGCTCACTACTGGGTAGTTCAACAGGCTCTTGAATTGGGTCTACGTATAGTGAGAATTCATAGAGCAATTGAATTCACCCAGTCTTGTTGGTTGAAACCATATATTGATTCCAACACTGCAAGAAGAGCTGCAGCGACAACAGCATTTGAAAAGGACTTCTATAAATTAATGAACAATGCCATCTTTGGGAAGACCTTGGAGAACAAAAGAAAACACAAAAATGTAAAATTAGTGAGTGATCCTAGGAAATTGGAAAAATTAGTGCAAAAACCAAATTTCGGAACATCCATGATTATAAACGAAAATCTAGTCGTTGTCAGTATGAAGAAAACAACAATAGTCATGGACCGTCCGTTATACATAGGTATGTCGATTTTGGATATAAGTAAAACCCTGATGTATGATTTCCATTATAACAAAATGGTTAAACATTACGGAAGGGAAAACATTGGAGTCGCATACATGGATACGGACGCGTTTATCTACTGGATAAAGACTTTGGACATGTATGAAGACCTAAGGACTTTTCCATACAAAGAAGATTTCGATTTTTCTGACTATCCGAAAAACCATCCAAATTTTAATGAAAAATATAAAAAAGTAATTGGAAAATTCAAAGATGAAGCAAATGGAATGCCTTTAGAAGAAATAGTGGCGCTGATGGCGAAATTGTATTCATTTAAGATGTACCACGAGAACAACACACCGACAGTGAAGAAAGCAAAAGGAGTGAAGACATCTTATTTGAAAAAACACGTGACATTTGACCACTACAAGACTTGTTTGTTTGAAGATACTACGATATCAGCAACATTCAACAATATCCGAAGCTTCAAGCATCAAGTCTACAGTGTCACCGAAATTAAAAAAGCGTTGTCAGCTCGGGATGATAAAAGATACATTATGCCCGACAAAATCCACACTCTTCCTTTTGACCACTACTCTCTAAACCCTATCAACTAGTAACCTATTCTTCGTCCTTCTACAACTACGACCTTATTCCTTTCTCCTTCCGTAAAAAAATGGGGAACACGGCAAGTCCAACGCCGTGTTCCCCATTTTTTTACACAAGTTTGGATGACCTTGACCCATATAAATGATGTGAATATTTAAAACAACATTCATTGTGATTATACATGTGATACAACAAACATTGAAACCTGCAATATGAAGGACTTAAAGCAACAAATTGTCAACGAACTTCATAAACCTGCAAGAAGAAAGTTTCCACGAAGAAATACGGTGATAAAAGGAATTAATGATTTATATCAAGCGGATTTAATCGAAATGATTCCTTATAGCAAACAAAATAAAGGATATAAATACATATTGACTGTTATTAACTGTTTTTCAAAAATGGCAGATGCTTTACCACTAAAAGATAAAAGTGGCAAAAGTGTTACAAAAGCAATGGAAACAGCTATACAAAGAGACAAACATACTATTAAACATTTACAAACAGATGATGGAAAAGAATATTTTAATAAGGAATTTGCAAATTTAATGAAAAAACACAATATAAACCATTATTCAACCAATTCAGAAGTAAAAGCCTCAATAATCGAAAGATTCAACAGAACTTTAAAAAGTGCAATGTATAAAATGTTTTCCAACAGAGGATCGCACATATGGATTGATATGTTACCAAAACTTATAAACGATTACAATAACAAATTTCATAGGACTATCGGGATGAAACCAAACCAAGTAACTAGTAAAAATGAAAACCTTGTATTAAAACGTATAAAAACGAATACTAAACCAAAAGTTGAAAAACTAAAGCCTAAAAAATTTAATGTGGGTGATAAAGTGCGAATAAGTAAATATAAAGGTGTATTCAGTAAAAGATACCTGCCAAATTGGACCAATGAGGTTTTTACTGTATTCAAAGTACAACCTACAGTACCTGAGACATATATTTTAAAAGATAATAAAGGACAATTGCTTGAAGGAGGGTTTTATGGACATGAAATGTTAAAATCAACAGTAGGCGATGTATATTTAGTTGAAAAGGTGTTGCAACGGAAAAAAGATAAGGTCAAAGTACGATGGTTAGGATTTAATAAGACGGAAGATTCTTGGATACCTAAAAAGGATTTGATATAACGATAGAGAATCATTTTAGGTTGAACCATTACAAAGGATGGAGATAGTACCACAAAAAGAGAGTTTTACTATTAATAATATAGATGAACTCACAGTGGATAATTCAGAATTCAATAGTGGGAAGCATGGCAATTTGTTACCAAACACCGTTCGTTGTCTGGTTACCGGACCTTCCAACTGTGGAAAAACTAATGTAGTATTCAATTTGATTACAAACCCTAAAGGATTACGATTTAACAATCTATATGTATTTTCAAAATCACTACAACAACCAAAGTATCAATTATTGGAAAAAATACTGACTAATGTGCCTGAAGTTAAATATTTAAAGTTTAATGCAAGCGAGAGTGTCATGCAGCCACAAGAAGCTAAACCATTCTCCGTGTTTATATTCGACGATGTATCTTGTGAAAACCAAAACACAATAAGGAATTACTTCGCTATGGGTCGACATAACAACATAGATAGCATTTATATTGGCCAAACTTACAGCAAAATACCTAAACAACTCATTAGAGACAATGCAAACATGTTAATTGTATTTAAACAGGACGAAACCAACCTAAAACATATATATTTTGATCATGTAAATGCGGATATGACATTTGAACGATTTAAAGAGTTGTGTGGAAAGGCTTGGGCTGAAAAGTATGGGTTCCTAACAATTATGAAGGAACAACCGCTAAACAATGGTCGATACAGGATAGGATTTGATAAATTTATATTAATACATTAAACGTGGTATAACACATTCATTGTTGTACAACACGTCTTGCTACAAACATGGTTAACCAAGAAAAATTAGTAAAAGAAATAAAATCACTTAGTGATTCTATTCGGGCTAAAAACAGAGCATTGAAACTAGGTATTAGCGAGAGGGAGAAATTCCTTGAATCTACTTTTAAACCTATTACTGAACCCTTGAAACAATTAAACAAAAAATTTGCTAAACCTGTATTGGAAGGAGATGCGATTGCACCTATTACGAAGTTTGAAAGAGAAAATGTAAAATCAGAAGATTTTAGTGATGAAGACCTGGAATCCTCTACGTATAGTGGTTTTACCGGTGGAGAACCCGAAAGAGAGCTAGAATCACCGGACTATAGTGGAATAAAAGAATTATATGAAGTAAAAGCCAAAAGAGGACATGAAGTTGTATCAACTGCTAGTGAAGAGGAAAAAGAAGAAGAGACAAGGGAAGGTCCGTCAAACATAAGCTTATTGGGTGAAAACATTCATAACAAAGGACCTTTAGGAAGGAAATACATGGTAAAAATGTTACTCGGAACAATTCCTAATAAGAATTACCATAGTTATGGAGCGAGATTAACAGAAGACGGTTTAATGATAGGTAATAGCCCGTTAAACGTTGACGAACATGATAATATTGTCATTGGTGATCAAAGGTATAAGGGCACAAAAGGATTATTTGAATTATTATTTGAAAATAAGCCTTCAGTATCGGTAGTGAAAGAAAAAGACATGGAAGCATATAAAAATATTTTGGAACAGACAAATGCATATAGGAGAAAGTATTTACCTGACCAGCCTCCTTTTAGATCTAAGTCTTTAAAATATAAACAATTTGTATCCAAGTTAATACCAACTAGAAGACAAACAATGCCGTTAACACAAAGAAAACCTGTAAAACGAAGATTTATGGCATCCACTTTGGATGTAAGTGCTCAGGAACGAAGAAAAAGAAGTAAGTCCGTTACGGGTACAGGTTTAATGAAGAAACTATATAACACAAATGTTATTTATTACAATAATATCAATAAATTGGTGGATAGAATGAAACTAATACATGAAGCTAAAGAAGCGGGTCATACTGGATTGGAAAACGAATGGGTGGCTTTAGTGGATGAACTCCGAAACCGTGGGGTAATCTCATAAAAATGCGTTACTCCCTAGAATACTATTCAGTTGCACCATGAGTGTCGACAAGTTCGGACGTTACTCCTCGGATGGGTTATATTATGCCAATAGTTTAAAAAGAAGTGCTGGTTTACCACAAACACCTGATGGAGATTATGATATGAGTAATAAAAGGTTAAAAAACATAAAAGATCCTACGGATGAAAACGATGCAATAAATCTAAAAATATTAAAGGAAAAGATATCGCCAACATTAAAACTACAAAATAACACATATGACGCAGAAGATCATAGAATTATCAACGTTGGTAAACCAAATCAAAACGGTGATGCGATAAACAAAGGTTATTTGTCATCTGAATTAAAAAATACGTTAAAATTCAATGGGAAAACGTATAGTGCCAACAATAAACGTATATCCAACGTAGATGACCCTAAAGATGCAAAAGACAGCGTAAATAGACGCTATTTACATTCTTTGATACCTGAAAAGACAAAAGATGGATTTTCTTTTTATAAATTTGTTATTAACGATATAGGTTATCCAAAAAATGAAAATGATGCTGTAAATCTCAAATATATAAAAGATCATTGTGTCATACGTGATGTGGGAGTTATCGATTGTCTTGGCAATTGTTTGGCGAATGTAAAAGATGGTTCAGCACCATCTGATGGTGCAACAGTGGGTCAAATGAAAGAGACTTTAAAACAAGAAACAACTGGATTTGCAAAACGAGATGAAGTATTATCAAAGCAAGGGGATGACTTTATTCAAGGTAATGAAAAATTTCGTTTATTGACATACAAAAACGCTTATTGGGATTGCAGGCATGGAAGGTTATCAAATGTGTCATGGGGTCATGCAGATAGAGACGCGGCTGCCTTAGGACAAACAGTACATCTAGATCCAAATAATTACTATGCGTTTTTTATATGTAGTAATAAAAAATTAACAAACATGGCGCAAGGAAGAGAAGCAAATGATGCTGCAACTGTAGGACAGGCTATCACATTATCACAAATGGATAGCAAAGTGTATACTTGTAATAATAAACGTATAACAGACCTTAAAGACCCTGAACATGTGGATAATGCTGTCACTGTTAATTTTCTTGTAAAAGTTTTAGGAAATGCATTATTTGATGTATACAATCTTATTGGTATTCGTTCAGGTCGTACTCCTTTGTTGGAATCTGAGAGAGGTACTTGGATTAAACGGGAAATTGTTCAAAACTATTTTATCAACCCTCATACAAAAAAGTTTAGATCATCGGATTGGGGTGATTTTGATATTTAATAAAAGAACACAATAAACGACTTCATTTATGTCCAACTTGTCATAGAGGTAACACATAAGTTGTACATTGCGATTATAAAAGGACAATAATGACGTTCCAGTACATCAGTCCATATAGAGACACTGTAAGGAGAGGAGGTGGGATCACGTCCACAGCGGTTTCTCTGTTAAGTAAAGCTTTAAAACGAATTCCAGTAGGATCCATAGTAAATAGAGCAATAGACGCATTACCATACGAATTTCATATACCGGGAGGTTATCAGTATTGCGGACCAGGAACTAAATTGAAAAAACGACTGGAAAGAGGCGATCCTGGCATAAATAAGTTAGATCAGGCTTGTAAAGAACACGATATCGCATATTCCACGTTTGCCGATTCAAAAAATAGATCAATAGCTGACAAAAAGCTTGCGGACATAGCTTGGCAACGAGTAAAATCAAGTGACGCTAGCATAGCAGAAAAAGCAGCAGCTTTAGCAGTAACAGCAGGTATGAAGGCTAAAACAGCAGTAGGAGGTGGAAGAAGGAGGAGAAGGAGAGTAAAAAGGAGGTCAACCACAAGAAAACATGGAGGAAATATAAAAAGAAGACGACGATCTACAAGAAAAGGCAGGAAGAAGCCCACCGTGTGGTCAATGGTAAAAAACGGGGCAGGTCTTTACCTAAGACCTTATCGTGCATATTAAATGAAAGAAATCAATTGGTCATACCACATAAAGCATTAACCAATATTGAATTATTTAAATATATTTCCTGTTTAAAAATACCATTTTTCCGCGGTGTGTTTATGAAAGACAGTTTACCAAAGAAAATGTGGCAAAATGAGACTGGAATTGTAAATTTGGATAATACTGAAGGGCCTGGCACCCATTGGGTTTGTTATAAGAAACTAAATAACAATGTATATTATTTTGATAGTTTCGGTAATTTGCCACCACCAAAAGAACTTCAAAATTACTTTAAATCTGCTAAAAACATATATTATAACTATAAAAGAGAACAACCTGATAATACTTCAATATGCGGCCATTTATGTTTGGAATTTCTAGCTAAAAGTATCAGTCACTATTGAGATGTCTTCCTATACGGTATCATTAACAGGAAAATCGTCCACTTTACGAAGTATCCTTTTTCCAGCGTTACGCTTGCAAAAAGGAAGGTTTTGGGAGGCGGCACTATTGGATTTTACAACTTACAACTCTATCCCCAATGTTACGGAAGGTAAAAATAACGTATTGCATTATTATAAGGGAAAGGATGCCAGTGGAAAATTTACAGACTTACAAGAGTGCAGGTTACCCACAGGTTCTTATGAAATTGATCATATAAATGAATTTTTGCAAACTAAAATGGGAAAAGACAATATAACATTAAAAGGTAATAATAATACGATGAAAGCTGAAATTACTTCCAAATATTATATAGATTTCACTCAACCAAACTCAATTGGTGATTTATTAGGATTTTCCAACGATGAGCCTGTTTTAGAACCAGATGTAACACATTCCGGTAAGAAAACAGTAACAATATTAAAAGTCAATAGTATAGACATAACTTGTAACATTATACAAGGTGCTTACAGGGATGGGGCTAACACCCACATCATACATACTTTTTACCCAAGTGTACCACCTGGATTTAAAATTGTTGAAAAGCCACAAAACCTGGTATATCTACCGTTGAACACCACTTTCATTTCAGACATCGTGTTGAGCGTATTGGATCAAGACGGTAACTTGGTAGACTTCAGAGAAGAGCCTATTACGATTAGATTACATTTAAAATCGACACTTTAATACAAAACCATGGGTTTAACATTTAAAAGCGAACAACCTACGGGAAACCGCATTAGTAGCTCTTCAGCTGTGGAGGAGTTAACACGCGAGAACATTCGTTTCTTAGAGAGAATTGGATTAAAATTAACCGAGTATGGATATACTGGATATAGCGCAGGGTCCAACATTCGACGAAACCCTATGGGAAAAAGAATATCACACCCACAACCCTTACACTTCATCGAAATTAAACAATAACGATGAAATTCGTATTCCCATACAAAATCAAGACATTTACACACTACCATGTGAAAGTTACTTGTATATTGAAGGACAAGTTACTAAAAAGGACGGTACTACTGTTGGTACAACAGTTCCATTTATAAATAATCCTATGGCTTTCCTATTTGATGAAATTAGATATGAAATATCAGGTGTAACAGTTGATTCCACTAAAAAAGTAGGTATTACGACAACTTTAAAAGGATTAACATCTATAACACCCAATGAAACCAATTTACTTAAACCTGCCGGATGGGTATTACCTACGATTGACACGATCACTCCAAATCCAAATGGATATTTTGATTTTCATATTCCATTACGTTTGCTGCTTGGTTTTGCTGAAGATTATAGGAAAATAATATTAAACGTTAAACAAGAATTAGTTTTGTTGAGATCTTCTAACGATAAAGACATTATTAAAGCTGCAGATGCTACTACAGATGCGACTTTAGAATGGAAATTAAAATTAGACAAAATTGTATGGAGAGTTCCACATGTTAAATTGGCTGACGAGCATAGAATGCTACTTTTAAGAAAATTAAAAGCCGATCGTGATATTGTTATTCCATTTAGAAGTTGGGAATTTCATGAGCATCCCAGTTTACCTACTACGGATCGACACACTTGGACTGTTAAAACATCGAATTATGTAGAGCGAGCCAGGTATATTATATTTGGTTTACAAACAGGTAGAAGAGACGCCATTACTAAACATGCAGGACAATTTGATCATTGTGACTTGAAAAATATTAAAGTTTATTTAAATTCACAATTCTTTCCATACGACAATTTAAATGTGTCATTCACTAAGAAGAAATACAGTATATTGTACGATATGTACGCGAGATTCCAAAGTTCATATTACGGTAAAACAAATACACCTTTATTACCACCTGACAAATATTTCGATGCCTACCCAATAGTTGTAATCGATTGTTCTAAACAAAATGAATCAGTAAAGTCTTCAAGTGTGGATATAAAAATAGAAATGGAATTCAACGATGCTATACCGGCTAATACAACTGCATACTGTTTAATTCTACATGATAAAATCGTAACATACACACCTTTAACTGGAATTGTTAAAAATGTATTGTAAGAACCGGTTTTGTTTCATTCCGCGAGTATAAAAGCAGAGCGTACAGACCGCTCCTCATCAGTTTGTTGCCTACTGTTGTATGGGTAGCATCGTATTCAATATGGCTTCTCCTAGTGGTACACCTGAAAATGTGGTAGATATTGAGAAGGAGATATCTGAGTTTTTAGATCCTCAAGGTCACCAGGAAGGAGGTGAACAAAACGTTTGCGGACAACTTTACGCCAGTAATAATGTTGAAGAAAAAGGTAAAAGAAGAAAGACTATACAAAAGAGAAAAAGGGATATTGAAGATAATATTTCTCCAAACATATTGAGTGAGGTATTTTTGCGAATATTTTACCCAATCTCTTCCAGTTTGGATAAAAGTGTTTTAATCGGTGTTATGAAATCTACAGATTATTCCCCTACTGTAATTTTAACTCATGGACCCAAAATGATTTTGTTTACGGACAGTGCTTGGGAATCGTTTATGAAACATTTGCATCTGCTAGAATGCTATTTAAGTAGTAACATGTTTGGAAGAAAGACAAGGGTAGGACTTTTGGATTCAAATGTGGAAATTGATATCATTAAACAACGTGGTGATCATCAGCTACGGTTTAGAGACACAACAAGACATGATAACAAAATTCAACTTAATCGAGAGGAGTTTTTCATTTTAACTTGTGCTACTGAACCTATAACAAGATACTTGAGACAACTGGTGTTTTCAAGTTCGATTATTAAAGATTATCTGGAAGACACTTTGGACAAACAACCGGACGCACCTATATTATACGGACCTGTGGATACTTCTATATTTAATAGAGTTCCTCATGAAGTACAGATGTGGAGACAATTGGAAAAGTACGCTCAACTACATAAGAAATCAGTAAAACAGGAAGAAGAGGAAGATGGAGGAGAAGAATCAAGTGTTAGTGATGAAAATGAAAATAAGGAAAATATAAAGATGGAAACTTAAATGACAATGGTTAGTTTTTAAAACAATAACCAACATTTTGTGGGGTTAGGCCTATTGGGGACGGTGCCCACGTTAAATATACACCAACGCGCCAACAACTGTACGGCCTGGTATAAAAGTAGTACCTACCGTGGTGTGGAAATCAGTTGACCTCCTGACTTCGTAATGAGCAGACGTGTGACCTTCAAAATGGACAAGGGAGAAGAACAACAAGTAAAGTCCAAGCCTGGTATTATTGAGTTTCAAGCGTTTCGTGGCAATGATGATAGATTCATTATAAAAGAACTTGTGTTTTTGGACATGAATACAAGTGTTCCTTATTCGTTTTTATTTAAACCACCATGTTCTTATTCGTCTTTAACTAGTAAAGCCGCTACTACCAACAGATGGATTTCAAAACACTTCCATCATATCGATTGGTATGATGGTTTTACAAGTTACACGGACTTGTATCACATTATGCATCACTTTTCAGACAAGTTTACCAATATTTACACAAAGGGGCTGGAAAAGAAAAGATGGATCGAAGGATTTACTCATGTTCCGGTTAATGATGTGGAATTGGATAAGAATTATCAATACATGTTGGAAACCATATGTATTTGTACAAAAAGCCCAGAACATGATAAAGATAGACATTGCGCTTTGAAAAATGCCTATAAACTCGCCTCTTACCTTCAAAGTGGGGAATTGGGGAGTGGTGGGGGTAACGGAGAGTATATAAGTGGGGAGCAGACAGGGACCTGGCATGAGTATTACTCGAGATTCCGAGACAACAACATCTCCGAGCAAGAAGACGATCTGTAACCTGACCATGGCATCTCACCAGTTCCTTCAGACTTTGGTCGAGCAGTTCAATGCTCACTCCAAGTCAACAATATTACCTGTAAAGAAGTGCTCGGAACTAAAAGACGAGAAGCACTACATAATCCATGCTATGAAGAAGATGGAGACTACAGTTGGGGAGGCCATCTGCTGCAGTCTCAGCGAGGCACCGTTTACTCCGGGGGATGAACCAAAGTTCCAGGTGTACCTGCCCAAGAGATTCGTCCATCTTCTACAAAACGAGGATCTTCGCTCTATTCAACCCGGGTGTCTATACCTGGTGTCCCACGGCTGCACGGGTAGCAATTCTACAGAGTTGACCATCCACATCGCTGACAAGCAGCAGTGTTAGATTTAAGCTTTAATGTTGTACATATGTTGTTGTTGTAATGTTTTATAAATAAACGAATCATAAAAGACAAAAAAAAATAAAAAAAAAACAAAAAATGCAACATATCAATATGTGACAGACTTCACGTATTGATATGTTGCATTTTTTTTTTAAACTTCGCGGGTGACCTTGACCTTTGACCTTTGCATTTCACAATTACCCCCACTACTGTAATTACCCCCACTACCGCACTAGGATTCAAACCTGCTTGGATGCGAAAAACGGTCAGTCTGTTGCCAACTAGCAAACGATGAGCACCTTGTACGAGCTTTGCATACAACGAGTTGTAACTCACAAGGACTTGTTCCCAACATGTTTACAAGACAACATCCCACTAACAATAAAAGAAGATGTCAAACGCTACAGGAGGGAAAATACAGGGTATTCGGAATACTCCTGGTATAAGTTCCACGACGGGGAAAAGTTTTGTAGGCCTTGTGGCGAGGCCGCCGTCAGAGACCTTCGGCGATTCGTACAGGATGGTGGTATAAAACAATTCGGATTTCTAGCGCCACTGTTTCGATTTGAAAATTACAAGGACACCTGCGCTATTTGTTCCATTCCATTGTATCGATGGAAAAAGTTTAGAACTGTTTAATTGGATTTTCTATACCCCCACCACTATTACCCCCACCACTTTTTCATGTACCTCCAAGCGCTGTGCCTCGGCTTCATTTCTACTCCAGCAGCCAACCTAGCAACATCAAGATGTCTCTGAACGTTAGTTGCGCAAGTTACGAGGAGGTGAGCATCAAGACTCAGCAGGAGCTAAACGACTTATACAAGGAGTTGCAGCTGATGGTGGCACGAGGCTACCGTATAAATGTGCAAGTTTACGCTTGCAATATACGGAACACCCGGCAGTCAAAGGAAGAGCCTGGACACTCCTCGACGGCTTCCTCACCAGCGTCCATGAAGACCGAGCCAGACAACTTGGACTACTTCAGCTGACTAGCAGTTGTATTTCTTGTCCTAACCATTGTAGAATATGTATATTTTTTCATTATATTAAAGAAGTAAAAGAGCAAAAACACCTATCTTGTTACTGACATATAAGCTCAGTAACAAGATAGGTTTTTTTAAAACACAATTTGGATGACCTTGAAACTTCCCCCTCCACTGCTTTGTTACCCCCACCACTTGACTATTGGTGTACATGGCACATCGCAATTGGAAACCTCATTCCATCTTCAACAGCCACACCGACAACATCAACAATGGCAAACCTACCAACAGATGAAAGATGTCCTCACGCATGTTGTGACTTCGTCCACGAGTTGGAGAAGAGGATGCAGGAGAGGGCGATAAGAAGAAAACAGATCCACTCAGAAAATATCATGATAGTCAACGGCTATCTTTTATTGTTCGGCCTTATTATGGTTGTACTTTTCATACTGTACGGCATAGTCGCATGTGTCGGCAAGGTTGCAGAAGAAAACGCTCGCCACCATCAATTGGAAAGTTTCAATGTTACTTTGTAAGTTTTCCTTTTTTTAAAACTCCGTTTGGATGACCTTGAAAATTCCCCCACTACTCCACCACACCCCCCACCACTTCACCATGTTCCTGCATGAGCATCACATCAACCGTCATTCCTTGTCCGACAAGCAACCATGGCAGACAACAACACCATCAGCCAAGCTGACTCCACTACTTATGTCGGTACAAGTACGGGTTGGACACTGTCGATCGATAGTGTACACTATTTGGAGTCAATTTGCGAACGTATGAAGGAAATACTGCGGGACAACCCTGGGATCATAATACAAATGAATTTAAATTATGATTGGTCCCAAGTTAGAATGCAAGGGGACGACAACAACGGTCAACAATCTCCACAATATTCGCCCATGTCCCCGATCTATCCTTACGGCGAGTCTGACGTCGATGAAGATGAGGCTGATGAAGATGCAGGGGACAACGAGGCTGAAGAGGAGTAAGCTTCATTCCTTTTTTTTAAAACCTTAATTGGATGACCTTGAGAATTCCCCCTCCACTATTTCCTTTTTTAAAACCCAAATTAAATGACCTTGAAAATACCCCCTCCACGTACTTTTGGTTTACCCCCTCTACTTTTCAATACTGTTACCACAGTCTGTAGCTCACATCATTCCTTGCTTAGCTATCATGGCGGACAGCACTCTTTCTCGAGTTGACTCCACTACGGATGAAGAATGGCCATTTTCCTGGAATGTTCATCTGCAAGACTCGGCAGAAGTGGATATGTTGCATGAGAAATTGGTGTATGTATTAAACGAAAACCCCAACATTGAATGTAGAATGACTATGGATTTCGATGCGACAGGGGTCCACACTCAACCTTCCACTTCCAGCCAGCCTGAACCTCAGCTACAGCCAAAGAACTTTACACATCTTTACACTCCAATACGGCCGGAGGATGTGGTTATCAGCGAGGCAGACTCTACTACAAGTTATATTGAACCAACGAATTGGAAGCTTGTTGTTGACACCTTACACAAGGTCGACTTAGTATGTGACAAATTAAAGGAATTGATGATGCAAGATCCTGGTCTTCGTTTTAAAATTGATTTGTTTTTCATCTGGGGAGCACCTGCACGGGGCTCTTCGTCTGACAGCTCTCTAAGTACAACGGATGAGGAGGAGGAGGAGGACGACTAGTTATCTTTTTTAAAACTCCGTTTGGATGGCCTTGACCTTTCCCCCTCCACTGGGTTTATTTAAGGTGCACTCTCAATGACTGCAGCATCATTTCATCGCGCACCTTCACCACAGCAACATGGAGAGTCAACTCAACTACTGTTGCGAACGGAAATGTTTTTCATGGCCGAATGACATTGATGTTGCGGATGGCCTGGCGTGTAGAAAATGTGAAGCTTTTGGTCAATGCATGTGTAAGTGCAAGTCTTGGAAGAAGCCGAAACCGGAGTTGAAGACATTCCATGTGTACCAGATGAGAGGGCATAAGTACACTTGTTGCCCTGAACGTTGCATTGAATTCACATTAAAACAGCTAACTGGCTGCAAATTGTGCAACAATCATTTTGCAGGTTTTTGCAAACATTATTTAGGAGCCTGTCAGTACAGATCAACTTGGCATACAGAAGCACTCACTATCAATGAAATCGCTATAGATACACAAGAGTAGTCTTTCTACTCTTTTCTTTTTTAAAACTCCATTTGGATGACCTTGACCTTTCCCCCTCCACTCACCTTAGTTTATATAAACCCCATTCCCACTGACCACAGCATCACTTCATCGTGCTCCCTCGTCAAAGCAACATCAACTATGGAAAGTAAGCGCATCTCATGTTGCGAGCATAGGTGTTTGGAGATACAAGGCGTCACATATTGTGCAAAGAAGCGTTGGGAGGAAGAGACGGGGACAACCTATTGCTGTGAGGATAAGTGTTTCCTCTTACCAAAGTGGCAAGTGGATGGGCTGGCCTGCCGGCAATGTGAATGCTTCGGATGTTGCAGGTGTAGATGCAAGAACCAACAGCTGCCACCGCCGGTACTACAAACTTTTAAAATCTACAAATCCAAATACTTTTATACTTGTTGTCCGCAGCGGTGTATTAAATTTCACTTCTCCAATCTTACCAATTGTCGGAAATGCTACGGACAACCTGATGGGTGGTGCACCTGTTTTCTGGACTCCTGCCGCTACAGATCGGATTGGTTTACAGATCCATTAGAGGTTGATGAGGTCGCCCAGGAAGCACAAGAGTAGTCTTTCTACTCTTCAACTTTTTTAAAACTCCATTTGGATGACCTTGAGATTTCCCCCTCCACTTCCCCATATACCTAGCATCCACAGAGCCTGACAGTCAGTCACTCGGTGGCTGTCGTGGGGTGCGCATCGGTGTCGGCGCTCCGTTGTTAGGTTTTCAAGGTCACAGTAATATCAAATTGTTGGTGTTGTGCTGGTTCAAGGTCACCTGAGGAATAACCGATTGCCCATTTAGGCGGAGTCATGTCAGAAACTCGAGTTTAACTTGGCACTTTTGCCGTTTCTCGTCGAAAATTCGCTCCAAGTGGTCAAGGTCACGGGGACTCTGACTGAAACTCGGAGCGTAGTGCGAGAAACGGCAAAAGTGCCAAAAAATTTTAAGTTTCGGCGTGACCTTGACCTCAGTGGCGTCGGTGACGTCATTTTGATGACGTAAGGGGTGATGACGTCATCAGCACGTCATTTCTGTGACGTCATGGGTGTGACGTCATAGAAATGACGTCATTAGTGATGACGTCATCGATGACGCAATCGATGACGTCATCGATGACGTCATCGGTGAGGTCATTGACCTCGATGACGTCATCCCTCAGGTGACCTTGAACTGAGCCAGCACCAACAATTTGACACTACTGCAATTACTTCATCTTGAAGCAAAATCAGTGCACTGTTTCTTTTATTTTTGTTAGAATAATCAGCAGTCTGATATTCTACAAAATATCATAGTTTTATGATAGCTGTCCAACAAACGTAGAATAACATTATTCGCACTACTCTCCATACTTTTTTTAGTATGGAGTTAAAAACTTGTTTTAGTTATAGTTTTGGTATCCATTTCAGAAGAAAGGAGTAGCCTTTGGTAAACGATTAGTTGTTTACAAAATCAAACTTAACCTCAGATAAAACAATAACAAACAAAAAGCGTTAAAGATGAAAACATGTGATCACAAAATAATCAAGCACTCTCCATTTCACGGTGAGTAAAATCAAATGTGTTTTGATTTTACTGTCCAGGAAAGTAACTGTACATTTCCATGTTAAGTTTTTACAGGAGAGTAGAATAAGCCTATTTAGACAGTGACATGTGTTTAACGCTACTGTCGTCAACGGCCATTCTCCTATGTTTTAAATGGAAAACACCAACAAGAAGCGATGTGAACAGGCCTCCACTCACCATCCGCACTCACCGTGCTACTCTCCCCGTCTATAAGCCCCTTTAGGCTGTACATAACTTTTTTTTATTTTAAAACTGATATATTATTTTTACTGTATACGTTGATAGTAAACTGGTCCCAATGAAAAGCCACAATTAACACCGGAGCACAAGACATGGTCCTTTGTGGTAACAGTTTAAACAGTTAAGTTAATAACAGTTAAGTGGTAACCTTTAAAACAGTTCAGTCTGCTGTTTTCGCCATGTCTTGTTTTAATTTTCAACTCCATAAAACTATTCTAATATTAAAAGTTTTAGAATTTCAATTCGAGATTACTACTTTAAGAATTACTACTTCAAGATTTTTCTCCACTAATATTTTTTTACCCCAAAAAACTTTTTTGTAAACTTAAAGAAATTGTTCGAGTTTATTATTGAAATTAGTGTGCAGTGTGGCCTAAAAAATCTACATAATAATATATTGCAGCACACAATGTAATTTATTACGTTGCATAGCTTAACTCGTAGATTTTAATCTTTTTTTTTCTTGGTTTCTTTAGATTTCTTGATGTAAGATTCAAATTTGTGTTTTGTTGACCAATTAACCCCACTCATATCAGTTTTTTAACTCCACTTATATCAGATTTTTAGAAATCAGACATTTTTATTCATCATACATTTGTACAGAACAAATATCACCCAAATTACCAATTAACACACAACAACTCGAAAATTTGTTGCACTATAACGATAACGCCACATTTTAAAAACATGTTGTGGCTTTAACTTAAGCACTCAAATATTAATTTACATACACCATAAAGTTCGGTTACGGCAAGGAAAGTTTTTTAGACAGCCTAAAAAATTTACACATTTGTCATAGAAAATACTATTTTATAAAATCATATCCCACGACGTTCTGATTGCCCCACAGGATCATACGAACAGTCATCACTTAGCTCGTTTCCTCTATGAAATCGGTAGCCTTCAACATCGATAACATTAGGGTGTGTCAGGAAATTAAAATAGGTACTCGTCACTTTTTGTGCCCTTAGAATGACACATAAATTATTTTTACAGCAAATGTTACGGTTTACTTTCTAAATGCTAACTATTAAACTTTTTCTTTTTATACCTTTTTTATGTATTGTTGATGTTTATAAGTTTTTCAAATGTATAAACTAGATTATAATTTCTTCAACATCCAGGGTGGCCTTTACAACTTCAAGGTTATGCAGGTTTTCGAAAATCCCCCGCAACAAACTCGAAGGGTGCGGATTAGGTTTAGCCAGAAAACGTCATTAATACCTGTCAAGTCCCTCTCGGCCGTACAAAGCAACGATATGCAGAAGCGATTGTCCCTTCGTAGAACCGTCTACCTGCGATCTGCGGCTACAGGCCTACTCCTTTCGGACTTTCTGTCGCCTGTGAAAATACACCGCCTTTATTCTCCCCGCCATGCATGATTTTGAATTATGATTAGACTAGAGGCTGATAGGGGCAAAAGCCCTTAAAAATAAAATTAATATTGCATGAGTCATAACGGATTACCAGTTCCTCACTACGAAAGTTTCCAGAAGATTTAATTTTAATTTACACAATATTTTAACAACACCAGTTGAATAGGCCATTCGCTACTATAGCACTCCTTACAACCCTGTCATAGTAAGAGTCATCTTCACCTTTGGGCCAGTAGCCCATTGTTGCGCAGTCGGCAATGTTAACAATACGGCGTTTATGCTAAAACATGGTATTTTATTCCCCTGTTTCGGACGCCGTTTTCCAACTAATTTTCTTTTAACTTGGTAAGTGTTTAGTAGAATAGTTATATTAGGCTCCTCATACCTCAAAAATTTGAAAATTTAACAAATATTACTCTTTGTGAAGTCGCAAAGTAAATCAATATTCCTTAGTAATATTTGTTAAATTTAAAAATTTTGAGGTTTGAGGGGTCTGACTAATATAACTCAACGAAACACTTACCAAGTTTAAAGAAAATCTGTTGAAAAACGGCGTCCGAAACAGGGGAATAAAATACCATGTTTTACATTAAAAGCCGTATGGTTAACATTGCTGACTGCGCAACAATGGGCTACTGGCCCAAAGGTGAAGATGACTCTTAAGCCACCCATTTGTAAATTTTACTTTATTTTGTCTGTCGTTAAACCTATATCGAGCTATGAAAAATAAGTTTTTTTAAAGAAATAATAGTCCTTGAGCGATGAACACCTATTAATGTAACATAGTAAAACAGCAATGAGAAAAAAACATTACGGATGCTCAGCACCCATTACAGGGTCACTAAACATTCAATACTTTCATTATATCCATTCTATTGTCTTATTTGTCCTAAAATGAATGGATATTTTCGCTCCTGTCCGGTTTTGCTATTATCACGTCACCAAAATTTTACTATTTAACCAAATTTTAATACATCACCTTAAAGAAAATCATTACTCACTGTCAATATTCGTCCCTCCTATTCAAAACGTTGATCTCGTGTAAACAAAGCAGATTTTTTTAAAATCACAATGAATGGAGAATTTTTCAGAGAAATCTTTCAGGAGGATCTTTAACAAAATATCTTTCTAATATATTTCCAATTTTGTTGTAAAGTTTTTAACTGCTAAATTTTTCTATATATAGGACAGATTTTAACTCTCTCCTATAATTCTGCAATCTAAATGACCAAAAGGTTTCTGGGAAAATTCAGCTAAAACAAAACCAACTCTTCGTTCACTGATACACTTTCAGTTTTAATTAATACATCATCTTCACTCAATATTATCATTTGGCACTTATTTTGGTTTGTTTGTTTTAAAATCAAACCCAAATACGTTTTAATGTAAATAAAATAAACGTTTCTCAAACCACAATTCATTGCTCAATGGTGCACCTATCACGATCAGATTTTGTATGATTTACATCAAACGCTCTGTAAGCAAATTAGTAAATTTTATAGTTTGTTACAATTTATATAACAAAGATTATAGTAAATATCATCAGTCTTTTTATAATAGTTTGTAAGATCGGTAACGCTCCCAGTATAGAATTTTTAGTCGGTCACACACAAATATTCGTTTTCTTTTTTATTTACAAGTACTCCTCCTGAACGGCTGGAGTGATCCTCACGAAATTTTGCTCGGTCATTGTAACCATCTATGGGAAGGTATAAATCTGAAATGGTGCAAATCGGGCATAAGGGTTCTGCCCTTCGGCCCTTTAAAGTTACCATGTTATTTTAATAGGAGAAATATTTTATTTGGTTTGTTAACAGTGTGTTGATTATACAGCTGTTATAAGGATCAAATTTAACTGCAGACTGTTACTATCAGCTGTTTGTGAATACAGTAATTTTATGTGAACTTGTTGTTTTGTTTATTTTAGTGGTTTGTTTATTTTAGTACGTGAATGAAATGCCACGTTTACGGAGAGAAGGTGCAAATCTTAGACGAAGCACCATTATAATATCTTTTAAACATATAATACCCCGTCGCAGCAAATCTGCCTACTCAAAAATTATTAGAGTATTACAGATTTGTGGCGAGGAAGCGCAGCGAACAACCTAAATCTGGCGACGAGTGGGCGCAGCGAATGAGCTGCCCCAAATGGCGAGTGAGCGTAGCGAACGAGCTCAATTGAATTGCCTATAAAATATTTGCTATTATTGATTTAAAAAACAGTCGCTCCGCTCAATATTGCAAGCAGACAGTAATATCTATTCTTAAAAATTCAGTTGCAATTTTGAGAAACCACTTATTCAGCAAAAATCAGTTGTAAATTGTTAATTTCAAAAAAAATAAATTTGAAAGATGTCTACACATATCATGTATATATGCATCAAAATTACAAATGAAAATTTAGCACACATATACTAATTTAAATATAAATAAATTTCTTTATTAATTTTTCAATTTATACCATTCCCTTTGATATATTTATTACACTTTGTCCAAAGGCAAACCATATATACATGGTAAGTAGACAGCTTTTGTTGTGTTTACAAGTACTTATTATATAGTATTAACACTCTATGAATATTTTTGTCAATTTGGTTATTAATGTCTATTTACTCAATGTTATCATCTGTCTCTCGTTTTCAAATCAAACCATAACACATGTTATGGTGTGATACCCCTATATAGTTTATACCCCACAAATCATTTTACGGGGAAAAATATCATCAAATGCGGCATTAAAATATCATCAACCTAGGGTTAAGTATTGCCTACACGTATGCATGTGCTTAAATTCGCGGATACTTTCACTGACGCTATGATGTCATAAATAAATAGTAAGTTCATTCTGTATTAATGCTCTTGAATCATTATAAAAGTATACTTTTGACACAAACTTTGTGTGTACTTTTTCCAGTTTAATCACAAACAAATGAGCTATTGGGAAATGTTTCCAACAATTTACATGGGAAATAAATCTGTTTCTTAATGGGACCGGCCAAGGAGAATCCTATACTATCATACGAGCAATGTCTGAAGGGATGTGTGTTCCACGATCTCAAAATCTAGCGGGTAGATTTTGCTAAAACTCTGCATTTAAGAGTGTTTTGGCCCAAAAATAAGTTTAGAAACCTCCTCAATCCCAGAAAAATCGAATTTGGTCTAAATTTAAGTTTAAAAATCGTAATTTTTAACGTTGGTCTTATGGGTTGCTATTTTAACAAAATAACAACTAAAAGCAAACAAAATTAAAGAAACTTGAATTTAAGCAGTTTTTTAACAGCTGTTTTCTGTGAAGGGTCTGGTGTAGATTTAAAAGCTTGATTACCATAACACTATAATAAAAGTGAATTAAAAACAACGAGCAAGGCTCAGTTAACCTGGTACTTCACCTGAATAGGTTAAATCATTTATCATGATATGTTACTTATAACCAATTACTTTTTATATTTTTCTTTTATTTTGTTACTTTTATTTTGAAACAGTTTTACGTCGTATTTTTGTTTTTGGTTGTTTGTATGAAAATGAACACTTAAGTTATTAATAGTCTACGTATCCACGCTGTTCGGGCCGAGCATTTTAGTTAGGATATTGATAAAAAAGGTAAACTTAATGCATATATTTTTTAATACTGCATTGCGTTCTTTTAATGTTGCTAAAAATGCTATCGCTATTAGTTCTATATCAACTGCCCCCACCAATCCAATATTGTGATTATCATTAATCGCACAAAACTACTTCGTACATTAACAGATGCTCAGCCCAATATCGATGTTGTTATTCTAATTTCAACATCCTATACTATAAAACGAGCAATGTCTGAAGGGATGTGTGTTCCACGATCTCGAATCTAGCGGAGAGATTTTGCTTACTAGTGTAGTAAAATTAAGCCAAAATATGGCTGGAAAATGAAATAATTTTTGGACAGCGAATTTTTGCTGAAATGTGTTCTATACCATCCCCTGACCTCCCTCAGAAAAGTCCCCTGAAATCCCCAGTGGGCAACATGCCTAAAAATGATGGGATGGCCCGCGTGGAGTCAGAAATAAATCTTTTTTCGACCAATGGGTTTATGTACATCAAATTAAAGCTCTTAAGTAGTAGAATTTAATGCCGCAAACCCCATCTCAAAAGGTTGCCTGAGTCGAAAACGGCAGCCTGTCAAACTTTGAATAAAAATCAAATTTTAACCTAAACGCTTAAAAATGTAGCCTAATAATTTTCGAAATACTTGACCTTTCGAGGTGCGGTTTAAGGCAAACGTTTGCTTTTACAATTACCTTTGTAAATGTGGATAGCTAGTCATATGCTTATCATACTACCCTTGAACCACCCTCTTCATGGACGTCCCAAAGAGGAAGTTTTAAAAAAAAATTTCTTAGACCATAGCCATCCTATACATAATTTTAAAGGTCTTAGTAAGGAGAGTACATAGCCGAAAACCAGACCTCAAAAGGTCAAATATGTCGGAAGTTATTGTATTTCAAAGTTTTTATAGTATTATTTTATTCTAAACTTTAAACGCCTGCCATTTCACTCCCGACAGTTATATTGAAGTCGGGTTTACGGCAAAGTATTCTACATTTGAAGACCTTTAATTTGATAGACCCTATATATAAACCTTCTGGAATGTATTTAAATTTAGTACGCTTAATATCAAATTTTAATGTAACTCCTTGTGGGCCAACCCCTCATTTTTAAGCGTGATCCCCATATGGGATTTCTGGGGACTTTTTGGAGGAAGGTCAGGGGACGCCATAGAACACATTTCAAAAGAAATTGGCTTTCCAAAAATTATTTCATTTTTCCCGACTAATTTTACTACACTATACACTTTGCATTTAAGAGTGTTTTGGCCCAAAAATAAGTTAAGAAACAGTCTCAATCCTAGTAAAAATCGAATTTGGTCTCGATGTTGTTATTCTAATTTCAACATCCTATACTATAAAACGAGCAATGTCTGAAGGGGTGTGTGTTCCACGATCTCGAATCTATAGCGGAGAGATTTTGCTTACACTTTGCATTTAAGAGTGTTTTGGCCCAAAAATAAGTTAAGAAACAGTCTCAATCCTAGTAAAAATCGAATTTGGTCTAAATCAACTAAATTTAAGTTTGAAAATCGTAATTTTTAACATTGGTCTTATGGGTTGCTATTTTGGTAACGAAATTATAACGAAAGGTATACAAAAATAAAGGAACAGTAATGTTAGGCAGACCTTTTGAAACAGCTATGTTATCTGTGAAGAGGTATAGTTGGTTGTTAGTAGAAATTTAATAGCTTTATTACAATGACACTATATCAAAACTGAATCAAAACCCAACGAGCAAGGCTCGGTTAACCTGGTACTTTTACCGTGGTAAGTCCAATTCTCATAAGTTTATTATTGAACACCTACAGATCAAGCCCCCTCCAACAACATCAGCAAAAACTTAAATAGGCTACCCCCGTCGAAGCAGACCTGCGTACTCAGAGAATTTCCAATGGAATTTCAGATTATTTACTTTCCCCATAAAAACACCATAGGATCGAGTGTAGGTTTGCTGCCATGGGGTGTTGTTAGAAAATCTAAGTTAATCAATGGTGAATGTAAACACATAATTGTATCAAGCTCTGACAATTTTTTATTTTCCCCATAAACCCTATGGGAGTGAGTATGTAGGTTTGCCGCCATATGGGTTTTGCAAGCAAGTATAAGTTAAACCCTATCTAGATAATGTACATACCAAATTTGATTAAGTTATGTCAATAAGTTTTCTTGATTTCCCATAAGAATAACATGGAAAACACATTTTTGGATTTTCTCCGTAACCTTTTAAGCTACGTTAAAAATTCAAAATTCTAAATTGTTTGTTTTTTTTTAAGTTATTTTGAATGGTTTTAGTTAAAATTCAAGAATTTTTAAAATTAGGGCCTAAAAATGCAAAAACCCAATTTTGACCCATTTGAAACCCCATAAAACCCCGTTCCCATAACCCGACATTGCTGGTTCGCGAACTCATGAAAATAGACCTGGTCCTACACCTTCATACCACATTTGATCAAAATCAGAGGTCCGCTTCAAAAGTTATCGGTACCACGGACACATATACATATACATATATATGAAAATAAACGAACGGTGTTTTTGGCTTCTGGGGACCTAAAAATGAAAAAGTAAAGTGGTCTCGGGCTTATGTCTTACCATGGCTACTACCGTAATGGTAATAGCGTATTCCCTATAGCGAAATTCGCTAAAATGGATTGGAAATTGTAAGAGGACTTCCAATCACGAAGAGCCTTTAGCATAGGAAATAAGTACCAATTTCTCTAATATACATATTTTTCTAGCTTTATTTTGTTTGGTTTTATCAACAACTTTAATGTGGAGACGTTTCATGTCAGCACATAGCCGTGCTGGAGTATCTATATATGCTATATATATATACGTGAAGGCGGTTTTTGTAAAAACGACTCCTCTCTTAAACTTCTGCACCAATTTTAACGTTTGAGGTGTCAAAAGGTTGTCTCGGTTCATAGTTTTGCAATAATGTTTTAGTTTTAGCGAATTTCCCTATAGGGAATACGCTATTACGGTAGTAGCCATGGTAAGACCTAAGCCCGGGACCACTTTACTTTTTCATTTTGAGGTCCCCAGAAGCCAAAAACACCATTCGTTCATTTTCATATATATGTATATATATATATATATCTATATATCTATGTGTCCGTGGTTCTGATAACTTTTGAAGGGGACCTCCGATTTTTATGAAATTTGGTATGGAGGTGTAAGACCAGGTCTATTTTCATGAGTTCACGAACCAGCATTGTCGGGTTATGGGAACGGGGTTTTATGGGGTTTCAAAGGGGTCAAAAATGGGTTTTTGGCATTTTTGGACCTTAATTTTTAAAATTCATCAATTTTAACTGAAACCATTTAAAAGAGCTTAAAAAAAACAAACAATTTGGTATTTTGAATTTTTATCATAGCATAACTGGTTACGGAGCAAATCAAAAAATGGGAAATCAAGAAACCCCTATATCTTGCTTATTTATTGACATAACTTAATCAAATTTGGTATGTACATTATCTATATAAGGTTTAACTTATACTTGCTTACAAAACCCATATGGCGGCAAACCTACATACTCACCCCCATGGGGTTTATGGGGAAAATAAAAAATTGCCAGAGTTTGATACAATTTTGTGTTTACATTCACCAATTATTGATTAACTTAGATTTTCTAACAACACCCAATGGCAGAAAACCTACATACTCGATCCAATGGTGTTTTTATGGGGAAAGTAAATAATCTGAAATTCCATTGGAAATTCGCTGAGTACGCAGGTCTGCTGCGACGGGGGTATTTTTATATATTTTGATTCTAAAGCCCACGGGAAGCCCTTAAAGTTTGTTTTTTGTCCATGAGATTAACGTGAGGAATAATTTTTATTGAATTGTTGATAGTAAAACAGACAAACACATGTTAAAAGCTATATCTGAATAGAAGCGATTGAACTACTATAGTAATATCAATGAATACATGTTTTTGTATTCGTTGGTATATGCACAAAAAAAGTCCGAAGGAAATAATTTTAACAGCCGTGTCCCCATTCACGCCCCATCGCCCTGCAATGTTGTCATTTGTGTTTATGTTTATCCTGTGTATTTCAGTATAAAAATGTGTTTCAGAATAAATTTCGCAACATCGTATCTCCTATCATCGGACTATTTTCGTGAATCCTACTAGGTACATATTAAAATGCCACAGATAGGGAAATTTCCCCCTGTTGATTGGCACCATTTTACCTACGATTCCCGCTGTTTCCTTGGTAACCAGGTATTTGTTTATTGTGGAATAGCCTCCGGATCACTTAATATAAATCAAATAGTTTAAAATACCTGGATTTCTGCCAAGTGATCCTGTAGTTTTGTTGACTACCAAGGTTTCAAGCACTCACATGCTCATTTTCAAGTCTTGAATAAACACCAAGCTTATTTCATGAGTACATAAATGTAGCTCAATCGTCATAAAATAAAAATTAACATTTAACACGAAAACAACACACTAACATTGATTTAAAAAACCGAACTGGCCAGTTCGGTTTTTTAAATCAATGTTAGTGTGTTGTTTTCGTGTTAAATGTTAATTTTTATTTTATGACGATTGAGCTACATTTATGTACTCATGAAATAAGCTTGGTGTTTATTCAAGACTTGAAAATGAGCATGTGAGTGCTTGAAACCTTGGTAGTCAACAAAACTACAGGATCACTTGGCAGAAATCCAGGTATTTTAAACTATTTGATTTATTTGTTTATACTTTTCCACCAGTGATTTTCCATTTTACCCTCACCCCTTAAACGTTTCTAAGGTAAGCAACTTCAATATCCTGCTCTCAGACCATCAAAAGTGTTTTTAAAAATAAACAATCATAAGTTTTAAAAGTCTAATCTGTAATTAATTATTTTAAGCTTGTTAGCAATCAGAATAGCTAAAACTGGTAACCAAGGAAACCAGGGTAAAGTGGTTACCAAGGAAACAGCGGTAATCATGAGTAAAGGGCGCAAATCATTGGGGAGCAAAATATAACATGCGTTTATCACTGTATATTTAGTTTAACCTCATTAGACCGGCCACAAGACTGCACGTGACCGATTACAAAAATGACAATGGTGTAGTAATTAACCCAGTCACATCACCATGAATAATCCACACATATATTTACAACCAGTACTACAGACCTATAGTTGTTTACAATTTAAAAATAAACAATCATAAGTTTTAAAAGTCTAATCTGTAATTAATTATTTTAAGCTTGTTAGCAATCAGAATAGCTAAAACTGGTAACCAAGGAAACCAGGGTAAAGTGGTTACCAAGGAAACAGCGGTAATCATGAGTAAAGGGCGCAAATCATTGGGGAGCAAAATATAACATGCGTTTATCACTGTATATTTAGTTTAACCTCATTAGACCGGCCACAAGACTGCACGTGACCGATTACAAAAATGACAATGGTGTAGTAATTAACCCAGTCACATCACCATGAATAATCCACACATATATTTACAACCAGTACTACAGACCTATAGTTGTTTACAATTTATGTAAATTATCAGTCAACAATGAATTAGGGAAAACATTAAAATAAATATGTTGTAAATCATTAAAATTGTTTGGGTGTCTTTATATACAAACACCACTGAATTAGAGTAGGATTCACGAAAATAGTCCGATGAGAGTCGATACTTTGTTGCCAAATTTATTCTGAAACACATTTTTATACTGTATTATACATAGTATAACACATGGTAAACATAACCACAAATGACAACATTGCAGGGCGAGAGGGGGTGAGGGGGGGGACTCAGCTGTTAAAATTTCCATTGGACTTTTTTCGTGCATCTTGCTAGTGGTATTTTTTGTAGAATAAGAATAGCGCAATGGATAAAAATAGTACATAAAATTCGAATCCGTGTGATTTTTTTTTTATATAAGTGCCTTCCTTCTCATTGGCCGCTTACTATATTGCATGATGAGAAATATTTAACTCTTTTTTATTTACTTATGACATATTAATAATTTTGACTAAGCTATCAGGAAATGGATGTTGGGTAATTTTGACTTATTTCTTGTAGCATATGGGAAGAAATGGTGTGCTAATTGGAAGTGATTCTCCGCTGGTAATAGTTCTATTTCCTGCTCATTGTAACACCCGAAAAATCGTCCTTTTATAATTTTCTAAATTTAAAAAAGGGAATTTGATATTATTCAAACTTGTCAGACTCTAGACTTCACGTACAGCCCGACTCTTGGGGCAGTTGTTTTCCAGCGTTCGACTAGGCTCCAAACCCAAACCAGTTTTCGAGGGGATCCAGCTCTAATGGCCGCCGCCCCCTCTCCTCTACTCCTTTGGGGCTGTGGAACAAAAACTTGAGAGCTTCGAACGATGTCCAGATTCGGTTTGCGTTTTTGTGCCAGGACCCTCTGAATTCTGTCTTTCCGAACAACATGGCTTCTAGGCAGTATGGCTTCTCACAAAATGTTTTCTTAACGGGGAATATTGAGCTACAAAATGGTTCAAAACCTTTTTTTTTAAATCATCAAGGCTAAAGAAGATTTTTTTATTCTACTCTTCATAGTTAGGCTAATTTAAGTAAATGGAATTAATAACAATACTAATTGTTATTTTTAACCATCAAGTTTGCTGTTACTTATATGTCGCTTTCAGCGTTTAACCACTCTACGTTTTGGGGAGTATAAAACTCTATCCGTTTTTCAATCAGTTGATTCTTTCATCCACCTCCTTTAAAAATATTTTAATTATGTCGGAAACTTACAAAAATCGCATATTAAAAAATACAAACTATCGCAATAAAACATACAACATAATAATGACCTGTTACGTTACTATTATCAAAACTACTTTATACAATATCAAGGTAGGTAGAGGAAAAGCATAACTGCTTCTCGAGGTCTGCGGTATAACTATTTTTTTCCGGATATAAAGCGGGAAAACTAAAACGGAAGTTAAGTTATAACTAGGGGTACCTGTGCAGCGCAATGCGTTGCATACTTCAGAGTGCTTGGTGATGAAACCTTGTTCCATGGTAATTTACTTAGTTTTTTTCATAAAATCTAACAAACTTTGCTCAGAGTGCAAAGTCCTTTAAAATTACAGTATATATCACATTCCAGGACAATAAGGTTGTTCCGAAGACTTTCTTTAGGGGACGTCACAAATGGAAGTCGTCGTGGAAACTGCCAATACTTACTTTATGTAATTCATAACTTTAAAGAGCTTTGCATTAATAATTTTCCACAAACCACCTCAGGTCGAGTGTATCTGGAGTTACTATATTGAGTTTTATGTTTTTGGCGGTACAAATTTTAATGCAAAGTTACATATTGACCTATGGTTATATTTAAGATTTTATTCTAACTCCTTGTGGCTTGAAGATTTAAGTATAGATAACTGTTTTGCGAAATATACTTTAAGACCGTAAATAAATTTGAAAACTTTTAGGTTTGTTAATGAGGTAATATTAATGATATTGTACAGTTTCCGATTTATTTTACCATGTTAACATACATGTGCACTTTATACCCTTCAATTCTACACTGTCTCTTCAGTTTATTAAATCATGTACGGATTTATGCACTTCATGTAATTATGCGGATCGGGATGTTAATGGATTTATGCGGATTTCATGTACTTAGTGTGCATTATGTTTGCTGAGGTAATGACTGAAAATAAAAAATAGTCTTTACCTCAAATATTCCAATTATTAATCCTTAGACCTATCATTAATCCAAATTAATCCAAAATAATTAATCCAAGTACTAATCCAAATTAGAAAAAATATATTAAATGTCCAGCATTATCGTTAACTAAGGGGCCCGTGCTCAAATTTCGTAATTTGTAATATATTTCTTTCTATTAGTAAAAAACTCTCCTGCAGTACAATAATTTGAAGGAATTATATGGCGTTTTAAACAATATTCATCCTATACTATAATACGAGGAATGTCTGAAGGGATGTGTGTTCCACGATCTCGAAATCTAGCTGTCAGATTTTGCTTAAACTTTGCAATTAAAAGTGTATTGGCCCAAAAATAAGTTTAGAAAAGGCCTCCATCCCAGGAAAAATCGAATTTTGTCAGAATTTAAGTTTAAAAATCGTAATTTTTAACATTGGTCTTATGGGTTGCTATTTTGGTAACGAAATAACAACGAAAGGTATACAAAAATAAAGGAACATTAATATTAAGGAGACTTTTTGAAACAGCTGTTAACTGTGAAGAGGTATAGTTGGTTGTTGGGGGAAATTTAATAGCTCTAATGACACTATATCAAAACTGAATTAAAACCAACGAGCAAGGCTCGGTTAACCTGGTACTGTTGATTATGCAGTGACAGACGATCTATGTTTGTTTTCAATCTGACTTGAAAATACATCTGAAAATAACCAGATGTTAAGTCACATTTAAAAATTTTACTAGGGGGCCCGTGTGCAAATTGCGCATTTTATCATTCTGTATGAGAGAAACTCATCTATAGAACGTGAATCCTATACTATAATACGAGGAATATCTGAAGGGATGTGTGTTCCACGATCTCGAAATCTAGCTGTTAGATTTTGCTTAAAGTTTGCATTAAAGAGTGTTTTGGCCCAAAAATAAGTTTAGAAACAGCCTCAGCCCCAGGAAAAATCGAATTTGGTCTAAAATTAAGTTTTAAAATTGTAATTTTTAACATTAGTCTTATGGGTTGCTATTTTGGTAACGAAATAACAAGGAAATGTAAACAAAAAGAAAGAAACATTAATGTTAAGCAGACTTTTTGAAACAGCTGTTAACTGTGAAGAGGTATAGTTGGTTGTTGGTGGAAATTTAATTGCTTTTTTGCCTTGACACTATAAAAAAAGTGAATAAAAACCAACGAGCAAGGCTCGGTTAACCTGGTACTGTTGATTATGAAGTGACAGAGATCTGTTTCTGTTTACTAACTGGCTTTAAAATTCATCTGAAGGTAATCAGCTGTTAAATTACAATTCACATTAAAGATCTTGAACAAAAGTTGGTCAGCATGTTAGCATGTTAAAGCGCCCTGTAGAAAAAAATCAACGGCCAGGGGGGCAAAGCCCAAAATTAAATTAAATTTTTAATCATCATTCGCCCACGGGCTACATCATAAGCTCTAAAATGACACCCCAATCGTAAAAATCGGTTAGGCCTAAGTAGGTCGAGAGAAACAGGGGTGCAATGACAGACGAAACCCTTATAGAAATAAGTATTTAATGAAAGCTGGTCAACATTTTAAAGCGCCCTCTAGAAATAAACTGAAGGCTAGGGGGGAGAAGCCCGAAAAATGACCTTTTTAATAATTTATCGCTCACGCGCTACATCATGAGCTTCAAAATGACACCTCAATCTTAGAAATCGGTTAAGGAAGTCGAGAGAAAAAGGGATGTAGGTTCTAACAGATGAAACCTTTATTGAATCGGTGGGTTTACAATCTGTAATAAAGCTTGCACATATGATTTTAATAAATGGATAAATAAACGTCCAAGTAGCCATGTAATTTTCAAAATAAATCGAAAATAATGGTCAAGATAAAACGGCAATACTATTTTTTACATCCAGGCTTTACAACATTAACAATGTTTTGGTTTAAATGGTTAAGTTTCCCAGCCGTTTTGTGCTGGGAAATTTAAATAACACGTTCTCAATTCAAGATACTGTATTTATATTTTTTTAACAATGTTAATGGGTCGGTTACATCCTTAATATTTATTGAATTATATTTTCCATGTAATTATTATTTTTGCTGAGGCGATGACAGAAAATTAATAAGACTTTATATATCTCCATTCTTTGTAAATATTATTAATATGATTAAAGAAATAATTCGGGATTAATTGGTTATACTGCATTATTGATACTGGGCTTACAACTTATCATAAAGGTGCTAATACAAGTTAAAAATATAATAATAGTGGGTCTAGTTTATACAACAATTACATTATGAAGGCCTCTAAGCCACGAGCGAAATGTATTTTAAACTTACAACACGAGCGGAGCGAGCATTGCAATTTTTGCATATACAATCAGTTGATGTGCGAATTGAGAATCAATCGAAATATTTGTTAATTGTCTGGTAAATACTAATCTTATTTCTTATCTATGAGATTCTTCAATTAATTTACAACCTTTTTTTATATTGGAAACAAGAATAATTTGGATCAATGAAAATATGGGAAATCAACTGAAACATTAATGGTCAGAACAAAACTATCTCGTGAGTGTTTCATCAACGATGTATAGACGCTTTATCAAGATTAAAAACAATTGCTGTATACTTTTTTTAGTTGAGGTAAATGTCCTCCCCACTAACTTCACCAACCCATTTTAATTCCGTTTTTGCCAACAGAGCGCCCCCAGTGTTAAAAAGTTGTATAGTTTCAAATCTAAATTCCTAAAGCCCCGTTTACACGCTACGATATATCGGTGTGATGTGATCGGTACCAACCATATCGTAGCGATAATCGGAGCGTGTAAACGGGAGATCGTAGCAATATATTGGGGTAGGACGAAAAATGAAAATTTCATTTTTCTGGCTAGATTGACAACGATATCGCAACGTTGAAGCGACCGGTTGGAACGTGTAAACAGCGCTCCAACTTAATCGATGCGATCAGTTCTGTAGTTGTAAACGGAACATCAATCTCCAATTTATCGCAACGATGTGTTGGTGCAATCAGATCGCACCGATATATCGTAGCGTGTAAACGGGGCTTTCAATCTCCAATTTATCTCAACGATATGTTGGTGCAATGAGATCGCACCGATATATCGTAGCGTGTAAACGGGGCTTAAGAGTTTTAATTGTAGCCTTCATTAGCAAATAATGTTCAGTAAAAAATGCTGTACTGAGCATTGCATTTTATGAAGGGAAACAAAATCGAGAAGTGTAAAACTTGTTTCTTTCTTATATAAGAGGCGGTTTGAGAGCTCGCGCCTAGGTAGTCCGGGAATATCTCTAAGCGCGGGTTAACTTAGTCTGGAGTAAAAAATTGGGTTCGAGAGCTCGCGCGTATCTTCTTCCGCTCGAGTTTATCCTTGTTCGCGCGCAACTCTGGCTGGCGGTTGAAGGGCAGGGAATCGCAGGGAATCTGTGCCGGAAGGTTGGCAACGGCCAGCCGGAACCCCGGCGCCCGGCTGTCTACAAGGCCGTCTCGCCCACCCCAAACCATGGAATTGGCGGTACGGTGAGGTGGTCGGGTGGTTTACAACAATGTATGAAAAACTATATTGTTACTTGAACACTACAAATTAATAATTTATTGTATTATTTGTTACCTGAATCGAATCTGTATTGAAGGAAACCAAACATTCTCTCAACAGCTGTTGATCTATATAGTTCTTATAAAGCTCTTTGCTATTGCATAATTGGTATAGTAAAATTATCTGGCATTAAATTTAAAGCTTCACAATATGTTTCTGCGCCATAGACACTGACAACACATAAGGACAAAACCCCTCTACATTTAAATACTTAAATAAAATGTTTTTGTGTTATACATAATTAGGGGATAACGTAATTCCGGTATAAGCAGCAAAAATACAACTAAAGATTTAGAAAAACTTTACGTTGAGTAATGGCCCCCCATGCAGTTCACGTTCGTTATCAGTGGAATGTAGATGTTGTGGCGTCTTCCCGCACCTGTCGAAGCAAAACATTGTCTTGCATTTAAGGAAGTGCTCGTAATTCAGTTGAGGATAACATTTGTGGTGATTTTTTGGGCTTTTTGGAAGTTTATTGGATTAGGATATTCTGTATAATTCGAATTCGACCCACATTTATTTCATTTTCCCCTCCATATAGGCCTATAATTTTATTTAACGGATTACAGACCTAAAAATATACGACGTAAAATATTACCTATTTTGCTGGCATTAAGATTTTTTGGGAATTACATGTTTAGGTACAGGAAAATCAAATCAAAAATTAAAATCAAAACAACCTGAGTCTTGAGAAAATATTCTTTGTGGAAGTTATTAAGTTTTGTCCGTCACTACACTCCAATTGTTTGACCTGTAATAGCCATCAAGGGCCAAGTTATTCCAAGTTATCTATACGTGTGCCTACCTACAAACCATATTTTTATTTACACAGGTTTATGGATACAGTAATACGTTGTGTTATAAATTTAAACTGTATGAACATTGTTTAATGTTTATACTTGATTAATTTGCAACAAGTTTTTCATAAATTCAATCACTAAACTGGACAAATCCGCCTAAAATTAAATAGCAGTACCAGGGGGGCCGAGCTTAAGCTCGGTAAAATTATTACTTTCGTTCTCACACAAAGCTCGTTCGCTCCGCTCATTCGCCCTCTTCCATTTTAAAGACAAGCTCGTTCGCTTCGCTCACTCGCCAAGCCGACGGGTGCTGCACTTTGGTATAATTTTCCTAAGCAACATGTTAAAGATGTAACACATTGGTTTATATCTACAGTTATCAGCTGATTTTTGTTCAATTAAAAAATCTCCATAAGGATAACATGGAAACTTTGAAGTGCTCTAGCGCGAAAACCAAATTTTTCCCAGCTATGGGGCCAGCTCCAATCGATTTCTGGTGGCCAAAACGGGGGTTTTATATTTTAAAAATAAAAATATGGGGATATTCAATCAAAAAATCAAAAATCCTTGGAGCGAAAAAAAACTTTATGCCCGGACAAACGGAGCTTGTTTATAGTATAAGATTTATCGTTTACCATACTAATTTACCGTATAAGCAATAACTTTATATTCGGAACACTTTTTTGTTGGAATTCATTTTTTTTAAATTTCATAGTACAGTAGCTTGAATAGCCTAAACGTAATCACGGGCAAAAATAAAGACGAAATAAAAACAAAAAATATGAATTTTTAGACGTAAATATGTTTTAGAATGACACGGTTAACTTAAATATAGCATTATTATCAATTCAGTGATAATAGCAAGCATGAAATACGTAGGCCTAATAATAAAGTTACGCTCCAGTTAGACCTGCCCCCTGGCAGGTCTAAGTTGCCGCCCAAAATCGCTCATTTCATACTCGAGTTTATCTTATTTGCGCTCCAACTCGGACTCTCAAACCCACAAAGATTATCTTTTACGCCCAGACTACCTAAACCATGTCTCTCAAACCCGAATAGTTCAGCCGCAGTTTATCCCTCCCATATTAAGCTCGAAGTTATCTTTACGCCGCGGCACGCGTAAACCCGAGCTCCCGAACCCGATTTTTAAGCTGACGCGCAAAATCTGGTTATAACCGGTATTTACGCCCGGGATTAAGCTAAACGCGAGCTCTCAAACCGCCTCTTAAGGGTTCGTTTTTGACCTACTTTTGTATCTAGGTCGTACGGTTTGCTGATCTAAAGGTAAATTTACATTATTATATAAACGTTCATAGAAGGGTGATTAACTGTTCGAATGATCTCGGCTTGAACTTCTCAGAATTTGGATTTGACCACGAGATATGCCCAATAAACAAAACAGTGTCACTTAGAATATTTTAATTAAAAAATATTAAACTTTTGTGAAATGAGGCTGTGTAAGAGGAAACGCAGATTTTTTGACGTTTATTATTTTGATTTTTCAAATTAATTGCTCACTAGGCACCAATTATTTTCTGAATTCTTTTTTTACCTTTGACATAGGGCTTATGCCATAGTTTCTTATTTTATAAAAGAGGAGATTGATAAAAACGTCGTTCACAATAAGAATCAGCTGAGTTTAGGTTTTTAGAGATTAATGAGAAAAAAATTACATTAATTCCCTTCAAAACAACAATTAAGATGCGTGTGGCTAGAACATCGATTTATACATAGTATGTACATTGATGGGCGGGCTAGAATGGTGTCCGTACAGCAAAGCTATGAAATCAGGCCAAGACTTGGTGGACACCCGGTATGTTGATTTGTTTTTGATAAACGTTAGCGCCATATCAACTAAGATGTTTTACTACACGAATCAAATCAGCCGATGGCAATAGAAGCAGGAAACATCTAGGTATAAAAAATGTAAAACAGGAATCTATTTTTGTGAGTTTTTCAAAGCATTTTCATCCTTCAAAATTATTCGATCTTAAATAACCATAAAGTTTTGCCTTTCACAAATGTTTTATATCCGAATAAAACTGATAAATTTATTTCTATTAGTAACTATTTTCAAGCTGTAATCCAGCTACTTAGATACGCCAAGTTTCATTATTACGCTGATAATCTACAGATTTATGGTCATTTCAAAGTCAGCAGGTTTGAATGAAGCTGTGACTAAAATGAAACGATTATATTGACAGAATGACAGAATTGTTCAGTGGGCAGCAAAGAACGGACTTAGACTAAACCCAGACAAATCAAAACTAATGATAATAGGACACTCACGACTCTCAGTAAAGTTGACATGAACAGTGTACCCAACAATGGGACAATTTTGGCATACTATGACAAAGCCAAAAGTCTTGGTTTGACTATCACTAATACACTTGACCGGACTGTTGCAGTAGTGAATACCTGTAAAAGGGTATTTGCTGCTGTTTATATATACTCTAAAAAATTCAACGACTTTTGCCCTTCCAGGGTGTCTAGTAGTCTTGAAAATCTGGAAAGTCTTGAATTAGTATTGAATTTAATAATGGTCTTGAAAAGTCTGGAATTAGTCTTGAATTTTCAGTCTAGTCTTGAAATTTACAAAAATTTAACTATAGAGACGCTTGCAATCGCCGATTAAGACGCTGTGATAAAGATTGCTAACCAGAGATGCTTGTAATCCCCAATCAAAACGCTTGCAACTGCAGACCGTAAACAAACGCTCACGATTCTATTAAATAATATGTTAAATTCCAAAATTTGTTTACAGTAGACAATAATGGAAAATGAATTTTACTAACATTTGCCTACAAGCTAAAGAAAACAAGGAAAAACAACATTTTAATTATTACCAAACATATGCAATTTTATGTGTTCTATAAATTTGCTATCATATTGAATTTTTGGAAGGATTTATATTACCCTATTTATTTTAATAAACAAAACAGAACACACACCCTACCAAGGACGGACAAAGGGTTAAAAAAAATAGAATTACAAACTTGTGCATTATTTTAATTTAAACGATTTAAATTTTCAATGTTGTTGAAGAATTAATAATGCTTCTTCTAAAAAAGTAATGATTTTGTAGTTTAATTTTAGGGATGGACGGGAATGGATTTTTAGTTCGGGGCGGGACGGGACGGGAATTTTTATTTCCCATCCAATTTCGGGACGGGATCGGGACGGGATGCTCTTCTCGACGTATCGGGAAATATTCGTTTTGACTTTTATCTGAGTGTCGTATAAAGACAATTAATGTTAAATATCAACTAGTTCTCCTCCAACTTGTTCCACTTGTTTTTGTATAAGTTACAGTGAATGTCCTTTTGTTGCAAAAAAATAAAATATACAGTTTTGATATTTGTAGGACGCTAAAAGATCATGGGAAAGTATAAATTTTATTGTAACCAAATAAATCTAAGTTGAATCACTAAAAACACATAAAGGAAAAATGTTGCCCATGTCTTATTTAATACAAGTTTTGTTTAATGAAATATTAAACGTTTGGTACGAAGAATGAAAATAATTATTATGTACAGTACCGGTATGAAAAAAATATAGATTAAAACAATTAATTGGAAAAATTGTAAGAAAACAATACTATATTACAATAAATAAGGCTTGCTCAGATAAAAAAGAATAAAAAAACCAAAAATTGAAATTAGATTAAATATTAACACTCAGAAAAGAAGTTGTTGAACAAGACACTTATAACCCGAAGAAATATTTTGCCAATTTTTTTATATTCATTGACTTTACTGAGACAGTTTTTTACTTGAAGAATATAAATAAGAAAATTGAACTAAGAAATTATAACCTATTAGACATTATACTATTATTAATTGTTATTTACATGAATTCATTTAACTATTTTTTGCTACATCAGAAAAAAAAATTAGGGAGTGTATGATGAAAAAAAATTTAAAAATGTAAATTTAAAGCTATAAACCCTCATAAGCTATAGCTAAGCCATGTTTTACTGGTTAGCGAGATTGTCGGCCGCGATCGCCGTCCTCGCTAAGAGATCTTCGCCTGCGATAGCTGTCCTTGTCACCGCGATCGTAGGCCGCGACAGCCGTCCTCGTTAGCGAGATCGTAGGCCGCGACAGCCGTCCTCGTTAGCGAGATCGTAGGCCGCGACAGCCGTCCTCGTTAGCGAGATCGTCGGCCGCGATCGCCGTCCTCGTTAGCGAGATCGTAGGCTGCGACAGCCGTCCTCGTTAGAGAGATCGTCGGCCGCGATCGCCGTCCACGTTAGCGAGATCGTCGGCCGCGATCGCCGTCCTCGTTAGCGAGATCGTCGGCCGCGATCGCCGGCCGCCGTTCGGCAGTTCCCGTCCCGATAAATTCCCGAGTATCAAAAAAATCCCGCCCCGATGATCGGGACAAAAATTTCCCGAAAATTTTCCCGAAATTTCGGGACCCGACCATCCCTATTTAATTTTAATGGTCTTGTTTTTGACAAAAATATTACAATTCATTAGCCTTTTAAACTGCTACTGAAGACTAAAATAGTATACACATGCCTTCCTTTGAGTAGCTCAAATTTTGTTGTTGGATATAATCACAACGGTACATGTTTTACCGTGAATATATGGCATTGTCAAGTGATATAAATAAGAACATAGCCTTCTATCCATCAAAGGATAGGTCAAGGATAAAAAAAGACAAAGTACGGTAGTAACACAGTTAATTTTGTGTATTTTACTCCTTGACCAATCCTTTGATAGGTGTTATGTTCTTGTATCACTTGACAATGCTGTATTCACAGTGAAACATGTAGTGATTATATCCAACAAAATTAAAGCTGTCGATGTAAGGAATGTGTGTACTATTTAAAAACAAATATATATAAGTGACAATTATGTAAATAGTTTTGTTAAATGTAAGATAGATATGTATTATGTCGAGTAATGCGGCAGTCTTGAAAAAGTCTGGAATTAGTCTTGAATTTTTAATGAGAAATAAACTAGACACCCTGCCTTCCACATTAAATTTATTTTGATAAAATCACTTGTCTTCCCGCTCTTCAATTACTGCAACACTGTAGTCAATAGCATGACTGAGGCGTTGGCCTCAAAATTACCACGAGCTCAAAATTATTGCATTCGATTTTAGTACAATCTTCAACGAGATGTCCGCGTCACACCTTTCTACATTCATTCATCTTTGTAAAAGTTATCAGACATCAGGGTGCTGCGAATTGTCACGATCACACATTCTGTAATCAAACTTGGAATCATAAATTATCTCGCGATCGAAATCAAATTAGAATTTTTGAATTATAGAAGTTCAAGAAATACCAGCACTCATTTCATCAACACTTCGAATTCCATACGGTACCAAAAAAGAACTGTTTTCAACGAATCTTTCATAGTCACAGCTTGTCGTCTATGGAACTGGAACTCCTTACCCTACACAGTAAGATCCGTAGAATCCCTATCCTGGCTGACGGTGGCGCTGAAGGAGTATTAATTACCTCAACCGTATGGCCGCGTGGCTTGGCGGGATGGCGTGCTTTAGGAGTAGGTGCAGCATGTAGAATAGAATGTAGAATGAATATTTGAAAATTTTATTGATCTTAGCGAATTTCCCTATAGGGAATACGCTATTACGGTAGTAGCCATGGTAAGACCTAAGCCGGGACCACTTTACTTTTTCATTTTGAGGTCCCCAGAAGCAAAAAACACCGTTCGTTCATTTTATGTGTGTGTCCGTGATACTGATAACTTTTGAAAGGGACCTCCGATTTTGATGAAATTTGGTATGAAGGTGTAAGACCAGGTCTATTTTCATGAGTTCGCGAACCAGCACTGTCGGGTTATGGGAAAGGGGTTTTATGGGGTTTCAAAGGGGTGAAAAATGGGTTTTTGGCATTTTTGGAACTCAGTTTTCAAAATTAATCAATTTTAACCGAATCCATATAAAATATTTTAAAAAAACAAACAATTTGGTATTTTGAATTTTTATCTTAGCATAACTGGTTACGGGGAAAATCATTGAATATGTTTTACATGTTATCCTTATGGGAAATCAAGAAAACCCTATATCTTGCTTATTTATTGACATAACTTAATCAAATTAGGTATGTACATTACCTAGGTAGGGTTTAACTTATACTTGCTTACAAATCACATATGGCGGCAAACCGCGTGTGTTCCATTTGCCCCACGGTTTCGGGCCCATCTCAAAACAGGACACTTGCCCCACGGGGTTAACAGTTAGAAAAAATGACCGCTAAGAACAGGACACTTGCCCCACCAGAAGAGAGGGCGGTACAGCCCCTCTCCCAACGGCCTGCTGCTTTCTCGCCTGTCTCGCCAAAGGTAAATTCTATTTGATGGATACGTAATTGTGTGTGTGTTTTTTTCATTCCTGGAGTGATTAAACATTTTTAGTCAATCCCAAGTCAAAAACGCCAGATTGAAGGGTTTCAATCAAAAATTATAAAAGCCTCAACGTTAATATTTACTATACTATTTCATAGTAGCAGCCATGTAACTGTTTTCTTTTGTCCAAACAGTATATTATTACAAGGCTTCATTGTGTAATTAAATTATGGTATTTAATTAAAATAAAAATCATTTAGGCAAATTATCATTAGTTAATATAATATCATTCTCGCGTGATTTTAAATTAATGTTTAATTTTCTATTTAATTACAGTAAACAGTATGCAATATTCCAAAGAAAAAACTAGTAGACATTAAGCATTCTTGTGTTTTATACTAAATATACCACCAAGCCGGAGAACACGATAACTCTAAGAGTACTTTTTTTACCATCACAACTCTCATTCTCGCGCCACGGAAAGAGGGTTACTTTAACTTACAGTTTTATGGGAGAAACTGTTTTGCACGCTCTCTTATTTTGATGTTAGCATTTTGTATTTATTTTAATACTCGCATACGTTATTTATTATTGAATTTTGATATCGAATAACAAAGGAATCTTTATTTAGGAATGTTAAGTGATCTATTCGGCTCAATTAGAGGGTCGCATGTAGTCGTAATGTGAGTAAGCGAAGCAGGGGGCTACAATGCATTTCATACAGCATTTAAGGACGCATGCATTTCATGCTTTATGATGACGTCACCCAACAGAGCATTCAGGCAACCACCAGCCAAGCCGAGTGAGGGAGAGAGAGAGCGAGAGAGGCGAGAGAGCAGCAGGCCGTTGGGGGAGGGGTTGTACCTCCCTCTCTTCTGGTGGGGCAAGTGTCCTGTTCTTAGCGGTCATTTTTTCTGACTGTTAACCCCGTGGGGCAAGTGTCCTGTTTTGAGATGGGCCCGAAACCGTGGGGCAAAATGGATACACCCGGCAAACCTACATACTCAGCACCCCTATGGGGTTTATGGGGAATATAAAAAATTGCCAGAGCTTGATACAATTTTGTGTTTACATTCACGAATTGATTAACTTAGATAAATCTAACAACACCCCATGGCAGCAAACTTACATACTCGATCCTATGGTGTTTTTTGTGGGGAAAGTAAAAAATCTGAAATTCCATTGGAAATTCGCTGAGTAGGCCTACGCAGATCTGCTGCGACGGGGGTAATATAATTTTTTATTACAATTATTTAAAGCAAGGTATCATGTTAAAAAAAATTCTTCTTAATTTTTGTTTTTATAGTACCTACATTATATATTTTATTTTAGTTAATATTATTTTGTTTTATAGTTTAACCATTGACTATGTACACTAACGTGAGTAGACTTCTCATAGCATAGGCGTCTGTGAAGCATATTGACGGTGGTGCGATCTCGTGCGGCGTATGGAAATACACGTGACATATGATAGATAAATCAGTATTACCACTCTTCTCAACTAAGGATGAAACATTTCATACTTGAAAGTTATGTTTATGTTTTGGCAAAGTGTTTTTGCAGCACTGTAAATTCAGCTGAATAATAACGAGATCGATGGCAGCGACTCTGGTGCGGCGTACACCGAACTTACAAAATTTTGCCTCAAACTAAATGCATTGGATGAGAGGTCTATTCACGTTAGTGTACATAGTCAATGGTTTAACTATGTAAGAGAGGACTATGTGCACTAATGTTCGTCTCGATAAAGAAGCATTCATTTCATTTTTTATTTTTCATTTACTTAGCGATGGCTTGTGGATGCGATATTCCCTGGTGAGGATTAACGTCCGCACCAGTCAATACTAGTTCATCCATAAAGACCATCCTCATAATTAGACCAATGCATATATGAGGTCGAATTGTGGTTCGGATCCCACGTTAAACTGTAGGTCCCTAGATACCATTGGCTGTTGGGCTATTAATTAACAGTCCTGTCTAAGGAGAATATTTCGCCTTAGTCAGTAAGAAGACTACAAGATCGCGCCACAATCATCATACATATTACACTCATCTCTCATTCGTTTGGCCTAAACTACCTATTTAGTGAGGTCGCCATTTCAAAAAAAGTAATGAAGATATTAAGGTATTAAACCAGTGAAACTAGTAAAATTAACTCGGTTTAGCCACTCACAAATACGACTTTTATCAAAACACCATAAACTTATGCCTATCTTACTCATTCCTCGGTGTTTTTTTTTTTCTACCAGGAAAGCGTTTGAGTGTCCGGAAATTACCGTGCAGACTATGAAAAGTAAATGGTAAAATTACCAGTAGGCTACGGAGAAAAAAATCAAAGAAATGTCGGGTTATTAAATGATAGCCTAAATAAAAGTAATGAAAATTAATGTCTATTACATCACAACAGTTTTGTCCAGTCCTGAGACGGACACACGTTTGTGATAACAATTAAATGTTTTTACGTTGCTCTCGTTATTTTATTTCACTTTTAGTTGTTGATACGTTGGCATCCCTCATCAAGCCGCTAAAAATCAGAAGGTTGGTAGGCCTGAGTGAGGGACTGCTGTTGCTGTTGATGTGATGAGACTCGTTATGTTGGTAGCCCTGCTCAGAAGCCCCTCCGCTGATCGTCTTTGTCCAACCTGTTAGATTTATGGCCTTGTGCCAAGCCGCCGCGCCGCCAACCAAGAGTTTCCATCCCCTTCGCCGCTACCCTTGGTCTCGAAGGTTTCAAGGACATTAGATACTGTAGTCTAGAACCCAAAATCGTCTTACAAACACATACCACCTATTACTGCCGAGTAATACACAAATCGAGTGTTTTGCGAAGTTACAATGTTTTTTTAGAATGTGGTACAACCACATTTTCAAGTATCGGGCAAGTTCTAACGTAGACTGATTTTTGGATGAACACTGCATAAAGTTTATTATTTCAAACATCATCTGAAAACCTGTAATTGCAAAATTTTTTATATAAAGAATCCAGTTTCATAAATTTTAGTCGTTATCAAAAAATATTCATCGTTATTTTAAAATATAGCCTACTAGAAGTATTCAATGTTGGTAGGCCTACTTGTCTGTTATACATAAGCCAGCAATTATTTTATGTTCTTATTAACTGGGAGAAACGTGCGCAATGTTCTAATAATCAGTAAATAGTCTTCTTTCAATTGGATGTAATTTTTTAAGACCGCAGTTCAAAATAACATAAAAAAGTACTGTAGCTGGCTCTGGTTTTATGTTTAACAGACAAGTAAGTACCTATACCTATAAATGTTTTATAATGTCGAACTCTGTGGAGATTGTAGCAGTATTTTTATGTTCGTCATCACAATAATCTGTTGGAAACAAAAATAATATAAGTAATTGACAAGCTGATGTAATTAAAAAAAAAATAGCTCCATTGAGAACTATTGAGTACAATATGTATCAAACCGGAATCTCTCCAGTATTGCCATCTTATAAAGAACTCATAAGTTTCCAACAGTTGGTTTCCGAAGGGATTTTTTTTTTATGAATGTATTCATGAAAGCTGTCTACTTCTGGGTAGAATTTGCAACTATACATTTAACTATTTCCGGGCAACTTACTGTAGTGCGTACTAAAGGGATACCTATTTAACTTTACCGGTACTTCGTCCGTGCAGTCGAATTGCGAATTTTTCCTTAATTTTCCCTTCCTCTCGCCGCCGCCAAGAATCCAACTAGTCAGAATCACGGCGGATCATTATTATTACAGCTTTTTAATTTTTAATACTATCCCTTAATAAGAAATAAGGTATATTTCATTTGTATGTATGTATGCATAAGGACCTCGAAAACGGGAAAACGGCTAGAAAGATTTTCGTCAAACTTTTTGCAAATAACTTCTGGGATGTTTTATGCTTTTTTTAAATCCATAAAACATCTATATATATATATATATATATATATATATATATATATATATATATATATAATTCTGTAAGGCGGATTTCTTGAGCAAAATTGTGAGCGTTATACAAATCGCAGAAAGATGGGAGGGGTCTCACATTAAAGGTCTCGGTCCCATACACGAGGGAAAACTATCGGCGTGTCCATAATGTTAACAGGAAATGAGAAATCACGTAAAACGTCCTCCATAAGAATAGCATGGGGATTCGAAAAGCGTCTGTTTTGTGTAAATTAAAACATGTGTTATGGTTTAATTTTAAAACGAGACACAGATGATGAGTGAAGATGATAAAATAATTCACCCCAAAAGAGAAGCAATCTATATGTAGCCTATAATTCTGTGAGCGAAATTTTTTGAGTAAAATTGAGAGCATTTTGCAACTCGCAGAAAGATGGTAGGGGTCTCAAATTAAAGGTTTCTGTCCCATGCATGAGGAAAAATTATCAGCGTATCCATAAAGTTACAAGGAAATAAGAAATATCGTAAAATGTCCTCCATAAGAATTCCTCGAGGGTTTGAAAACCGACTGCTTTGTGTACATTAAAACGTATGTTATGATTTTATTTTAAAACGAGGGACAGTTATGATAATAAGTCCATTGAGTGAGGAACTATTAATAACCAAATGACATAATATATCTAGAGTGGTAATAGGCCTACTATAAAGACGTTTTGAGGCTTTGTGCAACTAAAATTTCTACTAGGAGCGTTACCAACCTTACAAACTATTAAAAATGGACTGCGGTTTTTTACTGTTATGTTATAATAATTTAAATTGTAAAAAACTGAGCCTGTATGCAAATTATGAAATAAATTCTGATCGTGATGGGGACGCAATGAATTTTGGTTTGAGAAACAACACCTACCTTATTTACATTGAAACAGGTTTAGGTTTTACTTTACGTTATGATCATCGTCACTCAAATGATCATATTGAGTGACGATGATACATTAATTGAAACTTAAAGTGTATCATTCAACTAAGTGTTGGTATTCTGTTAGCTGAATTTTCTCAGAAACCTTTTGGTCATTTCATAGATTGTAGAGTTTTTAGGAGAGAGTTAAAATAAAAGTCGTTTGTCCTACATACTAGGGAAAAAAGTAGCAGGTCAAAAACTTTATAACAAAATGGGAAAGAAAGATATTAAGAAAAATATTTAAGAAAGATTATTTTCTGAAAGGTTCTCCAAAGAGATTCTCCATGTAGTGATTAAAAAAATCTTAGCTTTACACAAAATCATGAATTTTGATTTGGAGGGACGAATATTAACAGTTAGTAAAGATGATGATCCGTCATGTTTTTTTTCTCATTGCCGATTTTCTATGTTATATTAAAAAGTCGTCATAGATAAAAGGGACTATGATTTCTTGCAAAACATATTTTTCATAGATCGATATAAGTAACAACATACAGAATGAAGCATGACAAACGGGTGGCCTAATAGTACAGGATTGTAAAGAGTGCTTTGAGGGGGCAAATAGCCTGTTCAAACGGTATTGTTAAAATAAATTTAAATTAAATATCTGGAAACTTACATAGTAAAGAATTGGTGATCCACTATGGTTCATGCTATTTTAATTTTATGATTAGGGGCTTTTGCCTCTATGAGCCACTAGATACACATATTGTTTTAAAACTAGTACCAGGGGGACCGAGCTTATGCTCGGTAAAATTATTACTTTCGTTCTCACACAAAGCTCGTTCGCTCCGCTCACTCGCCCTCTTCCATTTTAAAGACGAGCTCGTTCGCTTCGCTCACTCGCCAAGCATAGATTTTTCTAAACCACAGGTTAAACATGTAACACATTGGTTTATATCTACAGTTATCAGCTGATTTTTGTTCAATTAATAAAATCTCCATAAGGATAACATGGCACCTTTGAAGTGCTCTAGCGCGAAAACCGGATTTTTCCCAGCTATGGGACCAGCTCCAATCGATTTCTGGTGGCCAAAACCCCCATATTCAATAAAAAAATCAAAAATCCTTGGAGCGAAAAAAAACTTTGCCCGGACAAACGGAGCTTGTTTTAGAGTATAAGATAAGATATCTGATGATTAAAAATGAGCAGTACAAACATGTGGTGTGACTGAGTAGTTTTTATTTTTAAATTTCGTTTGAACTGTTGAAGGTAAATTATTTTAAACTGGCCTGTACAGTTGGCCTACACATTATATTGCAGTCCTATATTTTATCGACATTTCTAGGTTTATATATTACCTTTGACTATATACACATAGTGTACATAGTTAATGATATCACTAGCTTTTACCTTTGGCTTCGCTCGCATTGTAGCCTTCAAAAAATTAGCAGAGATCATTACAGTAGAAATACTCTAATATTAAAATTTTTTCATTGAATTTGTTTCTTATCAAAAAATAATAAAAAGATAAAATCAATTTTCAAATTTTTATTCTATTTTTTATTTTTCGTAAAAAATAATTCTTTTAAAATAAAAGTATTCTATGTTACTTTTGATACCTCCAAGAATATGTGTACAAAGTTTCATGATGATTAGTTGAGTAGTTTTCGCGTGAAAGTCTAACAAACAACAGGACATCCACATTTATAATATTTGTATTATATAATCTTTTTTAAATAGTACTACAATATCATTTTCTCTGTGCGTGACTATACAGTCACGTCGTGTCGAACTATCTAGGTACTACTGTACCTACACATAAATAAGGTTTCAGTTTAAGAAGTAATTCTTAGCTATGTTAGCTTTTTCTTTTGCTGAGCTACAATTTACACCAAATAATACGTAATTGTTTTTTGGAATTATACACTACCATATGATATCCAGTGCGCAAATACATAATGGATAGTGATTCTGGTTTTATAGTAGAATGCACGAAAATAGTCCGATGGAAATTTTAACAGCTGTGTCCCCCCTCACCCCCTCTCGCCCTGCAATGTTGTCATTTTTCGTTATGATTACCATGTGTAATACATTATAAAAATGTGTTTCAGAGAATAAATTTGGCAACAACGTATCGACTCTCATCGACTATTTTCGTGAATCCTACTATAGTAGTCTACGGTATTCACTCACCACTTCATCTACTCAGGGCCTACTATATTTCTGATCACCTTCAATCGCGACTATGCACTATTAGGTTCATCATCACAACAGTGTAAGTGTTTTTAAAATGGGCGTGCATCATTTGCGCAGTGTGCGGAGAGCCAGGTAAAAGGGATGCGTGTTTTGCGCAATGACCTCCTGGGGTTTCTAAATGCATCGTTTGCGCAGTACAGGGTGGTGGGCGCGGCATTATTTTTATTTACAAAGTTATTGAAAGCTCATGTCCGTGTAAATGGCCTTTGAATGATTAAACGTGTTTGGCATAAGACCTTCAAGTTTAAAAACTAGCATAACAATATTCAATTCAATTTAATCTATTGCCAATACAACATGAACTTTGTTGGTAGCAATGTATATAACACATAAAATTTTCAATAGGCCTACAACAGAAACTATGGCAAATAATAGGACACAATATCACGGCCTTGACCGTACATTTAACACTTGGATTTAATGTTTACCATTTGTAGTTTGTTTCTATTGCAACGGTGAATTTTATGAGTGGTTTTATGTTGAGGAGTTAGTATAGGAGAGGCTACTATCCACAGTAAGAATAGAGGCAATGTTTGCCATAGAAACCATTCGTGCAAATATATTCCAGCCTGAGCAAGTAATACAATCTGTACCAACTGTTGAAAGTATAAAAAACGCTCGATATATTAGGTACAACAAAGTTGATACATTACAAGAGTATAAATTATTCATGAATGTATAATTTTTATGATTAATTGTAAGTAGTTGATTACAGCTACCTAAGTTAGAGAGAGTAACAAAAAAGCGGTTGCGAAAATTTTACAAAAATAGGTTATACTTATTTATAGTATATTTCATAACAAGAGTGGAAAGTGTCTTTTCCGGGCCGAGATCGAGGCTTTAGCCGAGCTCGGAATTTCGATCAAGGCACGGAATAACACTTTCTACTCGAGTTATGAACGATATTTTTCATCACACTGTAGATAATTAATAATAGTAATTAATTAAATAATGCAAGTTTAAGAAACCACCTATGGATGCTCAATTGATTTCCGCAGTACAATGAAAACAGTGATTCTGTTTTACACAGCTGATTACATTATTGAGAACAGCTGATTTCACTTACCTAACCTCCACTTCGCAAACAGCTGATTTTCCCTCTCTAGAGTGGGAAAACGGTTTTTCTACAATCTCAGCTGGTGATGAATATTGCTGTTACCCGTACAGTGTGATGAAATAGCTATTTGTGTAATAAGAGCGTAAAGTACGTCATTGCCACTCGAGAATTGTAGATGGCCGCACGAAGCGTCAGCTGAGTGCGGCCAAACAATTCGAGAGCGGTAATGACTATTTGCGCTCGTAATACACACAAGATTTTTCCTACCAACATAATTGTTACATATTACATGTTTTATTGTATACAAAGTGTCATTTAGATTATTTTTTATTTGTTTCTGTTGAAACATAATGTTAACCATCAAACATAACCTCAAACTAAAAAAGAAGTAATTACTAAACGACAACAATGAATAACAGCTGTAGCAAGGTTTGTAATAACAGCTGATTTAAAATTGCTGTTTGATCTAGCGTGCGGTAAAGAATCATTGCCGCTCTAGAGCGGGAAAGAAACGGAAACCGGAAATGAACTGTTTTGCATAAGGGTTACAGGTGTGGCAATGCAATTATTTCTATGCAGTGGTAGGAAAACTTATTTTCCTACCACTGCATAGAAACAATCACATTGCCACAGCTGTAATCCTACGCAAAACAGTTCATTTCCGTTTTCCGGTCCTTTTCCGCTCTAGAGCGGTAATGGAACATTGGCGCACGCTAAATCAAGGTTATTTTAAATATACAATAGGTTAGAACGGTAAAGAAGGTGACGTCACAACACAGACTAGTTTCTATTGGTCAAGAATCACATGACAATCACCATAATTATTACAAATTTAATAATTAAATTATTGTAGTTGCTTTGCTCTGAATCAGCTGATTTCACGGTCAGTATTTCGATAACCCTAACTTCCGGTTACACACCTATAGTTTCCCTGTCAAATATTGACGATCTAGGTTATGTTTACATTAATCACAACAGAAATATCAAACACAACCGAATTACATTTTATATACAACAAAACATTTAATCGGTTGTAATTATGGTGGTAGGAAAAATATTGTGTATATTACGAGCACAAATAGTCATTGCCGCTCTCGAAATGTTTGGCCGCACTCAGCTGACGCTTCGTGCGGCCATCTACATTCTCGAGCGGCAATGACGTTATTTGCGCTCTTAATACACAAATAGCTATTACCGACGTTAATACGAATACAGGAAATAGTTGCCAATAAATCACAAGGTGTCTTTGGTAAATTAATTAAATACAATAATCTATGTGCAGGCGCAAGGTTTATCACAGATCGAAATTTCGTTTAAAATTCAAAGCAAAACATAATACAAAATGATACGTAGCCTAATAAGTACAGAAACTACATTTATCAAATATCCATAATCCATATGAAATGTCTATAAAATTCCAGGGGGTGGGTGCCCAGTGTCTGCAGATCAGCGCTCCTTGCGCTGTAATGCACACTCGATACGTATGTGTATTCAGTGGTAGGTGTGGGACGGCGAATGTTTGCGAATTGTTGTCAGCAGGCTGAGGCTACCTGGACGGAACACTGCGCAAATGATGCAACGGGATTGGCCACCCTTCGAAATATTTTACGGCAGGCTTACATTCTGGGCAAATGAAGAACGACCTCTAAAACAATTCCTAGAGTAATAAGATAAGAAAGTTTTCTTAAATCCAATGTTACTATTCCTTGTGAGCCATTAAACAACCCTCCTGTTTCATATTTTTTGTTGTTGAATATTTTCACCGCCGTTTTGTGGACAATTATTACAGCTCTATTTTCGTTATTGATTTATACACATTCATATGCATGCATACAGACATACAATTTATTGATACCTACCTTAATAGTTTTCATGTAGGAGGCTTATTATGTGGCTATATAATCAGTTTATGATTACACTGTAAGAATAGTAGATATTTCAATCTTTTTTTCCTAAAGTGTTTTCTTTCTTTCTTTTTCAAATTGTTTTGAAGAATATCTCGTCACTATTCATATAACCATAACGTTATAAAAGTTGTACACCAATAAAGAAAACTAGAGGGCCCATGCGCAAATTGCGCATTTTGTAATATATTTCTTTCTGTTTGTGGAAACTCACCAATTATTCACATTACAATTTGAAGGAACTATATGACTTTAAACTCACAGACATTACAAAGTTAACTTTTCATGTAAAATAAAATTATGTTTATTTTACAGTATTACCAGATAAACAAGTCTTACTGATAAAAAATAGTTTTACCTTTAACCAGATTAAAACAATTCCTAGAGTAATAAGATAAAAAAGTTTTCTTAATCCAATGTTACTATTCCTTGTGAGCCATTAAACAACCCTCCTGTTTCATATTTTTTGTGTGTTGAATATTTTCACCGCCGTTTTGTGGACAATTATTACAGCTCTATTTTCGTTATTGATTTATACACATTCATATGCATGCATACAGACATACAATTTATTGATACCTACCTTAATAGTTGAGGAGGTGGCGTTCAAAAAAGGGTTAGTCACGTAAATCAGACTTTTCAGGGTAGCGGGAAAACTCATATTTCGTTTATATCTGATAACACAGGGTATGTTTATGAACTAACAGCTCTCAGATGCTATAAAACTTAGAATTTATGACTTAAATTAAATATATTTTGAAATATTTTACTAAAAAACAAAGAAAAATATTGGACTAAATCTTTTTTGTTCAGTCTCCCTGGACAAAACGTTTTTGACTAAAGAAGCATTTAGACTAATTCTTATTTGAATGAACAATTGGTATCCTATCATAATATAATTATATAATAATAGGTTAATAATTAGTTGAAATAGTAGTTTTCATCACTAGGAGCAAAAGTGGGTCTTTTTAGTGCGCAATCGTGTTTTAAAAACGAGGCGCAGCCGAGTTTTTAAAAACGATTAAGCATCAAAAAGACACTTTTGCTGCGAGTGATGAACAAAGTTTTTTATCATAATGCGAAAATTAGACTTTTGATCGTTAAAAATATTAACTATAAAGTTGTATTTTCGAGGTTATATTTACAAAGTAAGTAATATGCAGTGTTTACATTTCTGTTATTTACAAACAATGCTTTTCATAACGTTTGAATTTCAAAATTCTGCTCATCAACATAAATAAATCAATAGTAATATACTTGGCGAACAGCTGACTTTTCAGTACTAGGACCTAAAAAATTCTCCATCTGATTTTTCAGTCCTAGGACAGAAAAGAATCGGTTTTGATACTATTGAGAGAACAAAAAACTGGCTGATTTCGTGCAGAATGATAAAAACTACTATTACAGTGATACCAATATCTCAATATGCGATTTTTTGTGACAAAACCTTTTTTGAACGCCACCTCCTCACATGTTGATGAATTTGGATGGATTTTGGATGAATTTATAAAAATTCATGCAGTGAGGAAAGATTTCATATAATTTCATTCTAGTTATACTCTAAAACATGCAATAAGCTCTTGGTAAACCCTTGTCCTCCTATTTCTTTTGCTTTTTGCAATTGCAGATCGTATTTTAGTAGTGTCAGACATTTTTACGTTACTGTACAAATTAGCTCTACGTTAAACTTGTCACAACATTGTCACCTTTTGAATGTAGCATATGAGTTTGTGCAGAACTCACCAAAAGTATTTTTGGTTAAAAAAAATACTTAGTTTAATAGTTTTACTTTAAACTAACAACTAGTTAGTTTAATATCATTACTTTAATTGTTAACTTTTTAATAGTTTTGGATTAAAAAGTTTAAGGAACCAAGCGTGCGAAAAGCAACATACATTTTGTATTTTTCTTCAATCTTTTTATTCATTTGAACATTTTTAATAAGTCACAAATGCGCTATTGATGACGATTAAATTATTACCAAATTGAGTATTGTAGGCCTAATTAAAACCAGGAATCCTAAGCAATAAAAAATCCTTTTGAAAAATTTCCTTTCGAATATTAACCTTTTTTTAATAATTTATCATTCTTTAAAACTTAAGTTGTGTCACATGCACAATGTTGGGTTACACGTAGACTATTGATAAGCTTGTAACAAATTATAAACTACTTTGTGAATTACAGTAAATTTCCTATTTAAATTATTATTATAAAACTGAAAACGTCAAATGTCGGACTCATTTTTATGTAATCATTAATAAAAATTGATCGTGCTGAAGCGGTCACGGAATATTTGGTATAGAGACCATTCAAACGCTCATAGTTGATAATATTAAACTGTCTTATGATTGGAAGATTTACGATTGCCATCCCAAACCCTTGTCCGCGTTGTTCATATTTTTGACTTCGAACCCCGAATCACGCAGGTAGATGAGGGTTTCCCAAACATTCCTTCTGTTCCAAATTTGGATTTCTCTTTGTACGTAGGTACCGCTGGACCCTGGGGTCGCCGGACCCAAACCCCGCGCCGCTACAGTTCTGGTTTGTCGCTAATGTGTTTTTGAGAATTGGGCCTCAGGAGGAATTTTGACCTGGTTTTGGGCTTTGGTGCAACGACCTTGGGGCGGCCGTAGAGGACAAAGTTATAACAAACCGCTCTGGGGTTGAGAGTAGCCTCAAGCCTCTGCAGTACATTTGAATTCTTAATTTTTGTTTGGAGAATTTTGTAGGACTTATGAAGGATTGAGCGGGTATAGTATCAAAAGAGATTTTTGTGGAGTACACTAAAATCTAGCTGCAGGGCTGTAGTGACGTTATCAATTAATTAGCCTAATTAATTTATCCAACCATCTTGATTATGTGTGCAAACAATGAACGTGTGTTAGCTAGGCGATTAAAGATTCCAGAAATCACAGTAGGCCTACTTTTATTTCCATTAAGGGTTTGGTCTAACTTTATTATTTTTCCGCATAAAAATCTATGTCCAACACCTTTTTTATTTTAAAATAAATTAGATAGACTATTCTCACAATATAAATGAGATCGTTGATTCTTATTCTTACTTCAAAATGGGATTTTTTTCGATTATTTCGACTAATTTGACAAGTTGCGCCCGTTGACCTTAACCATCAGCCAGCCTGTGACAATTTTCAAACAAGCTAAATAAATTGAGAAAGACGAGTGGATAAAGAAGAGATTTTAAGAAAAGATTATAATCATACTCCTCAAGAGGCATGCCTAATCTAAACTTTTAGTTATGTTTCAAATTTTTACCCTGATAAGTAGCTTTCTTGGGCTCAAGACTACCCCAGTCTGAGTTCAGCCTGCCTGTGACAATTTTCAAACAAGCTTAATAACTGAAAAATGCTAGTGGATAAAGAAGGGATTGAAGCAAAGGTTATAAGCATACTCCTCAAGAGGCATGCTTAAGCTAAACTTTTAGTTATGTTTCAAATTTTTACCTAGATAAGTAGCTTTTTCTGGGCTCAGGACTACCCCAATAAAATACAAAATATTATGTCTAGGTACGTACAAATGAAAGAGAAAGAAAGATTAATAGACATTTTCATTAATTGTCGTTGATGCAAACGGCGCAAAAAATAAAATTGTGAATTCAGTATATTCAAAGCTTGAATCATTATGTACGGGTTGCTACAGTATCATTACATTTATATTTCATACACCTCTTAATGAGTTTGTACTTACCTTTATACTTAAAGAGTTTGTACTTACCTTTATACAATAAAATCTTTACTTAGTTAAGATAAAACTATTTTTGACTGTTAATATTTATTGATTAAAACTAATTCTTTCTAGCCCCCAGAACTGCAATATATATCTATTCTATATAACTAGTGCATGTGTTGCTCGACATCGAGAAATTTATTTTGAAACAATACAAAAGTTTCATATAGTTCTAAATCAATGAAATCCGACCAATCCAATATTGTGAAATCAGTAATCACCAGAAACTACAGCTGTACGTTAACAGATGTTTAAAATTATCAAACCAATCTCAATGTTATTATAATGGGAAAATTTCAAATGATAGCGCCCTTATTTTACGTCCGATTCTCATCAGGTTTTTTTTTTTTTTTTTTTAACAACTACAGACCAAGCCTTATAAAGCGACACCAAAAACTTGAAAATCGGGAACACAACTTCTCCCTTATTTCTGAACAAATTTCAAAAATTGATGCGTCAAATGATTCTTCTCATAGTTCGTAGTAGTTTTGCAATAAGGTTTTAGATTTAGGCTATGATATTTTTATTCTGAAGGACACGGGAAGACCTTAAAGTACGTTTTTGGTCCATAAGATTAACATGGGGAACAATTTTTATTGAATTGCAAAATAAAACTGCTGTTGATAGTAAAACTGACAAACACATGTTGAAGGCTGAATATAAGAGTAGTGGAAAAAGGGGGCTGCTGGCTCACTTCAAGGTCACCCGAGCGATGACGTCATCGAGGTCAATGACCTCACCGATGACGTCATTGATGACGTCATCGATGACGCAATCGATGACGTCATCACCAATTACGTCATTCTGTGACGTCACACCCATGACGTTGCAGAAATGACGTGGCGATGACGTCATCACCCCTTACGTCACCAAGATGACGTCATCGATGTCACAAAAGGTCAAGGTCACGCTGAAACCTAAAATTTTTCGGCACTTTTGCTGTTTCTCGCACTACGCTCCGAGTTTCAGTCAGGTTCCCATGACCTTGAGGACTTGGAGCGAAATTAGACAAGAAACAGCAAAAGTGCCGAGGAAACTGCAAGTTTGCAACGTGACTCTGCCTAAACCGTCATGTGACACCGCTCGGGTGACCTTGAAGTGAGCCAGCAGCCCCCTTTAGACCAGTACTACAACCGCGATGTGCACCCTACGACAGACACCGAGCGACTGACTGTTCGGCCCCGCGCACTCTAGGTATATGGGAAGTGGTGGGGGAACTGCGATGACCTTAAGGAACTTGAAAATGTCAAGCCAGGTAGCACCGTTTTGGTGCTACCTCAAATTTACATGTTAAAGTGTGATGACCTTGAGTAAAAACATAGAAATACTACAAGTTGATACTGTCCCAGAGTTAAAGTGTGGTGACCTTGAGTCAAAACACTGAAATACTACAAGTTGAAATCACCCCAGAGTTAAAGTGTGATGACCTTGAGTGAAAACACAGAAATACTACAAGTCGATCCCGTCCCAGAGTTAAAGTGTGGTGACCTTGAGTCAAAACACAGAAATACTACAAGTCGATCCCGCCCCAGAGTTAAAGTGTGATGACCTTGAGTCAAAACACTGAAATACTACAAGTCGATATCATCCCAGAGTTAAAGTGTAGTGACCTTGAGTAAAATCAGAGAAAATCCAAGCCATGTTAGTCCAGAGTTAAAGTGTAACGACCTTGAGGCAAAAACTTGTAAAACACTTACATGAACAGAGTCGAAGAGCAGCGATGCTTACCGCATGCAAGCCTGAGACATACTGGCTGAACGCCGTCACGTAGCTTAGGGACTCGATTAGGGTGGGGGTATTGCGAACACTTAGAGTAAAAGTGTAGTGGGTGACCTCGAACCATACACTTAGAGTAAAAGTGTAGTCGGTGACCTTGAACCACCCCTGAGGGCGGACCCCCCCCCCCCTCCGCCCCCGTCTCCGTTTTTTGGGGGCGGACCCCCCCCCCCCGCCCCCGCCCCCTCCGCCCCCGTCTCCGTTTTTTGGGGGGCGGACCCCCCCCCCCGCCCCCGCCCCCTCCGCCCCCGTCTCCGTTTTTTGGGGGGCGGACCCCCCCCCCCCCCCGCCCCCGCCCCCTCCGCCCCCGTCTCCGTTTTTTGGGGGGCGGACCCCCCCCCCCGCCCCCGCCCCCGCCCCCTCCGCCCCCGTCTCCGTTTTTTGGGGGGCGGACCCCCCCCCCCCCCGGGGTGGACCTCCGCCCCCGGGGTGGACCCCCGCCCCATGCCGGGGGAGACCGGTGGGGATATAAGGCGGCCCGGCCACAGCCGGCTCGCAGTCCGCTCCCGAGCGTTGAACGTGAACGATCGGGACGGACCGCCATAGGCCTCACTAAACACTGAAAGGCGCCTTCACTGTTTAGCGAAGTCTACTCTAACTTTAAGACTTGTATTATTTCTAAGATATTGCGCTTGCGTTTGGGTATTGGGAAGTGTTTTATATGAGATTGTTTTACTTGTACCCTATGTCTCCTGTCTGTCTTGTTTGTCTTGTTTATCATATGTGTTTAATGTGTATGTGCTTGTTCCAGCATTAACCATGTTGAGCTCAATTGTGTAATGTAAGTGTGTTATATTTAACTAAAGTGTATACGCTTGTTTTAGCATTTCCCCTTGAGCGTTTTTCACAGCTCAAATTAAATTGTAACGACAGGGAACGGGAGTAGGCCCCCGTGTAAAGCCACTTTTCATAATTGTTAGGCTCCTGCCAGGCATGCAAAAGGTTGCGGATGGCATTTGGGAGCATGTCCGTTTGTACGCTGGCATGCAAAAGGTTGCGGCGGCCTCTGCACTCGGACGAGGATGTAAGCCACTAGGGTGTCCTCAGTTAGATTCCCTTCTGGAAACTCAAAATTATGTAAATAAATCTTTGTTAGCTATTTGTGTTTTGTAGTCCCCAAGGCCCCCGAACATTCATGGTTCGCCATGGATGTACGGGGGCCGAAATTTTTAATGTCCGTGTGGCCTTGACCCACAAAGGACTTGTAAAAAATTTACTGCATTGCTAAATTAAAAATATTAAAGATTACGGGAGTAAAGTTACTTTGAAGTATTGTTAGGCTCCTCTCAGGCATGCAACAGGTTGCGGCTGGGGTTGTGGGAGTATGTCCGTTTGTACGCTGGCATGCAAAAGGTTGCGGCGGCCTCTGCACTCGGACCGAGGACGTAAGCCATTAGGGTGTCCTCAGTTTGTTTCCTCCTGGAAACTCAAAATTATGTAAATGAACTTTTGTTAGCTATTGAAAAGACAATGCAGTAAATGTTTACAAGTCTCGCGTGGCGAAGGGAACACGACATTGGATGTTGCCCTGTTGTCATAGTTGGGTCTCTTCGGAGGCTACAGCGATGACAACCCAAGTGCCCCACACCCCTATGGGGGTGTGGGGCTTAATTTTTTTAAAAGTTTTCTGTGACCTTGACCTAAATATATGAAAGTTTTCAAAATCTTTAACAGTAAGGTTTTTATTAACACAGTAAATATATTAAAGTACTTTGTCTTTTAAACTTTAATGGGTAGGCATTACTAACACACAAGTCTGTAGTTGTCCATAGTTGGGTCTCTTTAGAGACTATAGCGATGGCAACCTAAATGCCCCAGGTGGGGCTTTATTTTTTTAAAGTTTTACGTGACCTCGACCTAAATATAGTAAAGACTGACACTGCACCTCCGCCCCCGCCCCCGCCCCCACCCCCCCCCCCTTCTCCACCTCCACCCCCTACACCTCCACCCCATACACCTCCGCCCCCCCCCGCCCCTTCCCTACACCTCCACCCCTACACCCCCGCCCCCACCCCTACCCCTACCCTATACCCTTGGGTGGGGCTCACCTGTGGTCGGTGGGGATATAAGGCGGCCGGGTTGCACGCACTTCTCATTCACGCTCCACCTTTCGTTGGAAGTGGTTGTCCAGGAGCTCATTCTTAAGAAGACCGGTGACCAAAAATGTCTCGTCGTATACCTTATAAACCTTCGTACTATAATCTGATTGGTATTAATAGTATTACAGACAATGAGAAGAAATTGTATAAAAAATTTTGTTGTTTACTTGACAGAACGCGAAAACTACCACCAAATACTTTCACCTACAAGCTACCCCTGATAGACAAGGATGATGTAAGCAAACTATCATCAATTCAACTGAAATTGGTGGAAGAAAAAATTCTTGTTTGTGTGAGAGAAGTGTTTCATAATGAATATTCAAAAAGATTGGCTTTTGACTTTATTAAGGAACATGTAGGACGTGAAACAAAACAGTATCCAGGATTATATTATTTATATCTTTTTGAGAATGGAGCAAGTGTAACGGTAGAAATAAGCATCAAACTAATGTAATTCTCCCAACCAAGTGTTAAACTAGGACTTGAACTTGGACTTGATTGAGGTTTTGTAGAACAGAGCGGGGGGGGGGGGGATAGATCACTTTGCGGCAATGGACTAGCATGCTGCTTAGTGGTTTATCCCCCGCTCAAAGGGTATCTTTATGCGACCTTGACCCACATAAATGCATAGTTGGTGGGGGTATAAAAATGGTAAACTAATTGGATTGGATACACCACTTCCATCGCTCCATCGCAACAGAATTCTCCCTATTCTGGAGGTAATACCGGTGATATTTCACCTTTGTAAGAAATTAAAACAAAAAATGTGAGCGGGGGATAGAGCACTTTGTAGTAATTGATGCTGCTTAGTGCTCTATCCCCGCTGAAAATAATAATTCCAAATGACCTTGACCCATATAAACTTGCTCAAACAGACATTTTTGAAAAAACTTGTACAAAGTAGTGGATTTAGACCAAACATCATTGCTTTATTAAGCCTGTTGAAGAATATATTGAAAATGGGTGTTAAAAAGCCAAATCTACTACATGATTAATAAACCGGATGTATATGACGTCACCTTCCCCCACCCTTCAACCTCGGGTATAAAGGGGACCCGGTTGAGCGCGCTGCTCATTATTGCGTGGACATTCACCGAGTGCACACTCAAAGCCAAACTGTAAAAAATGGCCCTTTGCGATATTTGTGGTGAGTTTTTCCAAGACGAAGATATCTTTGTTTTACACCGAGAATTGCATCATGAAGAGAACAGAAAAGAAGAGATTGTTGTAAGTGAAGAAGCCTTGGATGCGTTTGATCGGTTATTGGAAAACTACCAGAAGCAGATGGACGACTGTGATAGCTATCTACAGTTACACCGAGAATTGCATCGTGAAGAGGACAGAAAAGAAGAGATTGTAGTAAGTGAAGAAGACTTGGATGCGATTGATCGGTTTTTGGAAAAACCCCAGAAGCAGGAGGACTGGGCTAGCTATTTACAGTTAATGCAAAGAAGAAGACCAAGTGTTATTCAATTTGCCGGAGCTGGACCATCTACAGCTGGAGGATTTATTGAAAAGGAAATGGAAGAAAAAAAAGTGGAAGATGTAAAACAACTGCGTACCCAAGAAGAGGATATGGAAGAAGAGGATACAGAAGAAGTGGAAGATATAAGACAACTGCGCACCACAGCCTTGCCAGGACCAGTTGTAACTCATTTGAAAATTAATAATGTGCAATTGGAATTGGAAAACTTTATAACCCAAGCTAAAAATTTAGTTGTAAAAACATTGATGGAAGAATTGGCAAGATTGAACTTTATTAAATTTGGATTGGTGTTGGAGGCTATGTTTACTAATACCGATGGTGAAAACTCACCGAGAGCATTCATTGCTAAAAACCGAACCCTTACAACCACATCTGATATCAATGAAATTCTAGAAGAATGTTTGAATGAACTGCTAATGAAACTCCAAGAACATGAAGGAAGAGGATCTGGCTGGACGCTATCATCGATCGAAGGTATGGATGTGAGGGTTCACAAGCATGGATATGGTATGAGGGGTAGCAGCTTTATCCCTCTACCAAAGAAAATTAAAGACACCAACTCTTGCAGAAATGTTACAAACGGGGATAATGAATGTTTTAAGTATGCGATGCTAACTAAGTATGTAAAACATAATCCTTGTAGAGTTGGTAGGGAATATTATGAAAACGAACACCGCTACAACTTCCGAGGAATGTCGTATCCTGTGAGTCTTAATCAAATTGCAAAATTTGAGAAACAAAATCCAGGTGTTTCTGTTAACGTGTTCGGCTTAGATGATTCGAACAATGTGTATCCACTACGAGTTGGAAAAGTGAAGCAAAGAAACCATACTGATTTATTATTGATAACTAAAGGTGAAATTTCACATTATGTGTGGATAAAAGATTTTGAAGCTTTGGTTGCACGACAATTAACCAAAAAGAAGATTAGAGTGACAGTGTGTAAGAGATGCTTTTGTTTTACAAATAAAGATTTAAAACATGGAGGATCGGAGTGGTTGAAGGAACACCAAAGACTTTGTAATGACAACTATGAAGTGAAGATTAGTCTGCCGCCGCCATCTCGAGCGTTCATCAAATTCAACAAAACAGTTCACCAATATCGGATTCCAGTAGCTGTCTACGCAGATTTCGAATCCACGTTAGTACCACAGGAGCTTCCGGATGGTGAGGTGACTAGAAGAACCAAATATCAATTGCATCAACCTAACAGTTTTTGCTTATTGGTGAAATCAACTTTGCCTGAAGAACAGTTGCAAGACTATGGTTTAACATCCACTCCGATACTCTACCGTGGGGAAGAAGCCGCTAAGCATTTCGTAGACCAGTTGTATGACATTGCTGAAAAGGTGCAACGCTTATACGGTAATATTTTACCTATGGAACCTTTGAATCAAAATCAACAAGAAGAATACAATTTGGCAACAAGATGTTATTTATGCAAGAAGAGCTTCAGTGAAGAAAATCAAAAAGTAAGAGATCACGATCACCTGACAGGGTTATACAGAGGAGCTGCTTGTAATTCATGCAATATAAATTACAAACTGCCAAACTTTATCCCTGTCGTGTTACACAATCTTAGCGGCTATGACTCCCACTTCATTATCCCAGAGTTAGGACGGGATGATGGAAGAATCGAAGTATTAGCTGAAACATTGGAGAAGTACATCAGTTTCTCAAAAACAGTAGGTAAAATTAAACTTCGCTTCGTAGACTCTTATAGATTTATGTCAACTAGTTTGAGCAAATTGTCTGAGAACCTAAGAAGAGAAGATCTAAAAGAAACCAGCAAAATTGTACCTGAAGATAAATTGGACTTAGTAATGCGTAAAGGAGTGTTCCCCTATGATTACATAACTTCTGCAGAAAAATTTGAAGAAACCAGTCTGCCACCGATTGAAGCCTTCAATAGCAAGTTAAATGAAAGTGCAATCACCGTTGAAGACTACAATCATGCTTGTAATGTTTGGAACCAACTAAACATTCAAACCTTAGGGGAATATTCCGACTTTTACATAAAATTGGACGTAACTCTGCTGTGCGATGTGATGGAAGAATTTCGAAACACCTGCTTCTCCGCCTATGGACTGGACCCTCTACACTCGTACACATCTCCAGGATTAGCATGGCAAGCTATGCTAAAGTCAACCGACTGTCGATTGGAACTTCTAACAGATATTGATATGGTGCTCATGATAGAATCTGGTGTACGGGGCGGTTTGACACAAGCTGTAACACGTCATGTCAAAGCTAACAACAAGTACATCCCAGGCTTCGACGAGAGACAACCATCGGTCTACCTTGGCTACTTTGACGCAAACAACCTTTATGGTTGGGCAATGTCAAATCCGCTTCCCTACGCTGACTTCAAATGGATCGACCCGGCCACCATCGGTGACATCTCACAGATTCCAAAGAATGGTCCAAAAGGCTATATTTTGGACTGTGATTTCGAATATCCGGAGCACCTTCATGACCATCACTACGACTTGCCTCTCCTAGCCAAGACTGAAGTTTCACCGACAGGAAGATGGCCAAAATTGATGATGACGTTGGAGAATAAAGATCGGTATGTGGCTCACTACTGGGTAGTTCAACAAGCTCTTGAATTGGGTCTACGTGTAGTGAGAATTCATAGAGCAATTGAATTCACCCAGTCTTGTTGGTTGAAACCATATATTGATTCCAACACTACAAGAAGAGCAGCAGCAACATCAGCATTTGAAAAGGACTTTTACAAATTGATGAACAACGCCATCTTCGGGAAGACCTTAGAAAACAAAAGAAAACACAAGATTGTTAAATTAGTAAGTGATCCTAAGAAATTGGAAAAATTAGTGCAAAAACCAAATTTTGGAACATCCATGATTATAAACGAAGATCTAGTTGCCGTCAGTATGAAGAAAACAACAATAGTGATGGATCGTCCGTTGTACATTGGAATGTCGATTTTGGATATAAGTAAAACTCTAATGTATGATTTCCATTACAACAAAATGGTTAAACACTACGGAAGAGACAACATTGGAGTTGCATACATGGATACCGACGCGTTTATCTACTGGATAAAAACTTTGGACATGTATGAAGACCTAAGGAGTTTCCCATACAAAGACGATTTTGACTTCTCTGACTATCCGAAGAACCATCCGAATTACAATGAAAAGAATAAAAAAGTAATCGGAAAATTTAAAGATGAAGCAAATGGAATGCCTTTAGAAGAAATAGTGGCACTGATGGCAAAATTGTATTCATTTAAAATGTACAACGAGAACAACACACCCACAGTCAAGAAAGCAAAAGGAGTCAAAACATCGTACTTGAAGAAACATGTGACATTTGACCATTACAAGACCTGCTTGTTTGAAGATTCTACAATGTCTGCAACGTTCAACACTATCAGAAGCTTTAAACATGAGGTCTACAGTGTCACTGAAGTTAAAAGAGCACTGTCAGCTCGAGATGATAAAAGGCATATTATGCCGGATAAAATTCACACTCTTCCTTTTGGACACTACTCTCTAAACCCTATCGACTAGTAACCTATTCTTCGCCCCTCTACAACTTCGACCTTATTCCTTTCTCCTTCCGTAAAAAAATGGGGAACACGGCAAGTCAAACGCCGTGTTCCCCATTTTTTTACACAAGTTTGGATGACCTTGACCTATATAAATGATGTTAATATTTAAGACAACATTCATTGTTATTATACATGTGATACATGAAACATTCAAACCTGCAATATGAAGAACTTGAAGCAAGAAATTGTCAACGAGCTTCATAAACCTGCAAGAAGAAAGTTTCCACGAAGAAATACAGTGATAAAAGGAATAAATGATTTATATCAAGCGGATTTAATCGAAATGATTCCTTATAGTAAACAAAATAGAGGATTTAAATACATATTGACTATTATTAATTGTTTTTCAAAAATGGCAGATGCTTTACCACTAAAAGATAAAAGTGGCAAAAGTGTTACAAAAGCAATGGAAACAGCTATACAAAGAGACAAACATACTATAAAACATTTACAAACTGATGATGGAAAAGAATATTTTAATAAGGAATTTGCAAATTTAATGAAAAAACACAACATTAACCATTACTCAACCAATTCAGAGGTAAAAGCATCAATAATTGAAAGATTTAACAGAACTTTAAAAGGTGCGATGTATAAGATGTTTTCCAACAGAGGATCACACGTATGGATTGATGTGTTACCAAAACTTATAAGCGATTACAATAACAAGTTTCATAGAACTATCGGTATGAAACCAAGCCAGGTGACTAATAAAAATGAAAAACTTGTATTAAAACGTATAAAAATGAATACTAAACCAAAAGTTGAAAAACTAAAGCCTAAAAGGTTTAATGTTGGTGATAAAGTGCGAATAAGCAAATACAAAGGTGTATTCAGTAAAAGATATCTTCCGAACTGGACAAATGAGGTATTTACCGTATTTAAGGTGCAACCTACAGTACCAGAAACTTACATTTTAAAAGATAATAAAGGACAATTGCTTGAAGGAGGTTTTTATGGACATGAAATGTTAAAATCAACAGTAGGTGATGTATATCTAGTAGAAAAGGTGTTGCAACGCAAAAAAGATAAGGTTAAAGTAAGATGGTTAGGATTTAATAAGACGGAAGATTCTTGGATACCTAAAAAGGATCTAATATAATGATAGAGCATCATTTTGGGTTGAACCATTACAAAGGATGGAGATAATACCGCAAAAAGACAATTTTACTATTAATAATATAGATGAACTCACAGTGGATGGTTCTCAATTCAATACTGGGAAACACGGTGTTTTGTTACCAAACACGGTGCGTTGTCTGGTTACCGGTCCTTCCAATTGTGGAAAAACAAATGTAGTATTCAATTTGATTACAAACCCTAAAGGCTTACGTTTTAATAATTTATATGTATTTTCAAAGTCACTACAACAACCAAAATATCAGTTATTGGAACAAATACTCAATAATGTACCTGAAGTTAAATATTTTAAATTTAACGCGAGCGAGAGTGTCATGCAACCGCAAGAGGCTAAACCATTCTCAGTATTCATATTTGACGATGTATCTTGTGAAAATCAAAATACAATAAGGAATTACTTCGCCATGGGTCGACATAACAACATAGATAGCATTTATATTGGTCAAACTTACAGCAAAATACCGAAACAGCTCATTAGAGACAATGCAAACATGTTAATTGTATTTAAACAGGATGAAACCAACCTAAAACACATATATTATGACCATGTAAGTGCGGATATGCCATTCGAACGATTTAAAGAGTTGTGTGGAAAGGCTTGGGCTGAAAAGTATGGGTTTTTAACAATTATAAAGGAACAACCGCTAAACAATGGTCGATACAGGATAGGATTTGATAAATTTATACTAATACACTGATCATGATGTAATACATTCATTGTTGTACAACACGTCTTGCTACAAACATGGTTAACCAAGAAAAGTTAATGAAGGAAATAAAATCACTTAGTGATTCTATTCGGGATAAAAACAGAGCATTAAAATTAGGTATTAGCGAAAGGGAGAAATTTCTTGAATCTACTTTTAAACCTATTACTGAACCCTTGAAACAATTAAACAAAAAATTTGCTAAACCCGTTTTGGAAGGAGATGCAATTGCACCTATTACAAAGTTTGAAAGAGAAAATATAAAATCAGAAGATTTTAGTGATGAAGACCTTTAATCCTCTACATATAGTGGTTTTACCGGTGAAGAACCTGAAAGAGAGCTAGAATCACCAGACTATAGTGGTATAAGAGAATTATATGAAGTAAAAGCTAAAAGAGGACATGAAGATGTATCAACTGCTAGTGAAGAGGAAAAAGAAGAAGAAGCAAGGGAAGGTCCGTCAAACATAAGCTTGTTGGGTGAAAACATTCATAACAAAGGACCTTTAGGAAGGAAATACATGATAAAAATGTTAGCTGGAATAAATCCTAATAAAAACTACCATAGTTATGGAGTAAGATTAACAGAAGAAGGTTTAATGGTTGGTAATAGCCCGGTAAACATTGATGAAGATGATAATATTATTGTTGGTAATCAAAGATATAAGGGCACAAGAGGATTATTTGAATTATTATTTGAAAAAAGCCTTTAGAATTGTTAGTTAAAGAAGAAGATATGGAAGCATATAAACAGATTTTGGAACACACCAATGCATACAGGAGGAAGTATTTAGCTGACCAGCCAGTTTTTAGATCTAGGTCTTTAAAATATAGAGTATTTGTATCCAAGTTAATACCAACAACGAGAAGACAACCAATGCCGATAATGCCAAGAAAACCTGTAAAACGAAGGTTTGTGTCATCCACTTTGGATATAAGTGCTCCAGAACCAAGAAAAAGAAACAAATCTGTTACAGGTACAGGTTTAATGAAGAAACTATATAACACAAATGTGATTTATTACAATAATATCAATAAATTGGTGGATAGAATGAAACTAATACATGAAGCTAAAGAAGCGGGTCATACTGGATTGGAAAACGAATGGGTGGCTTTAGTGGATGAACTCCGAAACCGTGGGGTAATCTCATAAAAATGCGTTACTCCCTAGATTACTATTCAGTTGCACCATGAGTGTCGACAAGTTCGGACGTTACTCCTCGGATGGGTTATATTACGCAAATAATTTAAAAAGAGGTGCTGGTTTACCACAAACACCTGATGGAGATTATGATATAACTAATAAAAGGTTAAAAAACATAAAAGATCCCACAGATGAAAACGATGCAATAAATTTAAAAGTATTAAAAGAAAATATATCACCAACATTAAGACTACAGAAAAACACATATGACGCAGGTAATCATAGAATTGTCAATGTTGGTAAGCCAAATCAAAACGCTGATGCAATAAACAAAGGTTATTTATCATCAGAATTAAAAAATACGCTAAAATTCAATGGAAAAACGTATACTGCTGAAAATAAACGTATATCCAACGTAGATGATCCTAAAGATGCAAAAGACAGCGTAAATAGACGCTATTTACATTCATTAATACCTGAAAAGACAAAAGATGGTTTTTCTTTTTATAAATTTGTTATTAACGATATAGGTTATCCGAAAAATGAAAATGATGCTGTAAATTTAAAATATATAAAAGATCATTGTATTACTCGTGATGTAGGAGTTATTGATTGTCTAGGTAATTGTTTAGCGAATGTTAAAGATGGTTCGGCACCATCAGATGGTGCAACAGTGGGTCAAATGATGGAAAACTTAAAACAAGAAACAACCTCTTTTGTAAAACAAGATCAAGTAGTATCAAAGCAAGGGGATGAATTTGTTCAAGGTAATGAAAAATTCAATTTATTAACATACAAAAATAATGCTTGGGATTGCATGGGTAAAGGGTTATCAAATATGGGATGGGGTTATGAAAAACATGATGCAGCTGCTTTATCACAAACCGTACATCTAGATCCAGATCATTCTTTTAGATTTTTTACATGTAAAAATAAAGTAATAAAAAACTTGCATAATGGAAGAGATCCAAATGATGCTGCAACTGTAGGACAAACATTACAATATGACAGTGCAAATAAAGAGTTTATTTATAATAAGCAAAGATTTAAATTAATGGATGTAAATGATTATCAAAATATATTAATTGCAGATCCAAATTCATTTAGCGGATTTAGAAAATTGTCTGGTGAACAATTTATTCATAAAAATCATGTGTTTCGAAATGAATCAGACGGAGCATTAGTTAGTGGAAATTTTAAATATTTTAAATGTCCCGGGAGCGATGAAAATGTAACTGATAAAGACTAAGAATTTGTATAAAAACTGATACGGGTTAGAAATCGAGACTAATATTATAAAAATGGGTTACACTCTAGAATGTTATTCAGTTGCACCATGAGTGTTGACAAGTTCGGACGATATTCCTCGGATGGATTATATTACTTTAATACTTTAAAAAGAGGTGCTGGCTTACCACAAACACCTGATGGAGATTATGATATTAGTAATAAACGGTTAAAAAACATCAATGATCCCACAGATGAAAATGATGCAATAAATTTAAAAGTATTAAAAAAAGAGATATTACCAACACTGAAACTAGACAAAAACACATATAACGCGGGTAATCATAGAATTTCCAACGTCGGTAAGCCAAATCAAAACGCTGATGCAATAAACAGAGGTTATTTATCATCGGAATTGAAAAATACGTTAAAATTCGATGGAAAAACGTATAATGCTGAAAATCGACGTATATCTAACGTAGCAGACCCTGTAGATGAAAAAGACAGCATAAATAGACGCTATTTACATTCTATAATACCTGAAAAGACAAAAGATGGGTTTTCTTTTTATAAATTTGTTATTAACGATATAGGTTATCCAAAAAATGAAAATGATGCTGTAAATTTAAAATACATCAAAGATCATTGTATTACACGTGATGTATGAGTTATTGACTGTCTTGGTAATTGTTTAGCGAATGTAAAAGATGGTTTTGCACCATCAGATGGTGCAACGGTGGGTCAAATGAAGGAAACTTTAAAACAAGAAACCTCCGGTTTTGTGAAACAAAACCAAGTAGTAACACGTCAAGGAGATGTATTTGTACAAGGAAATAAAAAGTTTACTTTGCTTGAAGAAAACAATTATGTTTGGGATGGTAAAGGAAAGTTATTGACAAATTTAGGTATTGGTGAAAAGCCTGGTGATGCTGTTACTTATGAACAGATAATACAATTAGAGCCAACTGGAAAAAAATGGTGGAATTGTGATAACAAACGATTAACAAATGTTGCAGACCCTGATTATGCCAATAACGCTGTAACTGTTAATTTTCTTGTTAAAGTAATAGGTAATTTATTATTTGATATGCATAATTATATTGCAGCAGGACAACATAAACCTATTGACGAAAAAATGAGAAATACATGGATTAAACAAGAAATTCTTTATAAATATTTTTTTAATCATAACCCACAAAAGTTTAGATCATCAGATTGGGGTGATTTTGATATTTAATTAAATAACACCATATATTACATCATTTATGTGCAACCTGTCATAGAGGTAACACATGGGTTACGCTTTTCGAATATAAAAGACAATCATGGCGTTTCATTACACCAGTCCATATCGAGACACTATACGGAAAGGAGGCGGTATCACGTCCACAGCGGTTTCTCTGTTAAGTAAAGCTTTAAATCGTATTCCAGTAGGATCTATCGTAAACAGAGCAATAGACGCTTTACCATACGAATTTCACATACCGGGAGGTTATCAGTATTGCGGACCAGGAACTAAATTGAAAAAACGACTGGAAAGAGGTGATCCAGGCATAAATAAGTTAGATCAGGCTTGTAAAGAACACGATATCGCATATTCCACGTTTACCGATTCAAAAAATAGGTCAATCGCTGATAAAAAGCTAGCGAATATAGCTTGGCAACGAGTAAAGTCTAGTGACGCTAGTATTGCGGAAAAAGCAGCAGCTTTAGCGGTAACAGCAGGTATGAAGGCTAAAACAGCGGTAGGAGGTGGAAAAAGGAGGGGTAAGAATAAAAAAGGATCAACCAAGAGAAAACATGGTGGTAATATTAGACTAAAAAGACGTTCTCCGAGGAAAAATAATAAAAAACCGACAATATGGTCAATGGTAAAAAACGGGGCTGGTCTATACCTAAGACCGTATCGTGCATATTAAATAAAAGAAATCAATTGGTTATACCACATAAAGCGTTGACTAATGTTGAATTATTTAAATATATTTCCTGTTTAAAAATACCATTTTTCCGCGGAGTATTTATGAAAGACAGTTTACCAAAGAAAATATGGAAAAATGAGACTGGAATCGTAAATTTGGATAATACTGAAGGGTCCGGCACCCATTGGGTGTGTTATAAGAAACTAAATAGTAATGTATATTATTTTGATAGTTTTGGAAATTTGCCACCACCTAAAGAACTTGAACATTACTTTAAATCTGCTAAAAACATATATTACAACTATAAAAGAGAACAACCTGATAATACTTCAATATGCGGCCATTTATGTTTGGAATTCCTAGCTAAAAGTATCAGTCACTATTGAGATGTCTTCCTATACGGTATCATTAACAGGAAAATCGTCCACTTTACGAAGTATCCTTTTTCCAGCGTTACGCTTGCAAAAAGGAAGATTTTGGGAGGCAGCACTGTTGGATTTTACAACTTACAACTCTATTCCCAATGTTACGGAAGGTAAAAATAACTTATTACATTATTATAAAGGAAAAGATGCCAGTGGGAAGTTTACAGACTTGGAAGTTTGCACTCTACCCACAGGTTCTTATGAAATTGATCATATTAATGAATTTTTGCAAAATAAAATGGGAAAAGACAATATAACGCTAAAAGGTAATAACAATACAATGAAAGCTGAGCTTACTTCAAAATATTATATAGATTTCAGTAAGTCAGACTCAATTGGTGATTTATTAGGATTTCCCAAAGATGGAGCGATTTTAGAACCAAATAAAACACATTCCGGTAAACAAACTGTAACAATATTAAAAGTCAATAGTATAGACATAACTTGTAATATTATACAAGGAGCTTACAGAGATGGAGCAAATACTCATATAATACATACTTTTTACCCCAGTGTACCACCTGGATTTAAAATTGTTGAAAAGCCGCAAAACCTGGTATATCTACCTTTGAACACCACTTTCATTTCAGACATCGTGTTGAACGTATTGGATCAAGACGGTAACTTGATAGATTTCCGAGAAGAGCCTATTACGGTTAGATTACATTTAAAATCAACACTTTAATACAAAACCATGGGTTTAACATTTAAAAGCGAACAACCTACGGGAATCCGCATTAGTAGCTCTTCAGCTGTGGAGGAGTTAACACGCGAGAACATTCGTTTCTTAGAGAGAATTGGATTAAAAGTAACCGATAATGGATATACTGGATATAGCTCAGGGTCCAACATTCGACGAAACCCTATGGGAAAAAGAATATCACACCCACAACCCTTACACTTCATCAAAATTAAACAATAACGATGAAATTCGTATTCCCATACAAAATCAAGACATTTACACACTACCATGTGAAAGTTACTTGTATATTGAAGGAAAAGTTACTAAAAAGGACGGTACTACTACTGGTACAACAGTTCCATTTATAAATAATCCCATGGCTTTCTTGTTTGATGAAATTAGATATGAAATATCAGGTGTAACAGTTGATTCTACTAAAAAAGTAGGTATTGCAACAACTTTAAAGGGATTAACATCTATATCACCTAATGAAACCAATTTAATACAACCTGCAGGATGGGTTTTACCTGCAAAAGACACAATCACTCCAGATACAAATGGAAATTTTGATTTTCATATTCCGTTACGTTTGTTGCTTGGTTTTGCTGAAGATTATAGGAAAATAATATTAAACGTTAAACAAGAATTAGTTTTGTTGAGATCTTCAAACGATAAAGATATTATTAAAGCTCCAGACGGTACAACAGATGCAACTTTAGAATGGAAATTAACATTAGACAAAATTGTATGGAGAGTTCCACATGTAAAATTAGCTGACGAGCATAGAATGCTACTATTAAGAAAGTTAAAGGCTGATCGTGATATTGTAATTCCTTTTAGAAGTTGGGAATTTCATGAACATCCCAGCTTGCCAACTACGGATCGACACACTTGGACAGTTAAAACATCTAATTATGTGGAACGAGCCAGGTATATTATATTTGGTTTACAAACAGGCAGAAGAGACACCATCACCAAACATGCAGGCCAATTTGATCATTGCAACTTGAAAAATATTAAAGTTTATTTAAATTCACAATTTTTTCCATACGATAATTTAAATGTGTCATTCGCTAATAAAAAGTACAGCATATTGTACGATATGTATGCAAGATTCCAAAGTTCATATTATGGTAAAACGAATGCACCTTTACTATCACCAGAAAAATACTTAGATGGTTACCCTATAGTTGTAATCGATTGTTCTAAACAAAATGAATCGGTAAAATCATCAAGTGTAGATATAAAAATAGAAATGGAATTCAACGCGCCTATATCGGCTAATACAACTGCATACTGTTTAATTCTACATGATAAAATCGTAACATACACACCTTTAACTGGAATTGTTAAAAATGTATTGTAAAAAACCGGTTTTGTTACATTCCAATGCATTCCGCGAGTATAAAAGCAGAGTGTTCAGGTCGCTCCTCATCAGTTTGTTGCCTGTTCTTGTATGGGTAGCATCTTATTCAATATGGCTTCTCCTAGTGGTACACAAGAAAATGTAGTAGATATTGAGAAGGAGATATCCGACTTTTTAGATCTTCAAGGTCAACCGGAGGGAGATGAACACAACGCTTGCGGACAACTCCACGGCAGTAATAATGTTGAGGAAAAAGGTAAAAGAAGAAAGAATGCACAGAAGAAGAAAAGGGATACTGAAGATAATATTTCTCCTAACATATTGAGTGAGGTATTCTTGCGAATATTTTATCCAATCTCATCCAGTTTGGACAAAAGTGTTTTAATCGGTGTTATGAAATCGACGGATTATTCACCTACTGTAATTTTGACTCATGGACCCAAAATGATTTTGTTCACCGATAGTGCTTGGGAATCTTTTATGAAGCACTTGCATCTGCTAGAATGCTATTTAACTAGTAACATGTATGGAAGAAAGACAAGAGTAGGACTTTTGGATTCAAATGTGGAAATTGATATTATAAAGAATCGTGGTGACCATCAATTGCGGTTTAGAGACACAACAAGACATGATAACAAGATTCAACTTAATCGAGAAGAGTTTTTTATTCTAACCTGTGCAACTGAACCAATAACAAGATACTTGAGACAACTAGTGTTTTCAAGTTCTATTATTAAAGATTATTTGGAAGACACTTTGGACAAACAACCGGACGCACCTATATTGTACGGACCTGTGGATACTTCTATATTTAATAGGGTTCCTCATGAAGTACAAATGTGGAGACAGTTGGAAAAATACGCTCAACTACATAAGAAATCAGTAAAACAGGAAGAAGAGGAAGAAGGAGGAGAAGAATCAAGTGTTAGTGATGAAAATGAAAACAAGGAAAATGTAAAGATGGAAACTTAGATGACAATGGTTGGTTTTTAAAACAATATCAAACACTTTGTGGGGTTAGGCCTACCGGGGACGGTGCCCACGTTAAATATACACCAACGCGCCAACAACTGTACGGCCAGGTATAAAAGTCGTACCTACCGTGGTGTGGAAATCAGTTGACCTTTGGACTTCGTCATGAGCAGACGAGTGATCTTCGCAATGGACAAGGAAGAAGAACAAGTAAAGTCCAAACCTGGTATAATTGAGTTCCAAGCGTTTCGGGGTAATGATGATAGATTTATCATAAAAGAACTTGTGTTTTTCGATATCAATACAAGTGTTCCATATACATTTTTGTTCAAACCACCATGTTCTTATTCATCATTAACTAGCAAAGCCGCTACTACCAACAGGTGGATTTCAAAATATTTCCATCATATCGATTGGTATGATGGTTTTGCAAGTTACACGGACTTATATAACATCATGCATCAGTTTTCAAACAGGTTTACCAATATTTATACAAAAGGACTGGAAAAGAAGAGATGGATCGAAGAATTTACTCATGTTCCGGTTAATGATGTGGACTTGGATAAAAACTACAAGTATACGATGGAAAATGTTTGTATTTGTACTAAAAGTCCAGAACATGAAAAAGATAGACATTGCGCTTTAAAAAACGCCTATAAACTCGCATCTTACCTTCAAAGTGGGGAAGTGGGGAGTGGTGGGGGTGACGGGGGTTATATAAGTGAGGAGCAGACCGGGACCTGGCATGAGTATTACTCGAGATTCCGAGACGACAACATCTCCCAGCAAGAAGACGAAGAAGAAGACAATCTTTAACTCAACCATGGCATCTCACCAGTTCCTGCAAACTTTGGTTGAGCAGTTCAATGCTCACTCCAAATCTACCATACTACCCGTCAAGAAGTGTTCCGAACTTAAAGACGAGAAGCACTACATTATCCACGCCATGAAGAAGATGGAGACTTCAGTTGGAGAGGCCATTTGCTGCAGTCTTAGCGAGGCACCGTTCACTCCGGGGGATGAGCCCAAGTTCCAAGTCTACCTGCCGAAACGGTTCGTCCATCTCCTCCAGAACGAGGATCTGCGCTCCATCCAACCCGGCTGTCTCTACCTGGTTTCCCACGGTTGCACGGGTAGCAATTCCACCGAGTTGACCATCCACATCGCCGACAAGCAGCAGTGTTAGATTTTAATTTTACTGTTGTACATATGTTATTGTAATGTTTTATAAATAAATAAACCATAAAAGACAAAAAATGCAACATATCAATATGTGAAGTTTGTCACATATTGATATGTTGCATTTTTTTTTAAACTTCGCGGGTGACCTTGACCTTTGACCTTTGCATTTCACAGTTACCCCCACCACCAAGCTAAAGGTTAAACCTGCTTCGATGCAAACACCCCCACCACTTCTTATAGTACCCCCAAGCGCTGTGCCTCAGCTTCATTTCAACTCCGACGGTCAACCGTACAACATCAAGATGTCTCTCAATGTAAGTTGTGCTAGTTACGAGGAGGTAACCATTAAGACTCAGCAGGAGCTGAACGACTTGTACAAGGAGTTGCAGCTGATGGTGGCGCGAGGCTACCGTATAAATGTGCAAGTCTACGCTTGCAATATACGCAATCTCCGACACCCAAAAGAAGAGTCTGAACATTACTCTTCTCCAGCGACTTCATCACCGGCGTCCATGAAGACTGAAGCGAGCCAGACTTTGGATTATTTCAGCTGACTAGCAGTTGTCTTCCTTCTTCTTACCATTGTAGAATATGTTTATTTATTTGTTATATTAAAGATGTAAAAGAGAAAAAAACACCTATCTTGTTACTGACATATGTGCTCAGTAACAAGATAGGATTTTTTAAAACACAATTTGGATGACCTTGAAACTTCCCCCACCACTTTTTCATAGTACCCCCAAGCGCTGTGCCTCAGCCTCATTTCAACTCCAACGGTCAACCGTACAACATCAAGATGTCTCTCAATGTAAGTTGTGCTAGTTACGAGGAGGTAACCATTAAGACTCAGCAGGAGCTGAACAATTTGTACAAGGAGTCTGAAAAGGAGGTTGTCAACAAAACCGATGATCAACAATTGTGGGACTCCTCTATTACAGAAAAGGAATTACATGCAGCCGTCGAAGCTGTCGAGGAAAAGGAAAAGAACCTCAGGCAGCTCTGGTTGGCTCAGATGGATATTTGCGGATCTGTGCCGCGTGATGATTTTGAACTTCAATGTCAGATGGCGATTACCCAGCAACTAGAAGAAGCCGAAAAGGAGCTAAAGAGTGGAGGTACTATCCGGGCGGAGGTGAAAACTGAGAAACAGGAAGAATATAACGAATATGATGATTAAACGTACTGTTGATCCCAATCCTTTTAGTTTTAAGTGGTTAGGTTATAAGTAAATAGAAAAAGTTTCCTTTTTTTAAAAAACTCCATTTGGATGACCTTGAAATTTCCCCCACTACTCTGTAATACCAGCATTGCTCGCTGCACCAAGCATCATTCCTCCTCCAACAACCATGGCGGACACACCTGCTTGCAATGCCATGTCTTCCACCGAAGATGTACCCAATACGAATTGGAAATTGACAATCGACAACGTGCATTATTTAGAAACCATCTGCGATTGGATGAAGTCTATTCTCCTCGACAACCCGGGAATAAAGCTCAAGGTCACTTTAGATTATGATTGGTCTGAAGTTATACTGCAGCAAGACGATCAACAATCACTGGAGTATTTGTCAAATTTACCATCGTCAACCATATATACTACAAATGAGGTGGAAAGGGAAGAAGAGGAGCATGAGGTTTAGAGTTTCTTATTTTTTTAAAACCCAATTTGGATGACCTTGAGATTTCCCCCACCACTTCCCATATACCTAGAGTGCGCAGGGCTGGACAGTCAGTCGCTCGGTGTCCGTCGTAGGGTGCACATCGCGGTTGCTACTCCAATTCCTGACAATTTGGGGTAGTTCAAAGTCACCACACTTCTACAACTTCAAGGTCATCACACTTTAACTCTGGGACTGCATCAACTTGTATTATTTCTGTGTTTTGACTCAAGGTCATCTCACTTAAACTCTGGGATGGTATCAACTTGTAGTATTTCTATGTTTTGACTCAAGGTCATCACACTTTAACTCTGGGGCAATATCGACTTGTAGTACTTCAGTATTTTAGCTCAAGGTCACCACACTTTAACTCTGAGACTGCATCAACTTGTATTATTTCTGTGTTTTGACTCAAGGTCATCACACTTTAACTCTGGGACGGTATCAACTTGTAGTATTTCTATGTTTTAACTCAAGGTCATCACACTTTAGCATGTAACTTTAAGGTAGCACCGAAACGGTGCTACTTGGCTTGACATTTTCAAGTTTCCCAAGGTTATCACAATTTCCCCCACTACTTCCCATATACCTAGAGTGCGCGGGGCCGAACAGTCAGTCGCTCGGTGTCTGTCGTAGGATGCACATCGCGGTTGTAGTACTGGTCTAAAGGGGGCTGCTGGCTCACTTCAAGGTCACCCGAGCGGTGTCACATGACGGTTTAGGCAGAGTCACGTTGCAAACTTGCAGTTTCCTCGGCACTTTTGCTGTTTCTTGTCTAATTTCGCTCCAAGTCCTCAAGGTCATGGGAACCTGACTGAAACTCGGAGCGTAGTGCGAGAAACAGCAAAAGTGCCGAAAAATTTTAGGTTTCAGCGTGACCTTGACCTTTTGTGACATCGATGACGTCATCTTGGTGACGTAAGGGGTGATGACGTCATCGCCACGTCATTTCTGCAACGTCATGGGTGTGACGTCACAGAATGACGTAATTGGTGATGACGTCATCGATTGCGTCATCGATGACGTCATCAATGACGTCATCGGTGAGGTCATTGACCTCGATGACGTCATCGCTCGGGTGACCTTGAAGTGAGCCAGCAGCCCCCTTTTTCCACTACTTATAAGCAATTGGACTATTTGTTGTGAAAAATCAATACAATTTTATACCGTACTATAATACGAGGATTGCCTACTGCGATGGTTTGTATTTTCCTCAAAATGTCGCGGGTAGATTTTGCTTGAAATTTGTATTTATGTGTATTTGGGCACAAAAAATAAATTTAGTAACTTAACCCCATAAAATTCATCTTCCTGTAAGAAAACAAGTTTTGAGTTTAAATTTTTGACTTGTGTCTTATGGGTTGTCAGATTGGTATTGAATTAACAACGATGGTTAAGGCCCCTTTTATACATCGCGTCTTCCGACGCGCATCAAAAGACGCGCGTAAAATAAATAACTTGCACTTTTGATAGGAGCAATTAGGCCTGTTTCAAATATACCCGGCTGTCGTGTGCCGGCAGTCGTTTAACCGGCTGTTGGGTAGGTGCCGGCTAGAAATCGGGTTAACGGCATATCGGGTGGATGTCGGGTATGTGAAACGAGCCACCCGGCACGGCGTCTGACGGTCGCCTGCCGCGCCACGCGTCATCCAAGGCAAGATGCCTTAATAGCGATTTGAGCAACGCGCGGCGGGCGCGCGACCGACGAGCGCCCTACGCGATGTATGAATAAAATGGGCCTAACAAAAATTGAAATGGAACAATAAAGTTTTCGGCATGGGTTTTCAAACTGCTGTGAACTAGTAAAAGGGATATAGATGTAATAACTTGGTTTGTTTACTAACAAATTTAAAAAATAATGCTGCACATATTAAAACACCTGTTTAAAAGAGTCAAAATTAGAATAGTAGTTTTCATCACTAGGAGCAAAAGTGGGTCTTTTTAGTGCGCAATCGTGTTTTAAAAACGAGGCGCAGCCGAGTTTTTAAAAACGATTAAGCATCAAAAAGACACTTTTGCTGCGAGTGATGAACAAAGTTTTTTATCATAATGCGAAAATTAGACTTTTGATCGTTAAAAATATTAACTATAAAGTTGTATTTTCGAGGTTATATTTACAAAGTAAGTAATATGCAGTGTTTACATTTCTGTTATTTACAAACAATGCTTTTCATAACGTTTGAATTTCAAAATTCTGCTCATCAACATAAATAAATCAATAGTAATATACTTGGCGAACAGCTGACTTTTCAGTACTAGGACCTAAAAAATTCTCCATCTGATTTTTCAGTCCTAGGACAGAAAAGAATCGGTTTTGGTACTATTGAGAGAACAAAAAACTGGCTGATTTCGTGCAGAATGATAAAAAGTTATTTACCTACAGTATCGATAACAAGCTTATAATTACAAAAATGGTTTATATAAAGATACATTTTAACCAAAATACAAAGCCACATCAAAACAAAATAAACCACATCAATAAATATGGAGATTCTCTTAAGGTTTTTGATTTACTAAATCCTGTAATACCATGCAAAGTTTAGTGAAAGAAGATTTAGTTCGTTATAAATAGTAATTATTTGGGCTCACTCACTATGTCGACGACTCCCTCATACAGTACTTCAAAAACAGCCGCAGTGAGTGCTGCATCATAACTCTTACAGGATCCGGGAGTTTTAATGAAATATTGATTTTTTCTGTTATCATTTACATTGCATGAATTATATAGAATTTATTCAAAATTTTATATGAGTTTTTAGACAGAGGTCCTAAGACGAAGCGTAGGAACCCTTACATAATCCTAGCAAATTATGATCTAAAAGAACAACCATCAAACTCAGCAATATCACATTGCGAAGAAGGTGAATTATAGTGATGAGGATCGATTGATGAAACACCAACAAGTGGATCGGATATTCACTATAGTTTAATTTTTTTTTCAAAGTAACTTGGTCATGGAGCATAGTTTTCACCAGGTACTCAGACAATTGCAGCGCATCGGCTGCACGGGCCCTCTTAGTTATGAAAATAGTAGGCCTAAAGCCGCATTTTCACGATACAACTTGTTTTATAAACTTTTGTTGTGCAACCAATTATACCAATTATAGTAATTGGTTTGAACATGTTTAAGAATGCAATGTAATTTCTTAAACAAGTTTTACAACAAGTGTTTTAAAACGAAAAAATCGTGTTTTGCAACAGGTTGCAGGTTTCCCGAGCCGTGTCGGAAAGATCAAAGGAAATTTGTGTTTTAGAAACTTTTGTTGTACAACATGTTTGATACCTACTTAAAACGTCAAACTTGTTGACCAAACATTGTTTATGCTGTTCAACATTGTTTATGCTGTTCTGTGTTCTGGGGATTCAACTACTGTAAATGGTATGCAAGGACGACATTATAGCAACAGATAATTTAAATCAAGTATCCTGTGAAAATTTAGAGAACTATTTAGATGTATCAAATTTTTTCTCTCGAACAAATGACTTAGGGCTAAAAATTATTCACTTCAATATTCGCAGCTATTTTAAAAATTTTGATTCCATGCTAACAACACTGCAAACAACGGGTGTTGAATATGATTGTATTGCACTTTCTGAGACTTGGGTTGACGACGGCAAAACTCTAACCAACTTAGACGGATACGACACATTTAGTACTACTGACAACTGGAACAGAAACGACGGAACAATTATCTATATAAAATCAGAATTATGCGCAACTTCACGTCATATAAAACTGGGAGAGGCGACTGGACTGCGCGTGGACTTTATTATTAACGGACACAACTACTGTATTACGACTGTTTACAGGAGCCCTACTATGAACTGCGACCTATTTTTGAATGACCTTGAAAATTACTGCGAAACTATTATAACTAACAAAAACACCACGTATATTTTCATGGGCGATACAAATATAGATACTTTAATTAACAGTAAAAATGAACATGAAAAGGATCGCTACCTAGATATTTTGTATTCTACTGGTTTTGTTGAATGTATAAATTTACCTACAAGAGAGACCGATCACTCTAAGACATGCCTTGACCATATTTTTACAAAACACTTTGACTATAGCGCAATAACCTCTGCAGTAATGAAAACAGACGTAACAGACCACTATGCAATCGTCGCAAACATAGGACTAGAATTTGGCAAAGACGACTCCAATAGCAATGACTCGTACATAGACTCTGACATTTTACATCAACTAATAGGAGCTCAGCCTTGGGACCATGTCTTGGCCCTGAAACACGTCAATGATAGTTGTAAAGAATTTCTTAACACTTTTGAATCGCTAAAACACAAAGCCACGCGACAAAAAAAACAAAACAATCGTTTTAAAAAATTGAAACCGTGGATAACTACCGAATTGATTCATTTAATTAGATCCCGTGATAGAATGAGCAAATTAGTAAAAAAGCGTCCTTTTGACGAACATCTTAAAATAAATTATCAGGCTTTTAGAAATCGTCTATCATTTAAAATTAAAAATACAAAATTAAATTATTACAGAGAAAAGATTCTGGCTAGCAAAGGAAATCCAAAAATGTTTTGGAACACAGTTAACGAATATGGAGGAATTAAAAATCGTAAAAATAACTTTCCAATCTCTCACTTTCTCCGAGACTCGATATCTGGCGGTGGGTCTGTTAAAGAGGTGGCCGACTCATTCAATACTTTTTTCTCAAATGTAGGCGTTAAGTTGGCAAGAGAGCTGCCACCTCTGGATGGCCCGCCGCTGGTTGACGACGCCGCCCATAGAGTCAGGCATGTGTTTTGTCTGGAGCCGGTTACCGACAGCCAGGTAATACAGTGTGTAAAGGAAATGCGCGGCGGTTCGGCCCCCGGCTACGATGGGTTCCCAGCTAAACTGTTAAAAGAAAATTTGCTACATCTGTTGCCGCCATTAAAACACATCATAAATTTAAGTATTACCTCTGGTATTTTTCCAAATATTTTTAAAATTGCTAAAGTTATTCCGTTATACAAAGCAGGTGATGAAAACAACAAAAATAACTACAAACCTATATCATTGCTAAGCGTACTGTCTAAAGTGTTGGAGAAATGTGTAAAAATGCAATTACAAGCGTACCTTGAAGAATCGAACATTTTATCAGACAGTCAATTTGGTTTCAGAAAAGGCAAAAGCACATCAGATGCTCTGTTCTTAATTAATAAAGAAGTTATGGATTCAATCAATAATGATGATAAACTCTTACTAGTTTTTATTGATCTTGCAAAAGCATTTGATTCAATTGATAGAAACATTCTCTTTTCCAAATTAGAACATGCCGGGGTAAGGGGCGTAGCGCTAAGTTGGTTTAAAAGCTATTTGAGTGGTCGCAGCCAAGTAGTGACAATTAATAACCAAATAAGTGATCAATTAGACGTAAACTACGGAGTAGTTCAGGGCAGCACGCTCGGGCCGATTCTTTTTTTATTATATATTAATAATCTGGACAAACTTAATATTTCTGGTAAGCTGTTCTTATTCGCCGACGATACTGCCGTAATATTTCGTGCCCGTTCCTGGGATGAAGTGTATCAACTAGCTTCACGCGAACTATTTGAAATTAAAAGTTGGTTCAATCAAAATATATTAACAATGAACATTTCAAAAACTAAGTGTATGCCGATAGCGCTACGCCCTGCAAGCGAGCCGCCCGTAGCCCTGAGGTTGGTGCTGCACAGTTGTGGAGACACAACCAGCCACGATTGCGACTGTCAGATCATAGAGCGAGTTGAGCAATATAAATACCTAGGGGTAATAATGGATGTGAGGTTAAAATGGGGAGCCCATATTAACTTTCTAAAATCTAAACTACGAAAGATGATTTTTATTTTTTACCAGCTAAGCCATATTTTGAACGAATCTTCGTTGAAATCAGTCTATTACGCCTATGTCCAATCCTCATTGCAATACGGCTTGTTGGGATGGGGAGGAGCTTACTCCTCTGTCCTTGAACCTTTAAATGTAATACAAAAGTCCATAATTAAAGCTGCTGTTAAAAAACCAAAACAATTTCCAACCTTAACGTTATTCAAAGAAACAAAATTACTTTCCATCAGACAACTATATATAAAATCCTTATTACTTTATTTAAAATCGCACAGGGATCTGATAGTCGCCCCTATAACCCACGGTTACCAGACCAGAAATGCGTTGCACGGTGGCCTGCAAGTCCCAAGAGTGTTTAAATCAGTCAATTTAACCAACTCGTTCTATATAGCGACGTTTCTCTACAGAAAAATCCCACCCGAGATAAGAGACCTGCAGGCATCTCCCAGTGTCTACAGCAATGTCGTAACGTCCTGGCTGCTAGGGGTCGGCTCTAGAGAGGCTGAGTCGCTTATTACTCCACAGTATCACTGAACAACAACACGGCACTGAACTTCTTTCCACACACAGCAGTTTGTCAACCCAGTCGCGATTAATTGTGACACAGTAATCATCACTTTATACTTTGTTTTCTCCCACATTTGGATTAATTGTTATAGTTCTCTAAATTGATTTTTTTTTCCTTTTTTTTACTACATATTGTACTAACACAGGTTTATCCATTTTATATTTACACCACTAGTTTAACAAGTCTCCGCCAATTTTAACATACAATAGTTTTTTCTTTAAGGACTCTGCCTCACGCACAGGTCGTCTAAGACCCATGTGAGGCACTTTTCATTCCCATAAGCCATTATGTATTGTAAATATGTAAACTTATTGCGGAAATAAATAATTTTTGATTGATTGATTGATTGTCTCAAGTCAGCACGCTTCTCGCTGCCGCCTACAACACGTGCTTTTATTTGCGAGTAAAGTGTTTTGTTAAGTTAATGGAGTGGTTAGTGGACCATTTGTGATGGAGTCTGCACTTGTCATCCTTAAAAAGTTCTTGAAGCTACCATCAGTTCGCAATTCCCCTGCCAACAAATCTTGGTCATCCTGTTCTAAATTTTGTAATATTTCACTGTCACTGTACTTACTCCTAGCTTGCAACGAAGGACGTAACCAAAAGCGATGTTTTGCTCTTTTCTTCCTAACAGCAAATCACAACACATGTGGCAGCAGCCAACACATCATCGTCGCAAGCACTCATGGTGACTGTGGTCTTATGTTAAACAACATGTTTGACTGAAGTTTAGCGCATAAAATGAAATGTTTAACAACAAAAGTTTATAAACACAAGGTCAAGTTTTAAAAACAAAAGTTGTATCAAACATGTTTTATCAACATAAGTTTATAAAACAAGTTGTATAGTGTAAATGCGGCTTAAGTTGCACCTACCTGTTTCCACCAGCTTTAGAACTGCTGCCGGAAACAGGTAATACAACCTATATTTTCATTTATTTATTAGCGTTGTTTTAAATATTTAAGGCGTTACTGGCTCATTCGTTAGTTTATTTTACCTATAATCCGAAATTGTACAGTGTAAGTTGAAAAATTATACAAGTTTGGAGAAAAGCCTCAAATTTCGTCTATTTCCAGTACTGTAGGTAACCCATAAAAACCTTAAGGGAATAGCCTTAAGGTTTTTATGGGTTACCTTTCCAAATATTGTCTTCTCATAACGCATTCAAAAAATTATATCAAGTAATGAAACCCTTAAAACACTAAATTATATTTAGCTTGTTTTAGTTGTGTTTCATTATACAAAACCACCACACCCCCCCCCCCGGCCCCAATTAGTTCGGATAACCGATTCTCTAGGCCTACTAATCGCTGAAACGAGTAATATTTTTAGTGAAAATAACAGGTGACAAAAGTTTTATCTGGTTAGAGGGATGGTTTGCTCGAATGTAGTAAATAACACGCATGGAGTTGATTGTAAAGTGCATAATTTTCCTCTTATCTGTATCTCGATTTTCCAAATAATTTTTTATCACTTTTACTATCCTGGATTATTTTTATTTAAATTCCCGCGGATTTTCAAAGTAACTGTTTTTAAATTCAACTTCCCTGAGTAATTTTGCTTCCAATCCCAAAACTATTATCACAGCCTCAATTGTCAAGATGGTCGATCAGCAAAATTGTATCTAACTGTGTTGCTGATGAAGTCATGAATACGTAACCGTTACGTGGAATTTTGGCGAATAAAACTCGACGATGATGTTTTCGCAGCGTAAGCATTAAAAGTCACCGGCCATTAGGCCTACTGCATTAAATGTCAAGCGCTGTAGGTACTGGACAATGGACATGGATGATCGTGGTAAGTTTTTGTTTTAAGTAAATTACGTTGGCGGATTGAAGATGAAACGCAGTTTTATATGTAAAAATTTTCTACGGATAAAAAAACACTGTTTACCACGACTCCTGTATAACATTTTTTCAAGTATGAATTATGTATTTATTATTTAGTACATGCATGATACGGATATTTTTTTTATAGATAATGGCTTGAGCTGAGAAAAAAAATCATTGTTCTCTAAATTCATCGTGGAAATGTCAAAAATATATATCTACATAAAAATGCCCTGTTTATAAAATCGCTCTTTATTTTTTAAGTACTGGAGACAGGCTATTTGCATTCATGTTCGTTTGAAGTAAATTTAAATCAAATCAAATCACGTTAAAACTTACTGTTAAAAGTTATGTTACAATTTTAATGTTTTAGTTGACATACCAGTAATGTTAAATAAACTTTTAATTTTTATCGTTTTAAGTCAATTACTGTATTAGCCCTAGAGGTAGCCCTATTTCGTCAGTCTTTTTACCATGATGCATACGGACTACAGTATTAGTTATGAATTAATTGATTGAAACTAGATATCGCTCACTGCATGGTTAAAATTATACGAAAATTTCGCTTGATCTGATTGACAAAATTATTTTATAACAAACTATTTTATGGAACATCTGCGTGGTCTGATATTCTTTTTTTGCCATTTGTTATTATACTAAAGCTCTCTAATTATTCAATCAATTACTCTTCTTTCATAAGATTAACATTGAATCTTTGAAAGCCTTTAGGGCGTATAGGTAGCCTTGGGTGCCAAGCTGAATTAAAATAGGATTCTGCTCATATACTATCTTTCTAACGGTATGCTCAGATTTCAACTACACTACAACTACGACGCATACAAGCTGAGAAAAGCAAGGAGAAGAAACATGCCTTAGCCTTTAGAGAAGCCTGGGGGCCGAGCATTTGTTCCGTAATCTTAAACAATTCTTCGTAAAAATAGCAATAACAGATTTTGCTCTACAATGCCAAGTGCCGGGTGCTGCTCTCTGGTGTATAATTGATGAACAAAATATTGAGTATGTAACACGTGTCTTCTACTTCTATCATCAACAGCTGATTTCATCATTGTTATAATGATTCCTTTGTTTTTTAATTCAATTGCAGTTCTACATAATATGTACAATCACTTACATTTAGGCTACATTTTACAACAAATATGTACCTACATATTACTTCATAATATGTTGGGCTAATATATAGTCTAATACTATAGGGTCACCTGCGCAGCGCAATCCGCTGCATTTACCAAAGTGCCCAGTGGTCAAACCTTGTCACATTACATTTACCTTATTTTGCATATTAAATCATAGTGCCAATTATAGTTGGGAGATGACTTGTTGGCTAGTGAAGGGGAAGATTCCCCCACCACTATCAACTGTTGAATAGCATTGAAATATTAGAAAACATTACAAATTAACCAGTAGGATAGCTAGAAATCACTAAGGTGGGGGTAAGCTCCCCTCAATCCCTTTTTCCCTAGCTGGCCAACAAGTCATCTCCCAACTATAACTTACACCTTGTTGGTGTATGATAAATCGACCTCTATCATTGCTTATATTTAGCCAAGGCCAACTACACACCAGGCCGGAATGCTCCCCACCACTCTTGTTAAAACGTCACACTACTGGTGCGCCAGCTGATCTGAAATGATGCGATGTTGATGCAATTCTCCTAATAGTTACCTGAAAATCCCCAGAAATAAACTAATATTTACCCAACTTGCCCATAAATCCCCGAAAATTTGGGAAAATTACCCGTTTTGGGCAACACGGATCAGCTGGAACACCACTGTTGTGACGTCATCTCTCTGAGCACTCCGGCCTGGTGTGTAGTTGGCTTTGATTTAGCACGTATTAACTTGTGATTGTCTGTTTTACTATCAACAGCTGTTGAATTTTTCAATTCTATGAAAATTATTCCCCATGTTAATCTTATGGAAAAAACAAACTTTTAGGGCTTCCCGTGCCCTTCAGAATAAAAATATAAAAAATCTAAAACCTTATTGCAAAACTACGAACTTAGTTGAACCTTTTAAACCTCACACGTTGAAATTGGTCCAAAACTGAGGGATGAGTTGTGTTTACACTAAACGGCTTCAGATGTAGAATTACAATTGAATTTTGAAACAAAAGAATCAGTAACAAAGATTAAATCATCTGTTGATAAAATTAGAAGCTACGTGTTACATATTCAATATTAGGTTCAACAAAATACACCAGAGTGCAGCATTAGTTGGCCTACATTATAACAGAAATATTACCGGTATTTCTTAATTGTTTAATCCTTTTTACTTTACTCTTATTTATCTAAATCAAGTATATTAAGTACGTTTGAAAGAATGATAAATTGCTTTATTCATTATTATAATTATTTATGACCATTATTTATTACCCGTAACCTTGTAATTTATAATTTGTGTTATTATTACAAATCATAGTACCATTCGGTAATTTAATAACAACTGGTACAATGTAAAACGTGGCCAGTCCAGGTTGTAAAAACTTCCACAATGTAAAATCGCAACAAGGTTTTACAATGTAAACTGTGGTCTTGAACACGTCACCTATACTTTGATGGAATTGAGTCGATTCAGCTCTTTTCACGATTTCTTTGTTTTGATTTTGTAACTCCATAGGGCCATGTTAAAATGTTTGGAATTTCAATTTGAAATTAAGGAAATAAGATTTTTCATGGCATAGAGACCTGTACATGTAACTTTTCCCCAGAAGTAACTTTTTGCAAAGCTTTAAGAAAATCGTTAATCGTTATAGCCGTTTTCGAGATCCATGTGCATACATACATATTTTCATAGAAACATGTGTCACTCAAATTACATTATAGGATTTTTATTGGAGCCACAACTAAAATAAAAAGGATTATATCCAAAGACGTTTTTAAGAAGTACCCTGTTCACCTTGGTTGCGGGTGCTTATGAGTACTGTAATAAACTTAGAATTATAGTTTAAATCAATTAAATTTAAAAACCAAAAGTGACACACCGTAACCAATTCAATAAAATGTTTTATTCGAAAATCCCAAATTTCCAAACCAAAATAGCCCTAACCAACAAAAGATCTCCTAGTTGACGTTGAAGACTGTCCCCCAAAGTTGTTTACCAAAAATATTGCGTCGTAGCTCTTATCTCCCGTGATTGTTGTGTGGGTGGGGATGGAATGTGGTGGCGGGGGAGGGTTGCGGGAAGGGGGAGGGGGAGGGTTAGAAATTGGAAGGCAGGTGGTGCTGATAATGGCGCGTGTTCGCTTCTGGTCACAAAAAACGGCCCACACGCGCTCAACTCGATAACATTATGGTCTGTTTTGTCAACAACTTGCCCAGATAAGACTCACTCGGAAGAAACGCATTTCGAGGAAAAATAATCACCAACATTTTTGTTTGATGGCGTTGCTCTAAAAATACACTATGAGGTTTACGTTTATTTACGCGGCTACTGGTTTTAGGTTTCTATATTAGTTTATTCCAGAAAGTGATAATAATTTTCAAGTGTCACTTACATCGGTGTACAAAATAGGCTACATGAAATGATCGTTTACACTAATCGTAGGCCTATTAATTTGAATTATTTGCACTTTTTTTCGAAACCTTACCACTTGATAAAACAGACTGATTTCTATTCCCTTCTTGTAACGAGCACATAATGTTCTATTGTCCTGTATTACTTTTTTTTTACTACGTTAAATGATTAGGCCTACCTATTTATGTTGCTTGGATCAGTTGGATCTACATAAAAAAACTATCAATTAGACGTACATTACCCCATGGAATCTAATTCGAAAATAAAATTACTCGAGAGAGCTCCATTACTATGCTCCCGAGTCAAGCCCAATGAATATAGCAAAACTAACAATAGTTTTTTTGCCCAACTTGCAAAACCGAAATCCAATTCTACCACAAGTGTTGAGAACAATAAGCCGTGGAGAAAGTTGTTTTCGCTTCATCATTTTGACAGCTGCCTTTCAAACCTGCGGCTTTATTCAAATTTCCTCGCAGAAAGCCATAAAACTCGTACATCTCGGTCCAACGACCCCAAGGTTTGGAGTGTGGCATTGAGAACAATGTTTGTCAATGCGGTAGGGTAGGATTCGGGGAAGGGGTTGGGAGATGCTGTATTGTTCCGATTTTGACCTTCGGAGTAGCCCACTTGCAGGCATGCGGTGAAAAGGCGGTCAACACCTGTTGTTCATGCAGAGTTGCCAACTCAAAATATCGTCGTTGAGATACGATTTGTATTAATGGTGTATATTTTCAATTCAACAGATGGCATAACAAGTCTATAGGCAGAAATATTTCAAGGATTTACATAATTATTAGAATCGAGCTTAGAGTACGCTTTAGTCGTGGCTGGTATAACAGAGTTAAATTTATTTGTAACTAAAGCCTTGTTGTTTGATACTAATAAGGTAATGTACTGATACTTTTTGAGTATGTACTTGCAAGCACCAAGGGTTAAGGTTCATAGCCAATATATTTTACTCGAATATAGTCGTTGAGTGACATTTGGAATTATTAGTGTTTATTTTTCAATCGGTGCGATTAAAATAGGTAGAAATGTGTTTAACAGGGTTTAAATTATTAAATGTGTAACTGGCAAAACACTGTTAAATTTGTAATCTAAGAGTGGTATGATACTATGTGATAAGTATTGGTACTCTATACGTCCATAGCGATCTTACAGTGTCTGCAATAGGCCTACTAAAGAATGATGTATTCAAAACGAATAGTATTAATCATCTACGTGATTTTTATTTACTCAGTAGCGCAATTATAATATGTATGTAGCCATTGCCGTTGTGCTTACATGGATACGTAATTGTGGAATTTAACGCTGTATTGTAATTATTAGTGTAAATTATGAATTAATTGAATCAAAGTTTGTAGGATGAAGTGATTTTTATAGGTTTATTTTTCTAAACTCCATTCACTGTAGACCTGCACTCAGCGACTTTACCAATGCAATTTTGGTATTTTTATTTTTATTTCTTCATAAAAACTATAAAAATGGGATTTGTAGGTTTGCCGACATATGGGTTTCGTAAGCAAATATACGTTAAATAGTTCAAATATACCTAGTGAATGTTCATGCAGAATTTTATCAAGGTATTTTTCCTATAAGCACCATGGTGGGGGGGGGGGAGAGATATAGACATAGATTTTTCACATTATGTCAGTAAATAAGCGAGATATGAGGTTTAGTTGATTTCCCATAAGAATAACATGGAAAACAAATGTTTGTATTTTTCTGCATTACAAGTTATGCTAAACTATTAATTCAAAATAGGCCGACTTACCGTAATTGTTTAGTTTTTAAAACTGTAATCATTTACGTGATATTATTTAGTTGAGCAATTGAAATACCCAAAATCATGACATTTTACTTAGTACAGCAATTAAAAGTGTGATTTTATTTACAAAATTTAATAAAATATTTTGGGATAAAGGATTTATAGGTTTAATACCCCCGTCGCACATACATAGGACCTACTCAGTTGATTTCTAATACAATTTGGTATTTAAATTCCATAAACACCATGAGGTATGTAGGTTTGCCGCCATATACGATTTGTAAGCAAATAGGCTATATAAGTTGAAGTTGAACCCTGCACCTAGTGAATGTTCATACAAAGTTTTATCAAGTTTTGGTATTTTTAGCGAATTTCCTTTTGGAATAAAGCTCCATATACTGTAGTTTTCATAGGAGCTAAAATCCCAGTGAGTTGAGGGTTACCTCTACGATTACATAATTTTCCCTATCAATTTGTGGCTTTTTATGTGTAGCCTACTTTCTGGATACGTAGTGGTTTTTCTTATCGGAAACACATTTTTAACTGCACAAATAACAATTTACTAAAAAATTTAACATCGGCTTATATGGGAAATAAAATTTTCAATTTTGAGGGTTTTTAACACGATAACTATTGCAAAAATTGTCTGATCATCATGAAATTTGGTACAGACATGTAAAGTTGGATTGATGAGTTCGGGAGCTAGTTTAGTAAGATCGGCCCAACATCAGTAGGGAAAGTGGGGGATTTTACCCCCCTTAAGGCTGCGGTCTACCCCAACCAAAACAAAAACAACAACAATGCCGAATATGCCGGCCTCACGGCCGTAGCGCTAGGCGAGTTTGATGGCTGCAGAGGTTTACGGGGATCGTGTTTCAGAATTAACCAATTAAGATAGAGATTGACTCTTAACTTTTTCTAAAAGTACAAAAAAGGATCTCGTCGGCTATCTTTTTATAATTTTAAAATAAAATTTCTAATTTCAGTTATAATTGTGTGAAATTATCTGTTTTTGAGTTTTATCGATGCAGAGGTTTACGGGGATCGTGTTTTAAAAATAACCAATTAAGATAGAGATTGGCTCTTAACTTTTTCTAAAAGTATAAAAAAGGATCTAGTCGGCTATCTTTTTAGAATTTTAAAATAAAATTTCTAATTTCAGCTATACCGGTCTAAAATTATCTGTTTTTCTCGATTTTTAACTGAAGTTTTCTATTAGTTTTAATGAACTAATTACAAAATTGTAACAGACGAAAACTAGTACCGTTATTCTTCTTTAATATGACACCTTATTATTAGCTTATTATTAGGCTTCATTTGGCAGAAGATAACACGATTCTAAAAAACCCTTGCATTTGGGTGCGCGCCAGGGGTAGACCGCAGCCTTAAGTGGTTTTTTGCAATTTTTCCCATACAAATTTGATTTAATTAACTTTTCGTTTGCACCATTGAATTCAGGTCGAAAAAACAATTTCTTATAATGAATCATTGCTCTAAGTCCACTGGTTACCAAGATATTTGAGAATTTCCTTTTGGAATAAAGCTATTACCGTCGTTTAAAATAGGAGCTACAAATTTTAGTTGAGGGCCACCTCTGCGATTACATAATTTTATATACCTCAATTTGTAGCTTTTTATGTGCACATTCTGGATAAGTAGTTTTTTTTTCTTTATAACAAACACATTAAAAACTGCACAAATAACGATTTACAAAAAAATTAACATCGGCTTACAAGGGAAATAGAATTTTCAATTTCAAGTATTTGTTAACACGATAACTATTGCAAAAATTGTCTGATAATTATGAAATTTTGCACAGACATGTAAAGGTTGCCATTGGAAATTCGCTAACCTACGCAGGTCTGCTGCGACGGGTATTTATTTCTATTTAATAAAAACCAGTAGGATGAGTACCTACGTAAATACGCCGGCATATAGGTTTTGTAAGTAAATGTAAGTTACGCCCTATATAATTCGGTAGGTATAGGCTATACGAACGAACTTTTGGATTTTCTCTGTAACCAAGCTAAATTAGTTATACAAAATACTAAATTATTAAATTTTTTAACAGTAATGTGTTTTTTAAACATGCTGTTTAACATGATATTATTTCTTTCGTAGATCAATTACAATAGGTACATTAACCTGCGATTATGGCATTTTACGTTGTTCAGTAATTAAAAACATTACATTATTTCCAAGTCAATTGAACTAAAGTTTTTAGAGCAAAATTATTGATTTTAAGTAAACTTCTTTCCTACTGATGCGCATCATCACCTAAAAATGCTAAAACACGAACAGCACGTCGAAATAAAACACACTTCTTAATATACTTGGCTATACCGTACATGCATTTTTATTTATTTTAAACACCTATACATACAATTGTATGTTTTTTAAGCTGTATCCTATAGCCTACTACGAGCACTGTCTGAAGCGATGTAGCCTATGTTCCACGATCGCGAAATCTGGCGGGTTAGGTTTTGTTTAAACTTTGCATTTAAGGGTGTTTTGCCCAAAAATAAGTTTAGAAACACCCTCAACCCCAGAAAAAATCGAATTTGGCCTAAAATTAAGTTTAAAAATCGTAATTTTTAACACTGGTCTTCTAGGTTGCTATTTTGGCAACGAAAGGTATAAAAAATAATGGAACATTAATGTTAAGCAGTGTTTTTGAATCAGCTGTTACCTGTGAAGAGGAGGCCTATAGTTGAAGATGGAAGGTGGAAATGTAATTTATTATTACCCTGACACTTACAAAAGTGAATTAAAACCAACGAGCAAGGCTCGGTACACCTGGGACTGATATATAAAATAAGGTAACATAAAAACACTATAGTAATTTCACATTAGACCTGTTCTTGTTTAATTTTACTCTTCAAATTTTCATTCTACTTGTTGCATTTAATCTTCTTTGCCAATATAGGCTTACTCTTCTATTGAATTAAGGGGCTTTGAAATAAGATACCCTTTCCAGCTTTCGCTAAAAACTCTCCTTATTTAATTCTTATTTTATATAATTTGGTAAGTTTTGGATAAATTTTACACCTATGCAACTTGGAATTTCATTATAAAAAATTAAATCATAGGGATTTGTTGTAGTAGGCCTACATACATAGATCAGGACAGTAGAGAGAGTTTTCGCAACAAACTATAAATCTTACTGTAAACACTAAACACTATTACCATTCTTAAATAGCATTTAACGTTTACCGTATGTGCAAAAACTATATATTATAATATACCGGGTGTCCAACGAAGAGGTCTAAACGTTTGATTTTATATTACGTGCCCATTCATGCACCGAACTTTTTTAAATTTTACACAGTTTACAAAGTAGGTTCTAAAAATATTCTGGAAAAATTTCAACTCCCTAACTTTAATAGAAACAAAATGGCGGCATATTGAAAATTTTACCAAAGAGGAATTTCTCCGGATACCGCGGAGTTTCTTTGTAAGAGCTTACGAATCATTTGTTACGCGCTGTTATCAGTGTGTTGCTGTGGATGTTTTACAGTTTGAATAATTTTGGACATTAAGGTTTTCCATTAGCCTATGTTCTAGATTTTTTTATTTAAAAGTCATATAGCCCTAGAATGTAACAATAAAAATATTTCATAAAGCCAAAAACATCTTTTTTAATGTTTTTAAATTATCGTTTTTTAATATGCCACCATTTTGTTTCTACTAAGGTTAGGGAGTTGAAATTTTTCTAGAATATTTTTAGAACCTACTTTGTAATCTGCGTAAAGTTTAAAAAAGTTCGGTGCATGAATGGGCACGTAATATAAAATCAAACGTTTAAACCTCTTTGTGGGACACCCGGTACATTATAAAAGATTTCATAATGGCAATTGATTTCAACCAGTAAGACCGCGGGCCTGGGACCCCGGTCATCATCAATGTAAGCCCAACCGAGACGGAGCCATTGCTACATATGCCTGTATTTATCAATAAAATAAATAATGCAATTGCCGTTAACTGATGAACCATAGATGTAGGGATTGTTATGTTTAACTTTTAAAACTTTTCTATGTTTGGATTTCAATTTAGCAACGAATTCGACATGTGATTTAAACCGAACAACGTGAAAGTAAAACAGTTATGCAGTAAAGTATTGTTATTGCGAAGTAAAGTACCGTAGTAATTAGGCTATTCCACTTTTTATTGGGACACACTGACAAGCATGGTATCATGTACATTTACACTGCAATTACGAATTGATGCATAACGAAACTAAACAAAATGATTATAAGTTTTTTATGTCCTCTATCGCTCCGAATTTTGATTGACATGTCTACAAAGTACGTATAAGAGAAATATGCAAGTTTTGACACATTAACGCCACTAGGGTAATTTCGCTTTTGGGCACCTCCTAAGGCCCCTTTTATGCACGGCGTCGCGCGACGGACGTCGAAAGACGTCGGGATGAAAATGCATTGGCGCAAATGGGACCATTTATGCACGACGCCCGACGCCCGCCCGACGCGCGTACTCAAAAACCCGACGTCGGTATTTAGAGTACGACCGTCGGGCGCGCGTCGAAAATATTGTCTAAATACATTACAGCATATGGAGCTATTTATGCACGGCGTCATTTGACGGACGTCGAAGGACGCTCGTCGGGCGGACGTCGGGCGCGCGCCTCACCGGCGTCGTTTTTGTATGGTGGGGGAAGGCAGTTAGTCTATGTCTATAGCATTGATGCTTCTCATGGAAGAGGTTGTTTTTTAGCGATGAATTAAGTAATAAACTGTTTAGCGTCTAAAAATTCTGCTAGGAGCGTTACCAACCTTAAAAACCATTTCAAATTGAATGCTGAATGGTTTTTACTAACATTAGTAATTTAAAATGTAAAAATAAAAACTATAAAATTTAGTGATTTGCTGAGCGTGTATGCAAATCATAAAAAAAACATTCTGATCGTGATCGTGATAGGGGATCAATGGGCGTTGAATTGTGGTTTGAGAAATGCCTAAGTACTTTACATTAATACGTGTTTTGGTTTAATTTTAAAATGGTAAGAGTCAAATGATCATATTGAGTGAATATGATATAATAATTGAAACTTAAAGTGTATCAGTCAACAAAGTGTTAGAATTCTGGATTTTTCCAGAAACGTTTTGTCATTTCATAGATTGCAGAACTATAGGAAACTATCGGGCCCGACGACCGCCCGACGCGCGCCCGACGTCCGTCCGACGCGAGCCCGACGGACGTCTTTCGACGCTGGAGATACGCTTGACATTTTTGTCAGATTCACAATGACGTGCGCCCGACGTCCGTCGCCTGACGCCGTGCATAAAAGGGGCCTAATGTAGCAATAATCAACAAGCCGTCGTCGTGATGTTTGTTTGAAATGAGGCGCTAATAGTTTGGACAGCCCGGGAGTCTTTGTCGCCGAGGGGGTCCCGACTTCTGAAGCCTCCGTCGCTCAGCCCCTTTGTGTTTGGTTTTGAAAGTTTTGACAAATTTATGGCCCCCGCCCGTTTGGCGGCGAAGGGCTCTTCGGGATGCCCTGTTTTTGGAAAACAACTCGGACAGGAAGTGCGGTGGACGAACACCAATAAAGTTATCGATATGAACATTCTTGACACCATTCTCACACTTTGGGAAAGTTGGTTACTCTATAAGAAATGGAAACTCAAATTCGTTTTTGCAAAATGCGTTTAGGAACCGCTATTAGCATACCCCTGCTGGGATTGAATATCAAGGAAGAAACATTGATGCCTTTTTGAACATTTTGTTGCATTTATCTGGAAATTATTTGCAAAACGTCGCCTAAGAAGGTTTGGCATTCTTGAGTGTAAAATAAAATGTAGCCTCTATGATATATGATAGTTAATGTGTCAAAACTTGCGTAATTCTCTTATTATTTTGTGATGACGCTTATAACAATAATATTTTCTTTAAAAATTTTACCAAACAGATAATAGAAAACTGCATGCAAAATGTAGACTACCCATGTAGGCCTACCTATGTGTACCAGTAGTATTTAGTTGTATGTTGATTCGGTAGAATTGATGAAACTTGATAGCTTATGTTGCGTTCACACGAGCGACACTTACCCAGAGCTAAGCTATGATTCCTACTTATATATCTTATAGCCTGATTACCATGATACTATATAAAAAGTGAAATAAAACCAACGAGCAAAGCTCGGTCATCCCGGTATTTGAATAAAATTTAATTACAGTATTTGTTTATGTTCAATGTTTGTTTATGTTAACTTTCTTATTAATTCAAATTTAAATATTCGAATAAGTCAGGTATAATGTCAAATAAAATCCTACATTAAAAAAGTAGTAAATTTTTTTATTTGTGTTTTTTAGTAGGGTACGGGGTTTAGTGTAAAACAAACTAAACTAACACAGCTTAGCAAGTTTTGATAAACTTATCTTTACGGTGAGTAACTCACCGTAAAAATGAACAAACGTTTTTACCGTAGACTCCAACTTAAAACCGCCTAAGGGTGCGATATACCATACCCAACTGCCGCGCGCGGATGCAAGGGTTTTAGAATCTCTGTGTTTGTCGCACCAGTTGTAATCAGATTTAAAGTATCTTGGTTTCATTCTTTTCGTGAGATAACTTTGTATTCCGCTATAATCTTAAAATTTCGATATTGATTTAAATTACTAAGCAGGGTGCTTTCTAATACCGCTAATACTGTTGAAATAAGCGTTTTTGTATCAGTTTTAAAGAATTAAAAAAAAATTGAGAAAAAATGCGATTATACGTGGGTAAAATCGGTAAAATATCATCTTAAGAGGGCGTTGGAGTGCCGCCATGTTGGATTTATTTCCCATAAGAGCAATGCTAAACTTGTCCCTGGCATTTGTCATATAATTCCTTTATTTTTTGTCCGATTGGTTCAGAATAAATAGCGTTTGAATCACAATTAAATTCCCCGTTCCTTTTGCGAGATCGATTCTTTGTAAATAATTTATAAAATTCTGTAGAAAATGTTTTAAAAGTAGTAAAAAACTTGCTTTGTTATTTCAAGTTAGTAAAAAAACACTAATTTTTATAAAAGATTCCTCTCGCAAACAAAATCCGCCTTGATGAGCCCTTTATTTTGAGCTATAAACCAATACTTTCTGATTATAAATAAAAGAGTTATTTGACATCCCGTTTAACATTGCTCTTATGGGGGAAAGGCGGAATTTGGATTGACTCCAACGCCCTCTTAAGAACAAGAATCTGCAATAAGATTTGTAAAAAGTTTAAAGATAACGATAAAAGAAGGGAGATGCGAAGGTCTGTAATTTCAATAACATCGTCATTAGACCACCGATCGATTTCGTACTGAGACAAAAAAACCATGAAAGTAACAAAATTTAAAATCACCCGTCATATATTTTCCAAAATGTGACATTCCGCGCATAGCGGCAGTTAACAGTCTCGTTCGACGATGTTGACGCCGAGGTAGAGCGCACCCTATTTGGGCCAGTAGTCCATTGTTGCGCAATTGGCAATGTTTAACTAATATTACTTTCTAAGACGTCACAAAGTAACTCGATTTTCCTTAGTAATATTTGTTAGATTTTCAAAAATTTCCAGGTATGAGGGGCCTATTCAACTCAACACTTACCAAGTTTAAAGAGAATCGGTTGAAAAACGGCGTCCGAAACAGAGGAATGAAATACCATGTTTTGCATTAAAAGCGTATGGTTAACATTGCCGACTGCGCAACAGTTTGCTAATGGGCTACTGGCACAGGGATAAGATGACTCTTAACTCATAATTAATTTATCTAAATACTATACAACCCGATGTGAAACTGACTCACTGACTCACTGATCACGTATACAAAGTATTTTGGATTTCCGGATGAGCTAGAAACTTGAAATTTGGCACACACGTAGTTTGTATGGTCAATAAAAAGGGAAAATCCCAAAACATTGTATTTTCAAATTTTAACCCCCTCAAAAAAATTAAAAGGGATGACATCGGTAATCTGAATATGTGAGGGTTTTTTATTTTCGCTGTAACTTTTGAACGAGGAGTCCTACCTCAAATCTGAGGAAAAATCGTTAGTTGGGAATCAGACGCTCTACAAATTTGGTCCAATGCAATTTTGCCGTATCTCCCTCCCTTCACCCTTAAAAAGGGGCGTACTTTCAAAATTTTTGAATTTCTTCACAAAAATTTCGCTATTTCAATATTTTTTACTTACTAATATGACACTCAGATGCCTGAAATTTTGAGCATATTTTAGCCTTGGCTAGATATTACCATAGTGGCATCCATTGGTCAATTTCAATCAAAATTAAATAAAAAAGAGTTAAAAATACAATGAATTATTAAAATATTTTTGTGTCAAGTGTTTGTAAATTACTTTATCCTGGCAAATGTACTGCAACATTTGTATATTATTTTGCCAGTATTATATTTTATTTTAGACGCTCTACAAGTTCAGTCCTATGCAATTTTGCCGTATCTCACCCCCTTCACTCTCAAAAAGAAGTGTACTTTCAGAATTTCATTTTTTTTTAATTGCGCTATTTTGTTATTTTTAGTTACTATTATGTAATATATATGCATGAATTTCTATTTATATTATGACCTCAACAGGTTCTTTCTATAGTAGTAGCTTTTTGCATATTTCAATTGAATTTCACTCCAAAAAAAATGTAAAAACACAAAATTCTTAACATTTGTTCATGTAAAGTATTCGTAATTCACTTTAACTTGGTAAATATACTGCTATATTGATATATGTTTTGCCATTACTATATTCTATTATAGACGCTCTACAAGTTTGGGTCTATGACATTTTGGCGTATCTCACCCCCTTCACCCCTCAAAAGAAGCGTAATTTCAAACTTTATTCATTCTTCCACAAACGATTCGCTATTTTAATATTTTTTATTTACTATTATGGAGCACAGATGCCTCAAACTTAGTAAATATTATAGACCCAACTAGTTCTTACTATTTTAGCAGCCATTGGTCTATTTCAATCAAAATTTTGCCGTATCTCCCTCCCTTCACCCTTAAAAAGGGGCGTACTTTCAAAATTTTTGAATTTCTTCACAAAAATTTCGCTATTTCAATATTTTTTACTTACTAATATGTCACTCAGATGCCTGAAATTTTGAGCATATTTTAGCCTTGGCTAGATATTACCATAGTGGCATCCATTGGTCAATTTCAATCAAAATTAAATAAAAAAGAGTTAAAAATACAATGAATTATTAAAATATTTTTGTGTCAAGTGTTTGTAAATTACTTTATCCTGGCAAATGTACTGCAACATTTGTATATTATTTTGCCAGTATTATATTTTATTTTAGACGCTCTACAAGTTCAGTCCTATGCAATTTTGCCGTATCTCACCCCCTTCACTCTCAAAAAGAAGTGTACTTTCAGAATTTCATTTTTTTTTAATTGCGCTATTTTGTTATTTTTAGTTACTATTATGTAATATATATGCATGAATTTCTATTTATATTATGACCTCAACAGGTTCTTTCTATAGTAGTAGCTTTTTGCATATTTCAATTGAATTTCACTCCAAAAAAATGTAAAAACACAAAATTCTTAACATTTGTTCATGTAAAGTATTCGTAATTCACTTTAACTTGGTAAATATACTGCTATATTGATATATGTTTTGCCATTACTATATTCTATTATAGACGCTCTACAAGTTTGGGTCTATGACATTTTGGCGTATCTCACCCCCTTCACCCCTCAAAAGAAGCGTAATTTCAAACTTTATTCATTCTTCCACAAACGATTCGCTATTTTAATATTTTTTATTTACTATTATGGAGCACAGATGCCTCAAACTTAGTAAATATTATAGACCCAACTAGTTCTTACTATTTTAGCAGCCATTGGTCTATTTCAATCAAAGTTAAGACAAAAACAATTGAAAAAAACACGAAATGATTGACATTTTTTTATGTAAAGTGTTTGTAAATTACTTTATACTGAAAAATATACTGCCATATTGATTTATATTTCGCCAGTAATTTGTTCTATTTAGGACGCGCTACAAGTTCGGTCCTTTGCAATTTGGCAGTATCTCACCCCCTTCACCCTTAAAAAGGAGCGTACTTTCACGATATCGAAATTCTTTCACAACAATTGCTCTATTTCAACATTTTTCGTTTACTGTTATGACACATAGAAGCCACAAATTTAGATTATACTATGACCATATCTAGGTCTTACTATAGGTGCAGCCATTGGTCAATTTCAGTATAGTAGTTGTTAAAGAAACTGTGTAAATACGAAATTACATACATTTTCTAATTTATAGTTTTTTGTGATTGTGTTTGATCCGGTAAAAGTACTGCCATACCGATATATGTTTTGTCAGGATTATATTATTTTTAGATGCTCCACAAGCTCGGCCCTTTGAGATTATGTAGCATCTCATCCCCTTCACCCTTAAAAAGGGGCGTAATTTCAAAATTTCAATTTCAATTTGTACTAAAGGGTATTAAAACGGATCCATAGGCGATTTTGGAAGCTTTTTTTACTATTGATTGTGAATTTTGTGTATTAAACCGTTTTGTTGCTGTCTTTAATGTCTAGCTCTTCCGTGGAAGTAACCTATTACATACTTACTTGACTTTTAATTATTCTACAAATTCAGGGCAACCTTTAAGGGGGCATGGGGGCGGAGCCCCCATCGAGCCGTAGGCGAGTTTTTCCTATACCACTGCATGGAAATAATCGCATTGCCACACCTGTAACCCCTATGCAAAACAGTTCATTTCCGGTTTCCGTTTCTTACCCGCTCCAGAGCGACAATGATTCTTTACCGCACGCTAGATCAAACAGCAATTTTAAATCAGCTGTTATTACAATCCATGCTACATCTGTTATTCATTGTTGTCGTTTAGTAATTGCTTCTTTTTTTAGTTTGAGGTTATGTTTGATAGTTAACATTGTGTTTCAACAGAAACAAATTAAAAATAACCTAAATGACATTTAGTATACAATAAAACATGTAATATGTAACAATTATGTTGGTAGGAAAAAATCTTGTGTGTATTACGAGCGCAAATAGTCATTGCCGCTCTCGAATTGTTTGGCCGCACTCAGCTGACGCTTCGTGTGGCCATCTACAATTATTCTCGAGTGGCAATGACGTACTTTACGCTCTTATTACTCAAATAGCTATTGTGGACCTGGGCATAAGGTAGGCTACCTGAAATGGCGTTATTTTCCAAGAAAGAAACTAATTGATCACAAACTGATTTTTCGATGACTTTAGAGACTACCGGGAGGAGTGATATCGGTCGATATCTGTTGATGTCGGTTTCTGATCCTTTCTTGAATAGTGGTCTTACTTTTGCTGTCTTGCACTGTCTTGGGAATATGCCAGTTTTCAAAGAGCTGTTAATTATAAATGTGAGTGGATTTACTATTTCTGCAAGACAAAATTTTAGGGCTTTCATGCTAATATCATCTATTCCTGTTGAAGTTTTTGGTTAACTTGATCTACTGTTACTTCCTTAAAGTCAACAAGGCAGTTGGGCGGGGTGTCTGGATTTATGAGGTTTAAGTCATTATCTGTTCCTTTATCTGCACCAACTATTTTTGATACGTTTATAAAAAATTGATTAAAACTATTTGCTATTTCTTCTGGGTTCTTAATTGTGCTGTTATCCTGTGAATTTTCCAATATAATATTACTGTCTAATTTGGTTTTCCCTGAAATAAATTCATTGATAATGTTCCAAGCCGTTTTGGATTTATTATTCGCATTGTCTAATGAGTGTTTCATCCAATTAGATTTTGCAGTCCTTATGGACTGATGGTAATAACTTTTCGAGTTAATATAGTTGTCTTATCACTGGGATTGCCAGTTAATTTCCAGATGCTGAAGTTGTCAAACATTGCAGATTTGGCCTGTTTAACTGTATGATTCATCCATTTAATACTATTTTCAGTTTTGAGTTTTTTTTTTTTTTTTTTTTTTTTTTTTTTTTTTTTTTTTTTTTTTTTTTTTTGGGCAGGCGATGTCCTGGTAAAAACAAAAGGTTTTGATGAATTCTGAATATTGTTCATGTACATCACTAGCACCATAAACCTCATTCCATGTTTCCTTTTTAAATCTAATTCTTAGTAATCTTAGTTCATTCAAACTTTCTTCGTTTATCTTTCTAGAAGAAAACTTAATAGAGGCTTCTGGGTGGTTAAGTTTAGTGGCAATTGAGACTGATATGGCTTGGTGATCTCCTGATCTGATATTAAAGGTTCCATTGTTCCGGCTGTTACACAGGTAGTATTGCAAATAAAATTATCGAGACAGGTTTAAAGAAAATGTTTAGCGCTTTATTGATTTATGACTTGATAGTAATTCAAGTTTTGCCCTTCTTATTATTCTTATCGTATTCACTTGTTACTTTTTATATTAGGGTCTGTGAGATGCCTAATTTAATATTTTGGTTTAAAAATACGGCGTTTACCTTGTACTGTATAGTACGGTATAAAAGACAATGAAATACAATATTTAGGGGGCATTTTTTTATATATTTCCTTTAAAAAGATGGAATATGGTCACTTAATTCAACACAACATCGAAAGGTAATTGGCCTATAGAATTTTGTGGGGAATGTTAAACAAATGGTTGTATATTATGGTAAAAACTACAACACAGATTAGATTCGGTATTTTCGTTAAAGTGCGGTGTACAGTGATTCGCGATTCAACAAATCTACGATGATCGTTCGTTCATATCGGTTACATTGGATTTAGGCCTTGTTTGTTTGTTTTCAAAGTTTTTGCCAGACAGTCGCGCAGACGCCGAAGATGGTCGGGCGGCAGAGGGGTGATAGACGGAGAGAGAGAATCGGGGGTTGGAAGATGGCAGTTGAGGGGAGGGGTGGTGCGGCAGCCAATCGCGAAGCACGGCCTTGCTCCCCTCTGGCGGCGCGGCAGTGGTGGGGGAAACGCATAAAAACCCGGCCTACGCGGCGAAGGTCATCATTCTACCCTTAGTTACGCGATTGTCATTCTCATTCACCTGTCATAATGGCTTCATATTCAGGCTCCGGCTCCAAGGGATTCAAGAAAGGCAAGACCTTTCGTTACGGCCCTAACTTCAAACCATGTAAGTTTTTAAGTTAATGTCTGTTAGATAGACCTTTGTGGTTTTTTGAAATTTGAATTCTGTCACTAAGATTATGTTTTTAACCAGGATTATGGACTAGCCTAAATTATAAAGCTCGAAGTTAAATAAATTATGATCTTGGATAATGATTTTTTAATATTTTGTTTCGTGTCTAGTAATTTATATATGTTGGTGATATGTAATTTTTTTTATTTGTCACTAAATCCGTGCGTAAATTAGGCCAAGTATAAAGAAAACTAGAAATTCCAAAAGTTTAAACTCATTCCACATCTGGTTGAAAAATATTTTGTTCATTATGGACTTTAGTACTAACAATATTGATATGTTTATTTGGATGGTTAGTAGCCAATTTTAATTTTTCATTTTGACAATCTAAAAGAGCCTTAACCCTTTGAGTGCCGCAGCCATTCTCCCAAGTCATGTGCATAAATTGCCGTGCTAAAACCTACAATTTTGCAAGGGTTTGGGAAAAAATGTGTATAAAAAAAAGTATTCAACAGATTTTAATAATTCTTTTTTTATTTTCTTTGTAATAAAATGGGGAACATATTACATATAAATCCTTTCTTCTAAATTTATTTATATAAAAGATTATGAGTTATAACTACAAATAAAAAATAAAAAAATTCTAAATTTTCAAGTTTGGACCAAAATTTTGTGTTTATAGTATTTTTATATATTTTTTTTAGTTACACCTTGTAAAAGAGCACGAAAAACTGAACAAAAATCATACATAATATGTTATGTTACAGTGAAAATTTACATTATAACGCACTACAAACAATAATAACATAATATAACATATAACAAGCAAAAATAATATTCATACAACATACAACCAATAGCACTGATAAATCAATAATTTCACTAAACACAATAATAACGAAGTATTAGGAACAGTTTTTAGTGTAAAAGAACGAACGTAAACAATGCAACTAATCAAAATACACAGCTGTCTGCAGCGGGTAACAATCAGCTGTCAAACTGGTGTCATATTTTTATCATAATGCCATGTGACTCCAAGTAAACAGTGAAAGTGAAAAACCAGTACAATACGAAAGTTTGGAACCTGTAGAATGCCGTAAAACGAATAATCAATTAAAACTAATACGTACTATATAAAATAATAATAAAATACCGATCGTCTGAGTAGACGCCGGCAATTTATGCATATTTTATAACGTCTACTATGTAGACGCTGCGGCACTCAAAGGGTTAAAATGAATTCTATCAAGTTACAATACCTACCTATTTTTACACTGTAATTTATCGTGATTTACACATTAATTAATTAACTCTTCTAGATTTTGGTTGGTTGTAATAATGTTAAACTTAATTTGTAAAAAAATATTAATGGTTCCCATTTTTTATTTATTAGAAAACCATTATATTTCTAATGGAACTTAAGTCAGATTAATCGGTATTTTGTGCAAAATCAAACATATAGATTTATTTTTTATTCAATTCTACGAGCAACCATTTATCTTGGCAACTATGACTCTAGCTTAATTGAAAATTTTTTTATATCTAGTGTGGTCTAAAATGTTTGTATGGGGAGTTCCTCTATTCCCCGGACTTGTCCTATTTTTAGAGCATAAAAATACGTCCTTGTGAATTTTTTAGAAACACTTTATTTGTCAAACTTTTTAAGAGCAGCAAATGGAATATCTTTATCTATTCCCCAGACTTATCATCTTTTAGAGCAAAAAATATGTCCTGCCAAATTTTTGGGAAACGCTCTAGTTGTCCAGCTTTTTAGAAGCAGCAAATTGAATAACTGTAATGTTTATATGTTTTTACCAACCCCCAACCCCTATTAAGGATTTATATAGGATAATGTTATTTAGTCCAGATGGTTAGTAAATTGTCACTAATTTTGTTTAAAATATCAATTCTAGTGTAAAAAGCAATACCTACTCTATACTCAATTTAGGCAACTTAGAGGGTATTCCTTTTAGATATATGTCAGCACCAAATTGGAGGGAGGGGTGCCATGAGTTCAGATTTTTGCCATTCATTTACTTTAACCGACTCGCGGAATAATAATACATAAATATTCTAAAACAGTTATTGGAGAAAAGCTATACAAATTATGATACAAGCCATGCTGACTAAATCTATACAAATAGTAGCTAAAACAAGCACAGAAAAAAGAAATGACGAGTACTTGGTGTCTCATTTTTCATCCCAGAAAATATTCATAAAATAGTCAGAAAATGGTAACATAAACTTATAAATCCCTCTGTTGAAATATTTTATAAATGCTGATGTGATGCACAGAATTTTTTAATGTAATTAGATATCTTGCACAAACAACTAATAAACTTTTTCTATCTATCAGTTTTACTAAAATTTTTTGTTGTTTAAAATTTATGTAGGCCTAGCCCTAAGCTTCAAGATATAAAGATGCTAATAATGAAAATATGGAAACTAGAACATGGCTTCAAATTATGTTTTGCCATGCAAAATATAAAGCATACACAGATTTATTTTTGTTATTAAATAATAGTATAAGCTCATTCTTCCCTTACTTTGGGGTAGGCTAGGTTTATGTTTTGGCTCAAACCTGAATATGTGGTATCAGGGCTATCGCCACTTAGGCTACATTTTGAGTTTCAAAATAAGTTACTAAATTGTAACTTAAGCATACCAAATTTAAAAACACAATCGTAGATAAGAATTAGTGATGTTTGAATGAGAATTTTCTTCTTTTTTAGTAAAAAATTAACAACTACCGGTATTTATTATTCATTGACATGTAGAATGCTTTGTTTAAATTATTTCCCTGTTCAGCAATTCAAACCATGTAATATTTACATAAGAACCAACGCAAATCCATCTAAAAATATGTCATATTACTTGCTTATTATTGCTGATTCATAAACTGCAATCAAATCATTGCAATAAATATAGCCAATGATGTAAACATAAAACAATGCTTATTAACACAAACAAATAGTTAATTTAATTACAACTTTTATACTTGGTATTATAATTTTTATAGTGAGAATTTTATTTTTTTAGAGTTCAAATGAAAATTTATTTATTTTTCATTGACATGTATTATGTGTTGTTTAAATTATTTCCCTGTTTGGCAATACAATGGAATAGCCATTTAACACGTTCGCTGCGGCATATAAAATGTCGAAACTCAACCCGCACGCTGAACTATATTTATATTCCTCCAACGATAGCGCGAAATTAAAAACCTGTAGAATATATTCTAATCACAAGTAATCTAAAAGCTCAATGCCCTTACCTACACGCTAATGCACAATATGTGTTTCCTTCTCAAACGCTAGAGGAAAAGCAGTCGCATTATCTTGACATTGTCATATGTAACCGATCGGATACATCCGCACCCGCGAAGGAACGTCTTTGTAACCGATCGGTTACATGCCGCAGCGAACGTGTTAATATTTTTTTACATGAGAACCAACGTGCATCCATCTAAACGTGTGAATATCTCACACCACTTATTATTACAGTCCCATAAACTGCATCTATCATTGCGATAATTAGACCCAATGATTACAAAATACAATGTTAGTAACACAAACAAATAGGTAATTGTAAGTTTTATTCTAGATACTATAATTTTTAACAACATTTGCCCAGCATTAGCAACTTTAAATTCAGTTTCAGTCGGTTTTGTTATATCAAAAGTAGACCTTTTGCTGTATTGAAACTCCGTTTGTTGTTCCTAACCAGTTTTAAACGTCATGAAGAAGCATAATTTATTTGCCTCAGACAAAATACTGACTCTCTGAATTTTGAAAGGATAAAGTCTAGGTTGGTAATATTTATGGTAATCGCATCATTGGACGTAGTTCTGCCACTTCTCTGGTTTGATTATCACTAACATGCTTTATTGTATTACTTTGATTGATCGTTATTGCTGTCATGTGTTGAATGTTTCACTACTTAGTGGAGATTTTTTTTTTGTTCAATTGATCTGAATTGTCTTTTGGTCTATTGGTCTGATTATTTTTTTGGTCTTTACTGATATGTTTGATCGAGTTCGTCTAAACGACTTAAGTAAACACGCTAATGCCCAGCTTTACTTGTAAAATCTGCCTACAATGAAAATTTTCCAAAATGAAAATAGTTTGGTTCTAATAAGATGGGAATAGGAAGGCTCTATTTTACAAGTAGAACCTCACTTAATCACCCTTAATGGCAGGGAACCAAGGGGCACATTACCTAAATATAAATGTTAATCAAACAAGACACATAAATAAATTATCTTTCAAGTTTGTTAGGCCTATAGATTTTTTAATTTACTACACCCCATGTTTGAGCTTTTAAATGGAAGACATGATTTTTAGATTTTAAATTGAAGTTTGATATTCAGCGCTCTCCTGTGGATCGGAATACACTCAACTTGAAATAGTATCCACTTTTATAAAGTGTTTATAAAGTGTCACCGTTATTTGTTTGTTGTCCTCCCTGAATTTTTCTCTTAAAGTTGACAGCCATCCATATGATTCAAATATCTTAAAATAGTAGTTTAGGGGAAAGTGGGAACAATTTATTTGCTCTATACAAAAAATTTTTATTTTTTGCCCTCTTGCACTTTTTTCAATGAAATTCTTTGGCTAGGTATTTGAAATTTTACCTTTACAATGATGTTATTTAAAATTAAAATTAATCATTTTTAGTCACTTTACATTAGCGAAGACTTAAAAATAAGACATGATACTGCTTTAAATTAAGATTTATAAAGTAAAACTAACAATATCACCGTTGATTTATGAAATTTATAAAAAACTATAAATTAATTATTGAATTAATTGCTTTCCTTCAGACTTGAATCAAGTATTCCCTATTTAATTGTGTCTCGTGTAACCTCTAAGGCACAATATTTAATCTCTCTTTAACTGATGGTTATGTTTCTGTGGTTTTTATAAATTTTACAGTGGTATTAACAACCCACTCCTTTAATTAATTAATCCCATTTTAGCACTGTATTTCCAAAATCAGTACTAACAAATCGAAAGTTAACTTGACTTAATTTTTATAAGAGTTGTGAAAATACAAAACTCTACGATTCCGTTATAAATGATGCCAAGTAGATAAGTATGGCAAAATCGCTTTTATCTCATTCTTTGACTTCAAGAATACATCCCCCCCCCTCAGTGGACGTTTCTTGTCCCAGCTATAACTCTCGCCACGTAACTTGACGAATGAATTTTCACTACTATTCAGTTAAAATGGTCGGATAATCAGCTGTTCTATAAAAAATTGCATGTAACGTAAGCGCAATGTTTTTGGAAAAGTACCCCTTCTCCCCTCGCCCGTCCCAGCTGTTTTTGGCCATTTGTCAACTAACTTATGTGGCGTGACTTATAGTGTAGAAATAAATTAGTCCATTATCTCATGTATCCCATATGATCAAATCCCCATCTTCCCCTACATGTTTGCTATGTCTTTCTTTATGAGGTAGGGCACAAATTGTTTTGTCACAAATAATTCAGCATGTTTTAATTATAATGAGTGATGTGATTAAAACCTAATAATTACCGATTAAAACGTAATACTTACTACATAGTATTTACCAAGCCTAGTGAGTAAGGTACTTTCTAAGACCAGTGTGAATAATGAAATGGGAAAAGTACTAAATAGGCCTTAAAAATCTCAGGAAATGTGAAATATATTTCAGGAAAAATCTACAACTTGCTATCTCTAGTAAATAACTAGGAGATTTTTCATTCAAAATGTAGTATTAACTAAGAAAGAGCTCAGTTAAAAAAATACAAGGTTTTATTCACATCATCAAGTTTGTGAATTGTTTCATAATTTCCAACACATATTGATGCCGACGTCTTTGCCTGTTGCAGTGCCAGTCATCAGGGAGGGGGCAAGATCCCCCAGTGTTGCGGACGAAAACCTCGATCAGAAGCAGAGACTCATGAGGATGTATCAGGAGCGGCTCGCCACCATGGTCCAGTGGTTCGACCAATGGGACGAGAGTTGCCAGGTAAACCCCAGGATCATACCTTCCATCTTGCGTAGGTTTGACGTACTCACCGGTTTCCCAGCTTTACTTAGGCAGCTCTTTAGGGAAATAGTGAAAAAATCCTGGAAACTTTGCAAGGATAAAATTGGAACTGTAAAAGTGTTTGATAATATTTAATTTGAATTTTTTCAATGTAGATCACACTTAAAAAAAATGTTTCCCAAATCTTTTTATTATGGCTTCCCAAAGGTCTCCCATCCACGTCCTTTGGATGTGGATGCATGAGTAATTCAATATAAAAAAAAGAGACCTGTAAATTGTATGTATCACTGCAAATAGTCTCATAGAGAAAAACACTAGATTTATTTAACATTTACCTGTCTAATAATTTGTGTTTGATAAAAAAAACACATCTCAAGAATCACATTTGAATAGCCTAGGCCGATTGTTTAATATAATAGTGTGTTAAATAAAATTCCGCTCTATGTATTTAAACACTCTTGCCTTGAGTTGCCACTTTAAAATGAGTTTTTAAACATCAACCATTTCAAACTTTTTTATTTTAAATTATTTTTTTAGAATTACCAATAATTTAAAAAAATGTGAATGGTTTTCAATAAAAACAAAAACAAACAAAAAACTTCAGATTAAGAGGCTTTGTATCCATCAATAACCCACATTTAACTCTACTATATTGTCAGTAATTTTCTATGTTCATTACTTGCTCTACAATGTTGGCAACCTTGCAGGTGGTGGCGCTGCTGCAGATGTTGGTAAGACTGCCGCCGACGCAGGCGCGCTTCCTCACGATCGCGCTGGAGAACAGCTTCACGGAATGCGCAGAGCTCGCCCTACGGGAACAGGAGGCCAACAATCCTGGTGAGTCAAAGCCGTCGTCTGCGGAGAGTTGTAGTCTGATTTACCAAAGAGGGTTTTAAAGTTCCAAGTAGAATTACCGGTATTTGTTCTTTGAATGAGGAATTCCAGGTAGAAAAATTAAGCTATAATGGTCATGTGATATAAATACTTAAAAATTCAGAAATGTCTCCCTGCTAAAAGTAGTTAAATTAAATTAATTATGCTTGTCTTCAGAACGTTGTCTTCAATTTTTAATAAATCTATATCAATAAAAGAGGAAGCATGTATGTATATAAGTATGTTGTCTATAGACTACGAAACCGTTCGACATATTGTAATGAAACTTTTAGGCATTATTAAGCATTATTTAAGGATGGTTTGTGTGAAGTTTGGTGCAAATCTGTCCAAAGAGCTCTGACCCAGAAGGCATACAATAGTTTGTAAAAAATCTGAAAATATCTATTTTTATTGGTTGCTAAGAAAGAAATTCAATGAAAAATTCTAATTTTAGTTATTCCAGTGATTTCTTATAAGGTGAGCATGACAGTGAGTGAGCGTAGCGAACGAGCTTAATTACCTATTAAATAAATTCAATCACATGTCAAAGCCGTGACAGGAAAAAGACAGTATAATTTAAAACAAAATATTAATTGATAACTTTAAAATTCACATAAAAATGATTTTTAAGATGCATATAACTTAATTTAATTTTTAAGTGAAGGATTACTGTCTTAATGTCTACTGTATCTTAAATGTGTATTCTGCTGTTGCAGGCTACATCAGCAACCTGCTGAACGAGGCCAAGGACAGAGCAATTGAAGAAATGCTGCTGCATTTGCCATTACTTAGACCAGGTCAGTCTCATGTTTGAGCTTATTTACTCCACTAAGTTTTGTTTGTTAACCAACCCCTGAATTTCACTCCTGACGGTTTGGCCCCGGGTTGAGAATTGCTGATTTACATGTAGGCTATAACCCTGAATCATATGATTTCATGTAAAGCTTTTTTTCAAGCAGAGCTAAAAACTTGGCGCGAATGTATGTAGCTTGTATGGTCATAGAAAAAATCGCAAAGACTTGAAATATTAAACTTTAACTGCCTCAAAAAAAAATGCGGGATTTTGCAAAAGGTGGCCAAACGTAGTCAAAGATATTTTAATTTACAGCTTAATTTAGTACCTGTGACTTTTGGTTGTAAATCTACTTGTTACCCACGTAGATTGATTGAATGCATTAAATTGTGATTATTCTTCATTTTGAGACCTTTTGCATTCAATAATTTCATTATTATAGTATCTAGACACTTTAAACTCTACACGATAACTATATAATAGGTCTAATGGGGTTCACACACAATCGAACATGCCCGACTCGACAAACTGTCAAACCACTGCCGGCCCCGACACAAACCGACCGAGCATCCAACAGACTGTCAAATATGTTGGACGAGTCGCCGGTCCAAATGACGGGTTGAGCACTTTCGATAATGTGTGGACCCCTTAAAACTTTACTAAGAAAATAGACTACAACATAATCAATCTACTGTATTTCAATTTTGGCTCTAAGTGGATTCGAGGAACTACCCTGTCCAAAACGTTACTCTTTTAACACATCAAGGGAAACTAACTAGGGCGCCTTGTGTAGAAGCCCCCACTGAGCCATAGGCAAGTAGTTTCCCTATCCTTGAATTCTAAAGGTTGTTTCTAGCATATTTTTATGAGAACATTAAACCATTTCATAATTAAAAACTCTTAAATTTTCTAGCTTTTTATAATTTAAAGCCATAAAAGATTTATTAACCAAGATCACCTCTAGAGTCTTTCTTGGAGTTTATTTATCTGTGTCAGACTGAAATTCTCAATCCTGTCTTTTCTTTTGAAGGAATTTCTTGTTAACGCTGATCTTTGGCTTTCCCCACAGGCAACAAGGACGCCAAACACGGATATCTCGGTGTTATCCCGGTGCTTCTCAACTACTGCCTGGAGAACAACAAGCTGCTGGACAAAGCGATGAACCTCGTCGTCTACACTCTCGTCCACCCCGCACTCAAGGAAGACCGCAGGTACGGCATGTCCCTTCCTTGCCTTCAGTCTGGGACTTCCTAGCTGTTGATTTCATAACTAACTTTTTTTTTTATATGCCTGTGGCATTTTAGCTAGTAGGGAAAACGGTCCAGACTCCTCCAAGTCTGTGGGCATCTCTAGAATCGAACCTGTTATATTTGGAAGTGGGGAGCGGAATCATCTACTACAGATTTAGTATGTAGCATTTACATAATATGTAGACTGGAATGTTGAAATGTTCATTTTAGGGAAAACTAGCTGTATGGTATGGTAATGTCTCTATAAGTAATGTTATCGATTATTTTAATAAAGTAGTACCAGGGGGACTGAGCTTAAGCTCGGTAAAATTATTTACTTTCATTTCTCACACAAAGCACGTTTGCTTCGCTCACTCGCTCTCTTCTTTTTTAAGACGTGATCGTTTGCTTCGCTTACTTGCCAGGCTGAAGGGTACTGCACCTTCATATAATTTTCCTAAACTACTTTAATGTGTTAAGAGATTTAACACATATCTACAGATACCAGCTGATTTTTGTTCAATTTAAAAATCTATAAGGATAACATAGAAACTTTGGAGGGTTCCAGGAGGAAAACGGGATTATTCCCAGACTCCAATAGATTTCTGGTGGCCAAAACCCCTTCATTCAACCAAAAAATCAAAAAATTTTAGGGATGGACGAGATTGGATTTTTAGTTCGAGACGAGACGAGAGGAGAATTTTTAATTCTCATAAAATTTCGAGACGAGATCGAGACGAGATTTTCCTTCTCGTACATTACGAGACATGTGCGTTCTGGATTTTAATCTGATTTTTTAACATTGTTAAATCCTGATTTATGTGAAGGAACAAATATTACTTTAAAAATATAATGCTGATTATGTTAATAAACTGAAGTTAAAAAAGTTGCTTTCTTAACAAATGGTCTAGGCCTATAAAGGAATGTACCCAATAAAAAGATTGAGAAGATATAACCATAAACTCTATGTACCTACGTTTAATAAAACATAAAAAGAGAATCCTCTGTTACAGTTACTTTGTTCACTTTTCACTTTCATGTATCACACTTTTCACTATTAACTTACGTTAATAAAATGTTTCCAAATAAGACATTTTCCTCACTCACAGTTTTTGTATTAGGCATAGGCTCACTAACTTTGAGTCACAAGACTAGAGGCTTGGAGGCTAACAAGAAATCCCTTGTAATTGGTGGATTTCAAGAGCAGTCAAACTCTTAGGTATTACTTTGGACCAAAAATTGGCCTGGGACGACCATACTAATAGTTTAATATCAAGGTTATCAAGAGTCTGTTTTTTGCTGAGAAAGTTAAAGAGCTGCATAAGTGATAATCTAATGAAAGTAGCATATTTTAGTTTTTTCCATTCACATTTATTGTATGCTAATATGTTATGGGGTAATAGTGTGGGTGCAGGTAGAGTTTTACTATGGCAAAAAAAAGCCTTGAGAATAATTTTTGGATTGGATTACAGGGAAAGTTGTAGAATATACTTTGCTAGATTTAACATAATGACCGTCCCTTGCATTTTTATCTTTCAGAATTTAATTTATGTAAAAGAAAATATATCAGATTTTATTAATTTTACAAGTGTTCATCGTCACAATACAAGGCATGCCGAAGATTTAGTTTTGCCTGTTGTAAGATTGGAAAAATATGCTAAGAGCCATAAGTATTTACAAATAAAATGTTTTAATAAGTTACCTGTTGCATGGAGATTGTTAAATGTTAAACAATTCAAGAAAAAAGTATCTAAATGGCTCATTACTCAAGCATTTTATTCTGTGAATGAGTTTTTGGACTTACAAATACAAGATGAATAATAAATGGTGTAAAGTTACTTTTTATAGTTATGAATGTACATAAGCTATGCTTGTAGGCCTGTATTATCAATATGTTTAATGTATTGGGTTAAACATCATGTTGTTATCCATCTATTTATTGACTTTGTCCAATCTGTAAAGAAAAATGACAATAAAATGATTCTGATTCTGATTCTGATTTAAATTTTAATTTTCAACTCTCTCTTCTTCTTTGTCTTTGTCCATAAGAAAATCTTCAGCTCTCATTTTGTTTGCTATTCATTGTCATTTCTCCAAACTATTCAAGTCCTGTATACATAACTTTAAACTTTCACTGTTTTGGAACTCACGTAATTCCCTAATTCCCTAGATTTTTCGTCTGCTAGTGGTAAGGTTTTTATTTTGCTCCTAACTGAATAAAGGCAAGCATTAGTATAGCCATGAAGCCTGTATGGTTCTTTTAAGACCATTGATTTTCTATATATTCAACACAACCTATTTATTGCTATTCAACAATTATTGTTAATAGGCCTATTCAGTTTTTTTAGTATCCAAATCTTTAAATAAAATCAACCATCAGCCGATTTTAAGCATTTTTGGCTTAAAATAGCTGAACTGTGCTGAAACTTGTGAAAGGGAATTAAATTGTATTGCGTGGGATATTTGAGGTTAGCCATTATTAAAACTGGCCACCTTGTCATTCATCTGATTGTCACTACTATTACTGTTAATGTCAAAACAAGTCTTAAATCTGCCCAAAATTATTTGAATTAGTTTTATATAATCATCTTGAAGCAATTAAATGTCAAATTATGATTGTTTATTGTTTATAAAGTTTTTCCAATGTTCTAAAGATTTATCAAACGAATGAATTATTTTATAAATCAGTAGCTATGTTGACTAACTACCACTAACAGTCCGTGCAGCTGCAGATCAGACGTCTCCAGTCAAGTCCAAGTCTTGGAAGTCCAACCGTAGTTTAACAGTTTATGATGGCAAATTAATTAAGTTTGTAGTTGTGAGGATGGTAGGAAAAATAAAACACATTGCTTCAAAATAATTTATTTTTCAGTATTAAATTGATAGTAAAATAGGCCTAGCAATTCGTAGATTATTTATACCCGTTTTTATCGTTATTCACGAATTATTTCTCGTCTCGAAAAATCTCGATAAAAATAAAATCTCGTCTCGGTGAACGAGATTAAATATTCTCGAAAATTTCTCGTAATTTCAAGACCCGTCCATCCCTAAAAAATTTCAAAATGAACTTAAATTTTAAAGATTTTTATTACTTAGTTGCTCTGAGTTGATATCACAGTCTCTGTCACCTTTGTTATCAAATTGCCTAAGTTATCAAGATCAAGGCTCAATTGTCCCAATTTTTCTAGTATTGTTTTGGCTTCTTCCACAAGGTTCTTAAAGGAAAATTAAGAATTATGTGCTTTAGTACAGAAGTGTTTAGGGTTTCATTCAGACACATTCTTAGAAATTAAAATGTCCCTTCTGGTAAAGTCATTTTAAATGTTTAGTACTGCTTTTCCCAGTTTAGCTTACAATTTTGATTTCACATCTAAAATAATATTAAATAAAAAGTTTGTCTCGTAAATAGTCAGATGGCATAAAAGTGAAAAGAAACAATATTTAGGTAGTTCTCAATTTCTTATAGTAACATTATTGTTTTTAAATCTCACTTGAATAGTACCATTAATGTGTTTTTGCAGATTTTTTTTTATAGTCTTTGTTACAAACACCTTCAACACAGTTGTTGAACTACTTAATTAGCGTGTCCGAAATGAATCTATAATTAGTATCCAGTAATCTCTTATCGTTTTCAGTGCGTGCAACATTGAAATAGAGAGAGAATTGATTATAGTGATTGGAGGAGGTTTATGTTCAAGATGAGATATTTAACGATGAGAGTTACATTGTGATCTGATAACAGACCATAACTTTGATAAGAAACAAGGAACAAACAGTAATGGCTTGTATATCAATCAGTCTGCCAGATATGTGGGAGAATCATCAGTTTGTGTCTATCGGTGCCGGTGTACACGGTTTGTGTGATCATGTGCTCTTGTTTTAGGACGTTCGAGCCATGGAGGAAATCTCTTGCAGAGAAAATCACCAATAGCAGTGTCAGCACACCTTCTGGTAAGTTCATAATAAAATATCGTTGATTACGGTTAAAGTTGAAGGTTGTGTTGTTTATGTGGTTTATTGTTTAAAATTCAATAATGATATTCTTACTACATAGACAACTATAAATGAAGGGGTGATGCGGTGAGGATAGAGTTTTCAGTTAACTATTTTTACTTTGGTTTTGTAGGGCAGCTGTCAACTTGAATAACTAATAAAAGATAACTAAACAACATGTATTGCCCCTTTCCAAGTTTTTCCAGAGTCCAGCTATAATTGAATTAGTTTGGTTTTTATTATAAAGCTAGTTAACATTCGGCTTTTATCTTAAAGTTGGTTAACATTTGGTTTTTATAATAAAGCTGGTTAATATATGATCTTATTAAGTTTTCTAGTACAAAGAGATCTCATACAGATATAGTAAACATTTTTATTATTATTCCTTTTTAAAAAACATAATGGAACAAATAATAATTTTAGTATACAGTAGTTACATATACCAGTTGCTTTTCTCAGTTACATTTTTTGAAAATCACTGAAGTCGCTGAACTAATTATGATTACAAATTTGTCTAAAATTAGTTGTAAATAAAAATCCTTCAGGTATTTACAAAATTTTTCCTTAGCATTATAAGCAACATTTTGCTACATTTTAAGTATCTAGAAACTGATTTTCCCTTGTTTTCCAGCAGCCCCAACTGAAGCTGGTGATCCTGGTCAGGGGAAAATAAGAAGAAGCAACAGCTTGACTCCTCCCTTCGCCGGACCCATCTCGTCCAACGAACTGTGGACTTCACAGGTTAGATTCCTATAGCTTTTAAAACCTTGCAGATTTTAACTCATTTAATTTTACGATCAAGCTACAGCTTGCCGTCGCTGACAGCATTGTATGTAGGCCTATATAATGCTACAAAATATTTTTATTTTTTTTTACACAAGTTTTTCTTTAACACAAGATTATTTTCAGGAGGATTTCTTTAAAAAAATCAAATAAACAACTATTTTTTTTTACTTTCTTATTATATTATTAAACATTTTGCATTTCAGGTCCAACACTAGCTTAGACCACTAACTTTATAACCTTAGTGATGCCACTAGTGTATAACTAGTGGTGTGTACACCAGAGTTGACAACCAAAATTTTTCAACTTAATTCATATAGATTTACAAGTAAAAGTTATTGACCTGTTGGTTTTCAACTGTGAAACCCTAACTCAAATACTCTTTTTTTAGAGGGGGAAAAGTTTTGGACAGAGCCAACCCACCTTAAAAACAAGAGTTGGTTAGAAACATTCAGAAGTAACCCAAACGCAGTTTTAACATTAAAATTATTAGGGTTTTCGCATTTTCTAAAGGCTGCACAGATGTCCTTAAATTTTCCTGTGTCAATATAGTAATTTTCACTGCTGTACTTTCTTTCTTCCAGTAAATCTATGCCTTTTCAAAGTGGGTTAGCTTTGTCCTTTTTCATTCTCTGAAATACCTACATGTAGTGGAAACAGTTTTGTAAAAAGGATATTGCAGGTTTTAATTTAGTATGTTTGGGGTAAAAATAGTTCACATACCACATTCATTCTTCACTCAATTCACTTCCTACCCTCCACTTCCTCCCTTACATATGAAACCCTTTTTAGTGTCCCCTCCGCCCACTCCCCTCACTTGAGTGAACGTGGATTCTCACTCTGCATTTCTACAGCATGTCTCTATATTGTGTCTCACCTTTGTGTTCCCACGTTGCAGGATGATCTCTCCGTAGTACGGCGCGCCAGTTCCGGACGCCGGTTCTCCCTGTCGCTGTGTGAAGGTCCACCCCTCTCTCCCCAGAGCTCCCAGGCCTCCTCAGGAAGCGGTTCCGAGTCTCATCTGGATGACCTTCGACCTGGGTTCGAGGCCATCGGCATGAGAGGTTGGTTTTTTGGGCTATCAAAGGACCAATAAGTTTGTTTAAAATCATTTTAATTGTTGTTAAATTCAATGAATATGCTTTAACAACAATATTACAAAAGACAATCATTTTATTGAGTTAAAAATTACAACAACCTGTTCAGCTGCACTTGTGGACTAGCAAAGGTCATAATATTATCCTGCCCTGTTTTTATTTACATTCATAACTTTGATGTCTCAATGTGTAAATTTAAAACTGAGGATATCCCAGAACAGTTTTTAGCAAAAATAATGTCACAACAATGAATTTCAGAGACTGAGAGTGTTCTTATTGCATAATTTCACATTATCATTAAATCTATTATGTGGCTCAGCTTTTCGCAGTTATCGCATGCGACACAATGAGTGCACGGTAGACCACCCTTGCTTCCTTAAAGGTGTTTTTTTTTTTCAAATATTTGAAATAAAAACATCTGCATATTATTCTATTGTTAAGCACATTTATTACATCTATTATCAGGATTTTAATAGTTTTTTGTTTATCTTTGATGTCAGAAATTTTGAAAAGACAACAACAGCACAACATATAAATGCAAATGGTGGTCTGTTTGAAGACCTCTATTTTTTCATTTATATGTTGTGCTGTTGTCTTTTCTAAATTTCTGGATTCCTTTTTCAAAGTATTATTAAGTAAAGCATTATTAAGTAGTAAAGTTTTATTACAATTATTAAATTTGTTCTCTAAACTCCTTCATGAATTTTGGGTTGTTTTCATTTGCTTTTCTCTTAACACCGGCAAAGACTATTTTCCAAAAGACTTCAACCTGGAAATCTCGTAAGGTAAATTCCTCGTTACAATTTTTTAAAATAACTAATCTAAGAGGAATGAACCCTTCACCCTTCACCAAGATCTCAAGCTTAAGCCCTCTATTTTTTATTTTTTGGGGGGAGGGGGCGGTTGGATAAGTAAAGAGTTAGAGATAAGAAAATGACAAACAAAATATTGAAACAAATAAAAGAAATCTAAAACACTTAATGAATGAAATAACAAGAGGTATGCCCAGAAATTTACTTAAGAGAGCTGGATGTTGTCTACGTTCTGTTTGAACAACAAAAATAAACAAAATGTCATTTTAACCCTGTAAATAGTTGCAATAACCATGAATAACAACAAAATGTATCAGAGTTGTGATTAGATTTTTTTTCCTACCACTGCATGGAAATAATTGCATTGCCACACCTGTAACCGCTATGGAAAACAGTTCATTTCCGGTTTCCTTTTTTTCCCGCTCTAGAGCGGCAATGATTCTTTACCGCACGCTAGATCAAACAGCAATAATTTTAAATCAGCTTTTATTACAAACCATGCTACAGCTGTTATTCATTGCTGTCGTTTAGTGATTGCTTCTTTTTAAGTTTGAGGTTATGTTTGATAGTTTAACATTATGTTCCAACAGAAACAAATAAAAAATAATCTAAATGACATTTTGTATACAATAAAACATGCAATATGTAGGAAAAATCTTGTGTGTATTACGAGTGCAAATAGTCATTGCCGCTCTCGAATTGTTTGGTCGCACTCAGTTGACGCTTCGTGCGGCCATCTACACTTCTTGAGTGGCAATGACGTAGTTTACGCTCTTATTACACAAATAGCTATTTAGAATCGTTGGATACATTTTAAAAGAAACACCCTGTATTTCACTTCATCACAAGTCTGTCCGTGTTGCAGACGTCAAATCATGGCTCAAGTCGCTGCGGCTACACAAGTACTCATGGCTGTTCTCGCAGCTGACGTACGCTCAGATGCTCGGACTGTCGGAGGAGACGTTTGACGCGACTGTGGACTCAGTCGCCGCCGGCTCCCACTCTGTCACACAGGGCGCGCAGCGCAAGATACTGCTGTCGGTGGCCAAGCTGCGCGATCGCTACCCAGCACTGTGTCGGGTCGAGCGGGTGAGTCGGAAATGACCAATCATTCGTTATACACGTATCTAGAGAAAATTTAGTACAGTAGAATAAATTTTATCTGGGTTTATGAAAATTCTATAGGGAAAGTAGTAAACATAAGAAAAAGTACGAACAGTTAACGTTATTCATATAAAAACATGTATTTATTGCATAATTGTTCATAATACAAAAACTAAAAACCTTATCTGTTAAAAGAAAATTGAAGGAAAACCAAAACTATTCTGTTAGCTCTGGGGCTAAGAACATTGGAACCCAGTGCACTTTCCTGCTCTGGTAGCTTTCCGATATTGATGATGATTATTTTTAATGATTATGACTTGCCAGTAAGAATTTTGATGGATGACCATGTTAATGTCAGTTTCCTTTTAAAAACATTTTATCTTGTGTTAAACTACCCCTGGATATCTATGAGATTCGTACTCTTGAGTTAGTTAATTTTTTTGCAAAATTAAACAAAATAACGAGCCTTTTCAATAAAAAATTCTCTTATAAAAATGTCTGTAGTACAGTCTTGACTAAACTTTTAAAAGTTCAAAATAAATTAACTGCCTCATTTTGAAGTGAATTTCTAACGTACATCTCACCGACTATGTACTATACTATTTTACATGCTTGCGAGTAGATGCTAATGTACTCTAGTTCAATGATTTTACTGCATTAAGACAAGGTCATAAGCAACTGGCCTTACCAAGCAAAATTTCATCATGGAAATTTATGACAACTCCATAAATGAAATGATCATCATAACGAATGTTTTCTTTTTTGCAGGAGCTCAGTGAACAGACTCTGCTCAACGCCATGGACGAGGTCAAGAAAGTGCTCCTCACTCCTTTGAAACCTCATGAAGAATCTGACCTGCCCCCAGTACACGACCTTCCTTCCCAGATCACTAGGGTCCTGGGCAAAGGTAACCATGGAATTTTATTGAAATGTTTTCATTAATCGTTGATTTTAATAAGTGATTAAATAACTTCAATATATCATAAAAATTCGGCAATGATGAAAAACATAGTGATCCCAATTCCTTGTGGTAAAGTAACAACTGATGCAGGGTTAAATGGTCTTAAAATGAAAGTTCCATAATTCATGTCCTCCTCCCTGCTACACATGTTTTCAATTTTAGTTGTTTGATTAAATTGATAGCTATGTAGAAAATGAGCTGTTTAAAAATTTTCAATACAAAGCGATTGTGATTTCAATTGAGCGATGATGTTTTAATATCTTGGTGTTCTTGTGTGTATGAGTTTGAAAAATCAGTTTTTGTTGTGCAGCTGTGGAAAAGGAAAAGGCTGTTTGCAAGACATTGTAGGGCTAAAATAATATGGGTGCCCGGGCAAAAGATAACCTTATAAAGATGAGATCGTTAGCTGATTTTTGATTTTTTTTATGTAGCAATGCAGGTAGCGTGTTCATTGATTGTAAATTATTGATCTTATCAAAAGTAGTAAATAACTTTTCAGTATTAAAAATTGTAATTTATTGTTACATAGGCCTAGTTATTTTCCTGATCCTAAATTCGTTAATAAACTTGTGCTGCAAAATTATACTGGCAATCAAATTACTAGTAGCCAACAGGTTTTTATATAGCTTAATTAATTAAATAAATTAAGTAGCACGGAAAAAATAATTGTTATCAAAGGCTTAAAGTTGCTCTTCTAAACATTTTTTTATGATTGTGATTGAGGTGGCACGCCACCTGAAGTGAAAAATGTGAAAACTGAGGTTACAAGGGAGCAAACAGCGCTTAAACTACAGGATATATAAAAGGCCCATCAAAAGACAGGCCTAAAGAAATTATGTATGGTTCATGCTAAGATTATCTAATCCAATTTTAGTTTTTCAACTCTAGCTTCATAAAAACTAAAAAAGCAATAATTAAAACTGTGTAAAGAGAATAAATAAACCAGAATAAAAAATGATTCAATTGAACCATATGTTTGTCCTTAAAAACAATCCATAAATATTCATTCCATATCTTCAAAAATTATCTTAAGCCGCAGGAGATTTTCTGGCCGAGTTAGACCCCCTCATTAACTAGTAATAGAATATGCCATTGTACATTTAGGTCTCTAGGCTGAATCAAGACCAAGACACCCTGGATATGGTACCCTCCCTAATCAAACGGCAATTGACAACATCGTCACAAATATTCCAGACATTGAGACATCTGTGGTCATAACAGCAGTCGCAGACCACTGGGGCCAAGAGGCTGTTATCAGTGGTCATCAGCCTGTAAGAGAGCCACAGGCTCGATGCAGAAAGAGGGACACAAGACCCTCAAATATTGCTCTTTTAAATTCACGTCTGGCTGCTGAGAACTGGGCTTCACTCAGTCTCCCAGTGATGCCAATTGAAGAAAAGTTTGCCCTTTTCCAAAACTGTTTTGATTATCATTTAAATGTGTGCTGCCCTATCAAGGAAATCAAAATAAAGCAAAATAAAGTATCTTGTAACTGGATCACTAAAGGAATTCTTGTTTCAAGAGAAAAACTAAAATTTTTCTCTGAAATTAATAAAAAAACATCAAGTGTTTTGTTCAAAGACTTTTTTAAAAACTATAAGAAAACATATAGAAAAGTCATACAGGCCGCAAAGGCTTATGAGGTGAGAAAGTCAATTCTCACCTCCAAAAATATTTCAAAAACATCATGGGGCATCATTAACTGTCAAAAAAATTCAAATGAGCGAAATCAAATTAAAATAAAAGTCAATGACAAACTCACAAGCGAACCCTTGCAGGTAGCTGAAGAGTTCAACACTTTCTTTTCCAATGTAGCTGACCGAGGACCGTCCAAGTATGGCCCCCAACCGGCCACCCTTCAGGTGCAAAATAGTCCAGTGGCCTCAATGGCTCTGGCACCTGTAACGGAGGAGGAGGTTGCTCGAGTCATTCAACAGTTTCCACCAAAACGATCAAATGATATTAGGTTCACCTCAATGTGGCTCATTAAAAAATGTTCAAATCACATTGTGAGTCCACTTACAAAGCTAATTAACGCATCATTTGAAGAAGGCTGTTTTCCGTCACTCCTCAAACCTGCCAAAGTTTCACCAATTTTTAAGAAAGGCGACATGTTTTCGGTAGATAACTATCGACCTATTTCAATTTTGCCTGCCCTCAGCAAGGTCTTTGAGAAACTGTTTTTAGTTAGATTGATCCAATTTTTAGAAAAACACAACCTGCTCTCCGAAGATCAGTTTGGTTTTAGGAAGGGCAAATCGACAATAGACGCAGTAGTGAGTCTCGTCGATATGGTTGTAGAAGGCTTGGAAGCAAAGAAGCCCACCTTAGGTGTGTTCCTAGACCTTTCAAAAGCCTTCGATTGCGTTGACCACAGCTTGCTTCTCAGTAAACTGGAGTCGCATGGGATCCGGGGCGTACCACACCAGTGGCTCAGATCGTTCCTGTCTGACCGCTCACAAACCGTCCAAATTTCGAGTCAGGTCTCCGGTTTAAAAGAGCTGAGATATGGCGTTCCTCAGGGATCAATACTCAGTCCTCTTCTTTTCCTGATTTATGTGAACGACATTGGATCATCGCTACGACACGGGCGACTTGTGAAGTATGCCGATGACACGACTCTCGTGATCAGTGGAAACACAAAAAATGAACTCGAAATCCAAACTTTTCAGGAACTCAACATGTGGCTTCAAAACTTCAATAAAATCAATCTCAAAGCCAATTCATCAAAGTCAAATTTCATCAATTTTCGTCTTCGCCCCACTGAAACTGAATGTTGTCTAGAAGTCATGCTGGATGACAAATCGATCGATGAAGTCTACTCCACAAAGTTCCTTGGAATTTACCTCGATCGAGGGCTGACATGGAACACCCACATAGAATCCGTTTGTTCAAAATTGTCTTCTGGGATTTTTGCTTTGAGAAAGCTGTCCAAATACTGCCCAAAACAATAGTCAATAGTCAATAGTCAAAATACCTTTATTCATTATTATACATGGAAGTACATGAATGGTGTCATTATTACAATATATTACATCTTAATGATACTAAATAAGTCAACATAAATCAAACTTTTTCCACCCTTGTAACTTTAGAACCTCATAGCTATTTAATTGTACCTGCATACTTAATCATTAAAGTAATCCCCAATTGAGTAGCATGGTTTGCCAATCATAAATTTGTTTAACTTTGCTTTGAATTTTGTTGAACTTATTTCATTTTTAATATCTGTTGGTAAATGGTTGAAATATTTAGCACCAGTGTAAGTCGTTTTCTTTTTAAAAAATTCTAAATTATGTTTTTCAAATTTAATGTTTTTCCTGTTTCGAGTTTTGTATGAATGGTTATATCCCAACAACATTTCATCAGACTTGTTTTCTTTTACATACATTATACAATCATGAATATATAAACTAAATACTGTCAATATTCCTAATTCACAGAATTTGTTTTTGACATGCTCCTTATAATCTAAGCCAAGCATTATTCTAATACATTTTTTTTGAAGTTTCAATATACTTTCTAAATTTTGATGGGATGTAGCTCCATATACACAAATGTTGTAGGATATGTGAGAATGGATTAGTCCGAAATAAGCAGTTTTTAAGGTAGCCAAGTCAGTTAATTTTGATAATCTTTTAAGTGCATAAATTCCTGAATTTATCTTACTGACAACCTTGTTTACATGGCCATCCCAACTAAAATTACTGTCAACTACTAGACCCAAAAATGTTGTCTCATTGACTTGCTGTATACTTTGATTTGCAACGTTAATCTGAGTTATTGGACTGGTTTTATCTCTCTTTGTACTAAAGGGGACAAAATGAGTTTTATTGAAATTGAGCTTAAGATTGAGACTATTACAGAAATTTATTACATTTTTCAATTCATTATTTGCTGTGCTTTCTATGTCTTGAAAATTATTACCTGAAATTTTAATATTGGAGTCGTCCGCATAGAGCACTGCTCCATTGGATGATTTGCCTCCAATTACATTGTTCAATCCATTGATGTAACAAATGAACAATACTGGACCCAAAATTGACCCTTGAGGTACTCCACATTTTATTGACTCCATTTTAGAGTTAATTTTTGTTTGATTTTTATTTTTCAAATGTGAAATTTCAACAAACTGTGTTCTGTTAGTTAAATAAGACTTAAACCATTCAAGTGGTATCCCCTTTATATTATACGTATTTAATAATTGAATTAATGAAATGTGACACACACTGTCAAAAGCTTTATGTAGATCCATAAAAATACCAATACATTTTTCCCCATCGTCTATTGAGTCGATGACTGACTCAATAAATTGTACTGTCGCTGTTTTAGTTGATTTCCCTATTCTAAATCCGTGCTGATTGCTATCCAGCAAGTTGTTGCGCTCAAGAAAGAACATCAGTCTTCTACAAACCGCTTTTTCATAAATTTTAGAGATTGTGGGTAATATTGACAATGGCCTATAATTTGATGGATTTTTGGAACAATTCTTTTTATAGATTGGAATAACTTTAGCAATTTTTAATTTTTGTGGGAAAATGCCTGTGATAAAAGAGGAATTAATTAAATGAGTAATTACTTTACTAATGCTCTTATCAACAAATTTAATTACTTTGACTGGCAAGTAACAAACAACAACAAACAAGTTTTGTTGACGGCGTATTACGGACTTATTTACCCCCATCTTTCTTATGGAGTAGCACTCTGGGGAACAAGTTCAAAAACTGAATTTACAAGATTATTCAGACTCCAGAAAAAGGCAGTCCGAATAATTTCAAAATTAAAAAAAGAGAGTCGTGCAAACCCGCGTTCAAAGAGCTGCAACTGTTGACATTACCCTGTCTCTACATCCTGGAAACAGTAACATACTGTATGTCCAAATGTGCCCTATCAAGGGGCCGAGATATCCATGACCACAACACCAGAGGCAGGGATAACCTCCGAATTGGACGTCACAGAACGGAAGTGTTCGAACACTTGCCTTCCCAAGCTGGCGTCCAGTTGATCAACAAATTGCCAGGCTCCTTCAAAACCACACTAATGCCCAAGGCATTTAAAACTCGCCTAAAACGTTTTCTTGCCTCATGGGCGTTCTACGATGTGGGCGAGTTCTTGGCTCATGATTGCTGGGAGACACCAACTTGAAAAAACACACCTCTTGCAAAATTAAAGCCCGGTGCCTGAGAGGGGTGTTATATCATTGGCGAATGAATGGAAATTGAACGAATGTATCTCTGTATGTTTGAATGGCTGAGTGAAAGCAAAATTGTATTATTATTTTTATATTCTAATTGAACCATATGACTTTTGCAATACAATTCCTGTAATTGTGAACTGCAATAAAATGATTATTATTATTATTATTATTATTATTATAATTATAATAATCACACTGCCTCTGCCCACAGTTTGCACGCTGCTCCTAGTGTACCAAGTGGCGGACGACGAGGCATTGACTTCCTTCATCAGCCTGCTGGACTCGTCGCGACAAATGGAGGCGTTCACCGCGCAGCAAAAGCAGAACATGAGCTCGTGGCGGCTGCAGATCACGCAGCACATCACACAGATCCGACAGCAAGTGTGAGTCCAAATATGGTATCAAGTGAAAAATGTGATATGAGGAACGAAATGTTATCTTCTGTTATTAACTGTCAGCTCACTGCACATAAATTGTTATTAAGTGTTGGTGTAGGGTTAGACTCTTTCATGGCGTTTACTGGTTGGAAAAGGTCGAGAATTAAGGTTTTAGATTCATTTTATAACAAAAATACAAGAATTTTATGGCGTTTCACAATCTTTCTAAATTTATTTTTAGAGAATTTTATAAAATTACAGGTGGTGAGTCTGGTTTTTTTGGTTTTGAAGTTTTAGAAAAGTGGTCGGGAAATGAGGGGAAAACACCTTGCCTTTGCAATTCATATTGATGTTCAAAGTTAAAACCGAAATCCAGTACAAGTGTCAATACATACACCATCTGTTTCGAATTGCCTTGTATAACTTAGCCAAGGATTGTTTACTGTATGGAATGAATGGTTTTTCATAAATAGCCTGTAAAACATCCACTTTTTCAACTCCTAGAAGCGCAGGGCTTTTAATTCAATTCAGGCCTACCACCATAATTTGTCATCTATTAAGTCTTAATTAGCTTTAAGTAGTATTGTACCTTTTTCAAAAGTAATATTTTGCTGATAACCATGTCGTTCCGATCCGACCTTTATCAAAAGTGTGCAATTGTTGTCCAACACATTAACCTGGACAATTGAAACAATTGACAAGAAAGGAGAAGATTTAATAGAAAATTTATGTTAACCATAGTTGTTTGATGTTTGAATTATAGTGGATTTGGCTATATTATTTTAACCTCTCCACTAACACGTTTCTCCCTCTGTGTACAGGCAGCAGCACCACCACCATCAGCAGCAGTTTGGCTACCTGTCTGTACCCCCGGCCCGATTCTCCCCGCCGCGCCCCGCTCACGCGGGACTCCCGCTTCCGTTGCCGCTTCCGCTCCGCCACGGTGCGGCAGCGCTCCACTGCCACCCGCATGCCGGGGCGCACTCGAGCTTCCTCGCAAAGCGGCCTAGCCTGCAGGATAACCCTTCGGAGGTATGAGAATAATCATCTCTTCCCTACACCTTGTAAAGAGATTGTAAACCCATAAGTGACAATCTGGCAATATTGCAGGGAAATCTGGTAACGCTGTCACTACACCACCTGATTCTTACTGGTAATAATAGATGTTCCAAGTTTAGGTTACATAATGAGTGCAATGGATAGTGAGTGCTTCTCGACCTTAACTATTTTACTGGGGAATTTTGTGGGGTAGTGGGGGGAAATGTGTGTATTTATGAAGTAAAGTTCATTGTCAAAAGAAAACTGTTGCCCTTACCTACGGCTCGGGCACCAACAATTTCTCTCATGACAACCTTGTACTTTACTCCATTATATTAGTACTAAGTACACAGTTAATCATTACAGTAGAGTACGACATACCAAACGACAGTAGTATGACCAGTATAGTACGACATAGGGAGGAATAAATCTCCCTAATACGACACACCACAGTAAGTCCCCCAAGAAGTGTTGTAATAGCCATTGCAGCTGATTTTCTGATGTATCAAACTGGAAATTAACCCTCGAATTACAAAAGTCGATAACATTCTTCCTTGGTAAATATTTAAGACATTTTGGAAATGAAACAATGTCAAAGACTTATCAGGATGGTTCTGTTACAATAGTAGTTTTCTTCTATAGGACCGTAAGTGGGCAATCGTGTTTTACAAGCAAAGCCAAGATTGGAAAAGCGGCTAAGCACAAAAAAAACTTTCTGTCCAAGTGATAAGCAACGTTTTTCATCATACTGCAAAAATATAAAAATAATACGGTAACTAATTGAAAAATTAAATACTAAGTACAATTTTAATATCTGTTTACAGCCAATAGTTTACTTAGATCTAAATTATAATATTCCCACAAAGTGTCTGAAACGCAGTTCTAGTTGAATCAAATTAAATGTCAAAATATTACACTTAAAGTGTAGCCTGTAGTAGTTTTTTTGTTACATTGGTCTTAGTACCAGGTTAACTGAGCCTTGCTCGTTGATTTTAATTTACTTTTGTTATAGTGGCATAGTAATAAAGCTTATTCCACCAACAACCAACTCTCTTCTCAGTTGACAGCTGTTTCAAAAAGACTGCTTAAAATTAATGTTCCTTTATTTTTTATACCTTTCGTTGTTATTTCGTTACTAAAATAGCAACCCATAAGACCAATGTTAAAAATTACGATTTTTAAACTTAAATTTAGACCAAATATAATTTTTCTTGGGATTGAGGCTGTATCTAAACTTACTTTTGGGCCAAAACACTCCTAAATCCAAAGTTTAAGCAAAATCTACCCGAGATTTCGAGATCGTGAAACACACATCCCTTCAGACATTGCTCGTATTATAGTATAGGATTTGTTTTTGGTTAGTGCAAAAGACAAACAAAACTTTTGAGGTTAGCACACGGAAAAATGATCTTTTTTGTTGCAATTAATTTTAAAAGGCGCAGACAAACTTTTGGGACTACTTACAGGCGAGAAAACTACTGTTCTGGATGCAGTATGATGACAAATATATTTATCCACCTTACTAATATATATATATCATTTTTTTTACTATCTTTAAAACCAATTCATATATTATTCGCTTTAACTGAACCTAATTTTCCAGTTAGGGGATTATCATAAAGGGAAGTTAGGACTTCTGCTATAGTAGTTATTTAGAAATTAGAAGATCTTTTGAGTTTATAAAAAGAGTATAGGCGCTGGTATCTGTTTTTCAATGGGGATATTTCAAAGTTTACATAACCCTAGATAAATAATAAGTAACTTTGAAAAACAAAATAGTATAGCTTTTACATGTGAGTAGCTAACATGTAATTAATTATTCTGAAAGAACTAAGATCTCAAACCGGCGGCCTTGTTTACCAATATTCACCCTTTGTTGCAGTACGCTTCCGGGGACGACCCCGCCCACTCGCTGGTCCAGAGGACCCACTCCGCCCCGCCGCCGCCCCCGCAGTCCCTCGCCCCCGACACATCGGCCCCTGGCCCGTCCCGGCCGCTGGAGACTGACCCAGAGCTCAACTCCCGCCTCGAGAGCCTCTGTCTCAGCATGACTGAGCACAGCTTGGAACTGTAAACGTAACTGGTACAGTCGAGTGTGTAGGCTTGATCCCATGACTGTAGTATAGTCATTCTAAATTTTGTAAGAATGTTTTTAAATAATAACTTAAATTGTTATAACATAATATTTACAACTAATAGCTGTTTTAATAATAAAATATGTGTTTATAGTCTTTTTCTGTTGATTTACATTTTTGATATTCCCGGCACATTTCGTAATCCCCGGACGTGCCGGATTAGAGGAAGTTTAATGTAAATGAAAAGTTGATATAAAATTGCATAGCATTAATCACCGTCACCTTGTGAATTTGAATTTATCGTAACAAAATCAGAGATGATAAATAATTATTGATGGATATATAAAGACAGCCAGACAGATATCTAAGCAAGATAAGGCTATAATGAATTTGACTTGTTTTTACCTCAGGAATAACTTGGTTATTTTTAGGTCAATAATTTTGGGACACCGATATATATATATTTTAAATAATTGCAATAATACATGAGTTTTATATTATATTTTATTCAGAAACAAAAATTTACCATGCTATTTATCAATACTGGGATTTTTTATGTTTCAAGGAACAGTTCACAAGTTTAATCTGTGTATAGACTTACCTAGTAATAATAAAACACCAAAAAATATCTTTTCAAATGTTTATTTTTTAACGCTAAATATTACAAATTTAGATAAATTAATTTTATATAATTTAGATAAATTATTAAATAAATATTACAGTTCAAAATTGTAATTAATTAATTCCCAAGGTTATCCTTACTATAGATTTCCAAGAAGAATAGAACAGAATGGTAAAATAAGAGGCAAATAAAAATAATGCCCAAATTACAAGTAAAATATTCACCAACAAAATAATAATAATAATAATATGTTTAAAATGATTGCCTGTTGTGTTTTTATCGTTGTAGTTGGTAGATTTTTCATTAATGTATTTTTATTTTCATTACCGAAGATCATCTATTTTCTTAAGCAAAATCCACAAAGCATCAAGTATGATTAAAGATAATCACTTCAAGACAACCTAATCATGAAAATGAATTCTTCAGTTGTTTCAATATACAATCAAATTTTTCTATTTTACTATATAAATAATTGTTTTTGAAAGAATTGATTGTCTGTGTTATTTTTTCTTGGCTGGCACTCACCTTCTCATTAATTCATGCTTAAATTTTGATAGGAATTTTAATCAAAGTGCTGAATTAAAAATATGTGAAGTAATAATTGAAAACTATAATAAATAATACTTTGATCTGTGTTTGTCATGGGGTCAAGTAATGAACCAACACACATTTTCTAGGACGTTCTAGGGCAAAGATTACATGTTTCATGTTAAGCTCCTATACCTCTGTGATAAGTATTCATCTCAAATGATTACATGGTTCATGTTACATGCGTGACAAGTTTTGTTTATTTTTTATGTTTTGAGTTTTCTTTTTGAGGTAAAGTTTTACTTGTTGTATATACATTTTTCATTGATTAGTCATCCAAAGCATTTGGAGTTGCTAAACAGCCCCGTCTAAAGCTTTTATATGGACATAATTTATCTTGACATGTTTAAATTGTTAAGGTGTAATTATTCTGATGTTTCTAATATTTTTATTAGTTTTATTTGTTTTAGTGTGTTTATACCAAGTTATTTTTGGTATACATTATAAATTACAACTTTATTTCAATTTTGATTGTGTTGATATCTCAAAGTTCAGATTTAATTTTTGTTTATTTTTAATGTTTTGTGTTTTCTTTTTGAGGTAAAGTTATTTTTTTCTTTGATTAGTCATCCAAAGCATTTGGTGTTGCTAAACCCGTCGAAAGCTTTTATATGTACATAATTTATCTTGACATGTTTAAATTGTTTAATTAAGTGTAATTGTTATGATGTTTCTAATGTTTTTATTGGTTTTATTTGTTTTAGTGTGTTTATACCAAGTTATTTTAGGTGATACATTATAAATCACAACTTTATTTCAATTTCTATTGTATTGATATCCACTTTAAAGTTCAGTTTTAACGTAAAAAGCACACTAACTAAAATTATTTGATAAAATATTTGTTTGTAAAAAGAACTAGATTTAGTAAAAATCTAAATAGTATTAGTTTTTATAGGAGACTGTTTTATAGTTTGATAACTTGATCAGTGAATTTTCATACATTTGTAACTTAAGCGAACATTTTGATATCGTATTTTAGATTTTGATGATGTGATAGTTAATAATATTTTTTTCTTTTTCATCTATAAGTTATTATTTTATTTTTGGGACGATATCCCCAGTGTTATTTAAGTTCAGTAGTTTTCTGTAGTCTCTAGTTTTATGGTTAATTATCTATTTACCTGATAATTATTGAGTAACTTATTTATTTGATAATCAATGAGTAATTTTATGTATTCTATGGAAAGTTATGATTTTTCTTTATTTCATCTATAAGTTATTATTTTATTTTTGGGATGATATCCCCGGTGTTATTTAAGTTCAGTAGTTTTCTGTAGTCTCTAGTTTTATGGTTAATACCTTGTGTTTTTTAGGTTAAGCTATTAAAATATTTTAATACCAATAACAACTAGTCCAAATAAATATTGTTTTTATATTATCTGTTTGTTGCAGTTTAACCAAAATAGAAATTGGTCGGTTTGTTTTTTATATCCAATCGTAAAATAAAAAAAAAAAATTATAACATTTTTAGTAATAATATAACATACCGGGTGGAAAAAAAGTCTGGAAACGGTCTAATATCTTTAAAAGTATTTAAGTAATAAAACTAAAACTTTGCAAACTTATTTTGAGTGACTAAGTCTACTGCCTGAACTAATTTTTGTCCTTGGACCTCCAAGGGGGGATCGCCCATAAGGAGTCAGAAGTAAATCTTAAATGTAAGCATAGGTCAATATGTACATCAAATTAAAGGTCTCTAAGAATAAAGAACAATGCCGCAAACCCGACCTCAAAAGGATGACCGAGTCGAAAATGGTAGGCAATCAAAAAGTAGTTCAGGACAAAAAGTAGTTCAGGCAGTAGACTTAGTCACTTAGTTTGCAAAGCTTAAGTTTTATTACTTAAATAATTTTAAAGATATTAGACCGTTTCCAGACTTTTTTCCACCCTGTATTTGTACATTGTAATTCCAACTATTTGATAATTAGTCAAACATTGTAATTTGAACTATTCAATAATTGGTGAGTAATTATGTATTCTATGGAAAGTTTTGTTTTTTATTAAGCCTAATAAGTATATTTAGACAGTAAATGTTCCACTGAACCATTTTCTATTGCAGTTAAAACTGATTTTTAAAAATAATTTGTGATGTTTGGTTTGTGAGTGCAATGCAATGTGCAATGGAGTTTGGAGTGCAATCTGGTTGGTTGGTGCTTGTACATATTATTATGGTAGTTGTTATGTTATTTTGATGTTTACATGTTTCAACTGTTTTAATCAATGTATTTTTTAATCATAGTAATCACTTATTTACGGTTGGTTGAGTTATTTCTTTATTACAAGTTTTCAATTTGATATATCAAGTCGAAATAACGTAATAAGGAACATAGCCTTCAAGTATTTGTGTATGTTGAGATATTTATCCCCAGAAAAATAATGCAGACAACAAAAATCTATGGAAAGATTTCTTTAAAACCGCGTACATAAACTTTCAGAGTTGAATAAGTGTATTTTTACTTATTCAAAGTGTATTTTTACTTTTGCTAAAACAGATCAAATAGTGATAGATTTTATTTGAAAATACTATTTTGAATAATGGTGATCTTTTTTCTAAATAACGATTTTACCTTCAGTGTTTTTTCTACCACCTCCTTATCAGTCATGGTTTACAATTCTCATTTTCCCCCTAATTAATAACATAGAATTATGTTCCTGTATTAAATTATAGTTTTAGATATTTGTTCTTGTTTCACCACATGTGAAATGTATATCAATAAGTGTTGGAACATTTTAATAAATTGTGTATGAAATTTGAGCATTCTAATTCTTCCTTATCAAACTGGACTATATTATGTACATTAAAAAAGAAAGTTGTGTTTGTTACACTATTTCATTATTTACAACTTGACCCTTTCTGGGCTATTGACAGGATATATCCTTCGAACCTAAAAACTGGTGACATCCGGTATTCGAACCTAAAAACTGGAATACCTAAAAACTGCTGACATCCGATATTCAAATAAAAAAAATATATATACGATAATAAACATTATATTGGCTTATTTTTGCAGTTGGCAAGATTATGTCCTGTGACTTTCAGCTGTTTCATGCATAAACAACACGTGTAGTTACACTGGCACCTAACAGTGAGTGTTTGCGTTTTGTAATGAGGTACTATGAGTTTAATTTAAAAATGATTATTCCTAATGACCCAAATATTGCTGAATATTTATAAAAATGCTAAATAAAAAGTGCATTTTAAGGAGATTTCATATTTGGCAGTGAAATTACTATAATACGAAGAACCATAGACACCACAATCTATACTTATTTAATATGCTAAGGTTATTTTTGTGTAGAGAAATTCTACAATTTTCAACCCATATTCAAGTTTTTTGGTGTCATTGAATAGGGCTTGGAATGAAGTTGTTTCCGCCAAAAAAATCGGGCCGGTGAAAATCTGGACTTAAAATAAGGGCTCTGTGCACAAATTAAATTTTAAATTTTCCCCATAGAATAACATTGGGTTGGGGTTGAGCATTTTAAACATCTGTTAATGCACAGCTGTAAACATGTGTAGTTTTTGGTGATAACTAATTTTCACAATATTGGATTGGTCGGATTTCGTTGATTTAGAACTAAATGTAACTATTGTATTGTATAAAAGTATATTGCTCGATGAGAATATACCACCTAAACTAAAGTAGACTAGTTTATTGTAATTCTTGCATTTTTAGCTTTGTAAAGCATGCCGATAAGCTAGTAAGTTATGGTATAAAAAAGATAGCTATTGTTGTGTAACCAAACCTATGGTGTATGTCATAGGCTACTGGTTTCTTGAAGCAAGTTAAAACCTAAACTGAAGTTTATACCAAAATTGACCTTATGTTTAATACTGAATTAAACTTAGTTTAAGATAAACGTGTTTGGAGGAACTGGCCCTGTCTGCGGCATGGGAGCGGAGCGATCGCTCCCACGCTGAACCCTAATGCAATCCTGATGGGTGCGCTCCAAGTTGCACTGCTTTACAATATGATTTATTTTTAAGCCAGGATCTGAGCTAGAAATGTGAAACTTTGCACATCACTGCTCAATAGTATAATGTATCTCGGGACCACGTGGGTTTTTACTGGGCAGTGCTGCTGCTAGGGTGGGGTGGAGTTTTTAGTAACGCTGAACCCTAATGCAATCCTGATGGGTGCGCTCCCAAGCTGCACTGCTTTACAATATGATTTATTTTTAAGCCAGGATCTGAGCTAGAAATCTGAAACTTTGCACATCACTGCTCAATAGTATAATGTATCTCGGGACTACGTGGGTTTTTACTGGGCAGTGCTGCTGCGGGACTACGTGGGTTTTTACTGGGCAGTGCTGCTGCTAGGGTGGGGTTGAGTTTTTAGTAACCAACTTATTAATAGGCTTATTATTTAATTATTTTAATTATTTAATAATTTAAATTAAGACTTATTATTTAATAAACTTATTTTATTTACTACGAAGAAACAGAACACCATTTATATCTTCGTTTGAAAGACATTTTATCTATTCGTTTTTTATCTTATAAACTTTCATTGTAGGCATAGTATGTTATGACATAGTAGTCTCAAGTCAGAATGGGCACGATCGTACCCAAAAATTTTTAAGTTTTTTTTCTGTTTCAAATAATTTAATATTGTGTTTTAGTAATAAATAAAAAAATAACTATATACTTTTAAACAAAGCCAGTATTATTTTATTATTCAACCCATCATTAGTGCGATCCTAATGCCAGGTCCCAATGAGCAAAAAAATGGGTTTAAAACTGTTTTAAAATAAGTTTCACTCGTATTAAAACTGTTATCAATATAAGTACAGTCAACAACGTTTTCGTATTAATACAAGTCAAAAATTGTTCAAAACTCTTATTAAAACAATTTTAAAATTGTTGAAACTTGTATTAAAACAATTTTAAAACTTCTATTAAAACAGTTTAAAACAATTTAAAAACTGTTATCAAAACATTTAAAAACTGTTATCAAAACATTTTAAAACTGTTATCAAAACTATTTAAAGCTGCTATCAAAACAATTTAAAAACTGTTATCAAAACATTTTAAAGCAGCAAAAAGTATATGCCGCTTGCAGGATTTGAACCCATGTCCTTTAGGTTCCCAAGCCGCGACCCTATCAACTACGCCACGCTGCTCTCCGCTTCTTATGATAATTGTTACACTACTTGGCCAGTTGATACCCAAGTTTCTTTGCGTTGATCAAATTAAACGCATTTCCCGTGGCCTATATATTTTTATGTCTTCCCAAATAGGTCTTAAACTAGAGTTCCCTTACATGTTAGTTTCATGTGTAAATGTAAATGAAGCTACGAAAGGTAGAACTTCATGAACGAATGCCATCCATTTGTTTTAAATTAAGCTGCTGATTATATTATTATATTTTAGTATACTATATTTGACAATGTTGATTGCAATTTCTGTAATTGTTTAAAGACAATAAACATTTTCTTATTCTTATTCTTCTTTAACAAATTGCAGTTATCTCAATTAATTGATGTAAAACTTTTGACTGTGTGATCGAATACTTTACATAATTTTTACATCAAAATTATGTCAAGTTTTTAATGAGTTCAATTGTTTTAAACAAATAACAGTGTTCTCTTGTTGTAAAAGACTTAAAGAATTTTTTTCTTCATTTATTACATTACCTTTTAAATTTAAGAATGCAAAATTTTTACATAATTTTGACGTCAATACTTGATCTAATATTTTACTTTGACATCAATTTGACGACTTTGATCACTTTTTGACGTCAAATTGACAACGTGTGCTATGTGGGTACGTACTCAATCCCATGGTTTTTATGGGAAAATAGAAAAAAATACCAAATTTCTGTTGGAAATTCGCCGAATACGCAGCTCTGCTGCAAATTATTTGCTTATAATGATAACCGTTTTAAAATTGTTGTTCAATAATTTTGAGTTCCAAAACTGTTATTAAAACAGTTTAAAAACTGATATAAACATTTTCTAACAAAATTTTTAAACTGTTTTTAAAACTTTTATTAATAAGCAAATAAAACTAATATTAAAATCGTTTCAATTCAATTTCAATATTCTTGCAAACTGTTATTATAATAACTTTTTAAACTTATATTGAAATGGTTTGTAAACAGTTTTAAAATTGTTTAATCTCGAATTAAAACTTATATTAAAACAAGTTTTTACAACTATATGAAAATAATTTTTAAACAATTTCAAAATTGTTTTGACTGTTATTAAAACTTATATAGTGTAGTAAAATTAGTCGGGAAAAATGAAATAATTTTTGGAAAGCTAATTTCTTTTGAAATGTGTTCTATGGCATCCCCTGACCTTCCTCCGAAAAGTCCCCTGCAATCCCATGTGGGGATCATGCCCAAAAATGAGGGGTTGGCCTATAAGGAGTTTAAATATATTTTGATATTAAGCATACTAAATTTGAATAAGTTCCAGAAGGTTTATATATATCAAATTAAAGGTCTTAAAATGTAGAGCACAATGCCGTAAACCCGACCTAAATATAACGGTCGAGAGAAAAATGGCAGACGTTCAAAATTTAGAATAAAATAATATTATCAAAACTCTGAAATGCAATAACTTCCGACATATTTGACCTTTTGAGGTCTGGTTTTCGGCTATGTACTCTCCTTATTAAGGCCTTTAAAATTATGTATAGCATGGCTATGGACTAAGAAAAAATTTTCAAAACTCCCTCTTTGGGACGTCCATGTAGAGGGTGGTTCAAGGGTAATATGATGGGCATATGTCAAACTATCCGTATTTGCCAAGGTAATTGTACAAGCAAACGTTTGCCGCAAACCGGACCTCAAAAGGTCAAGTATTTCTAATATTATTACATTTTTAAGCGTTTTGATTAAAATTTGATTTTTATTCTAAGTTTGACAGGCTGCCGTTTCCGACTCAGGCAACCTTTTGAGATGGGGTTTGCGGCATTGAATTCTACTACTTTAGAGCTTTAATTTGATATACATAAACATATTGGTCGGCGAAAGACTTATTTCTGACTCCACGAGGGCCATCCCATCATTTTTAGGCATTTTGCCCACTGGTGATTTCAGGGGACTTTTCTGAGGAAGGTCAGGGGATGACATAGAACACATTTCAGCAAAAATTGGCTGTCCAAAATTTTTTTCATTTTCCAGCCATATTTTGGCTTAATTTTACTACACTAATATTGATATAAGTTTATAAACTTGTATTAAAACAATATTGAAACAATTTTAAAAGTGTTTAAACTGTTATTAAAACTTGTATTGATATGAGTTTATAAACTTGTATTAAAACAATTTTAAAACATTTTTAAAAGTGTTTAATTTGTTATTAAAACTTGTATTGATATGAGTTTATAAACTTGTATTAAAACAATTTTAAAAGTGTTTAAACTGTCATTAAAACTTGTATTGATATGAGTTTATAAAAATTGTTTTAAAACAATTTTAAAATGATTTAAAACTTGTATTAAAGTTGTTTTAATACCAAACTTATATCAAAATATTTTGAAATTGTATTAAAACAGTTTTAAAACAGTTTCCAACAATTTTTATGCTCATTGGGGTGCTGATGGGTGCAATCACTCCCATGGAAAGTAGGCGTCAATTTTCAAACCTCAAAAAGTAATGGAAGCATACAAAAGCCTATCAGTGGAATAATAATATAAAATTAAGTTTCTTTTACAATTTTTACTTTCAGGATGGTGACGAGGTTTGAGCAAAAACCTCGCCGCCGCGAACGTGTTAAGCACAAGATCGTTCATTACGGCTGTGCTGGATATTGTTGGGCCGTTATAGTTATGATCAGTTTTAGTTAAGCTTATCATGTTTTTCATCTGATTTTCAAAGCTGAGGTGTCGTTTATTTCTAATAAAATTTACTCATAACTTTTTTCGGACAGAAATATTGTGACTATGCATCATATGGTAAATCTTAAAGTAAACACTTAAAATTGTGTACAAATTTATAACTAATGTGTTATGCAGTACAGTTGGATTGTTTAAATAATGTGTATGCTTGCCACTGATGGCTCCTTTAACAATTTCCTGTTTCTTAAAGCAGTATAAATAGCTAAATCCGCAATGATTAAATTAACTTTTAGGGAAATAATAATGATTAAAATAATATGTGCAATATTAATTTTTAATTATTTAATTATTCAATAATTCTAAAGTTTCTTGAAATTTTACTAGTAAAAATAACAAACAGTAGAAGAAAATTTGTTCAAAAAAAAGTTTTTTTCTTTCTCATTATAGATATTTTAATATGTTAAAATGTTCTTTTTCTCTTTCTTTCAGGGGATAATTTACATTTTTTTATCACTCGGAAATGAAATTGTGAACTATTCCTCAAACTTTATCATACATAGAAGCAATTTGAGCAAGATAAATCATTCTAACAAATCAGTTCTCTATTCACAATGGGTTTTAGCGCTTAAAAAAGTTCAAGTTCAAGTATAACGTTTCATCCTTGATAAAATCAGACAGCATGTCATGAGGAACAGTCATACAGAATCTGTTCATCATTCTGCCACATCTAAATTCATGTTCTTCCTCAGATGTTTCATTCTCTTCTGGAATATAAGCTTTCACAGTGGAAGTGATTTCAAAATCCCCATCAACGAAGCTTGTTTTAACGTAAAAATCCCCTTCAAATTTATCGATAGCAATTGCTTCAAGTTTTACCTTTAACTGCTTCTCTTCATTACTGTTGTCTAGTCTAAACCAAAATAGATTTTTAAATAAATAAACTAAGTTATTGCTAATCTGATTATTTGCTGGATCAAATTTGGACCATGTAACATCTTTTATCTCCGTTGTAGTAATCAATAGACTCTGATGAAGCTGCTTGTAATGTTCCAACAATGTTTGAGCCATTACTTCCTGTTTACAATCTGGAGCTCTACAAACCACAAGTCGAAACCCACAAAACTTCTCATGGATATTTCCCTCTTCAACAATTTTCTTACATCCATTGGCTGAGTTTTTGCATTGATGAGGCAAATGTTCCAAAAGGTTTTTTATGCAGACTGGAATGTCCTCCAACAAATCTCCCTTACAAGTTGGACAGGAAGTTAAATGGTTCAAGCAATCGACACACATCAAGTGACCTCTGGCGCACATCTTGAAGGGATGTTTGACCACGTCCAAACATATTGGGCATTCCAGGTCTTTCCTTAAATTTGTTGTTACATTTTTGAAAGTTTCGTAATTGGAATCCTAAAACAATAAGTAATAATATTAAACTTATATACTTCAATAGAAAAGTAAAGTTACAAAAAATATGATAGATCTCTTTGGAAAGAGCATTTGCCTCCATAACACTCATTATAATACTGTACTGTACTTTTAAATCACTAAATCACTATTTTGAGACAGCGACTTCACATAGTGAGTATTTTAATCTGAATATGAATGAGAGTTGAGTGTAGGATGATTGACACACCCGGATGATTAGGATGATCAAAATCAAAATCAAAAAGTCTTTATTCATTTCATGCACAGATGTACAATAAATAGGGTCAATGTAGGATAAATTATTTCCATGCTTAAGCTACAGTACAGGATTACACTTTAAACATAAATAAAACAAAATAAACTATACATTTACATTATTACAGAATTCTACAGAAATTAAATTAAATTACAGAATTCTTCTATCGAGTAAAAGGCTTATAAGATTATTTGCTTATATGATTAAGACACCCAGTATGTAAGTTTCATTTTGTCTATAGTTAAAACTTAATAATGATTTATATGAAATAATTATAAAAAGTCATTGTCCCTGAATTATAACAACCTATTAAATATAACATAATAAGTGGCGATGAAAAAATAATTATTCTTTGCCAATTAACTCACAGTGACGGGTTTGTATGATTAGTTTAATAAATTCTTTTAGTTATGTACAATCTAATGAAGTTGAAATTACTTATTTGTGTCATATATACGTGAGGGTTGGTATTCAGGTATTGCGGGGCTCCTAGGCTGATTTTGGAGTAGGATCCCGGATCATAGGCATAACATTTATGCACCAAAAATTAGAGACAGCAATTTGGATACAGAAATTGTAATTGTTTAGGCACCAAAGACAGGAGAACTGCATCAAAAATCATAAAAAGAATCATACAGTACTATTAATTTTAAGCAATGGTTACATTCCAGAGGAAAATAAGGAATTCAGAAAATGTGTTGTTAGCATAGAAATTAACCAAAGGAATGGGTTCAAGTTCAAACATTACTGTTGCCAAAATAACATGTTAATGTGTTGTACTATTGTCATAAGTGCTACTTTCACTTGGCCAGACTGACAAGCCACACTACATGACTGAGGGCGTAGCTCATTTAAATGATGCGATGAACCCAAACATAATTAACATAAATTAAAACATTACAACAAACAGAGAATACAATCTTTGCAGCCAGTAAAATAACAATTGATAAACAAACTTGAAAGGAATTTAATTAATACATATAATAAATTTAATATTAAGGTGAAGTAGACTGGAACTCTCAATGAAATAATTCAAACTTTTAAACTGGAGAAACTTTTAACAATTTAACAATTTGGATAGGACCCCCCTTAATTTAAAAAAATCCATCTAATTTAGACTTACCCCTGGCCCCAGGCCTTGGACCCCATGGCCCCTCAGACCTAAACCCCTCAACCCCCCCCCCCCCCAAACCTATACACTCACATCTCTGCACTAGACTGACTACCTCCCCTGAATCTAAGTCTGCTGAGCTATTTAAGCCAGAGCAACCAATAAGTCAGCATGAACAAGCTAGTGTTTAATACCAGTTCCAACCTATACTCATACAACAACAAGCTCAAATACTTCCTCTTTACATTACTTCCTTGACCTCACCTGAAACTAACAATTTAAAACCCAAAAATCATTAATTAATAAAGAAATAAAACAATATAAATACAGTTCCCCCTTACATGATCATTTTGATTAACATATGCTTTCATTAGTTTGATTATTGATATCAGTTTATCATGTTTATCAAAAATTAAGAAGTTACTGTTTTAACACTTGTTTGATTTACTGTATTTTACAAACGTTAATGTACTTCTATAGATACATTGCAAATTGTTTAACTTCTAATGGTTTCTGTTATTATAATTATTAGAAATAAAGACCAAAGTACACTATTAAATATATATTTTTATTTAGTCACATGTTACAACTATGTAATTTTCAAGCAATTAAACTATAAACTTTTTAACCCATATATGCCCACTGCCCCCTTTTGGGACAGCTAGAATCAAGACTGGTGTAAATTTTATATGGCATCATTAGGAATGAATTTAATTGGCATTTTGGATTGAAAATATGGTTATCTTTCAGATTTAAAAGCCGTAGTGGCACACACACAGTAAACAGTAGTAAAAAGTAGCATAATCAGTGTTGACCAAGGTGCAACTCTCAAAGAATCAACCGATCCGTTTATATTACGCCTGCCACCGTTTATTTTACGTGGGCCCTCCCACCATCGTTGCCACAGATCGGATAACCCTTTAAGAGTTGCACCACCAGGTCGGGTTTGGTCGTGTGCGGATTCGAACCCGCGCCGACGTAGACATCCTGGCTAGGGATGCATACGCCTTAGCCACCTGAGCTAACACGACCAGCAGCCTAGACAGGAAAATAAGGGTTTTGAACAGTGTGACACTACATTCAACACACAGTGTGACACTACATCCACTAAGACACTGAATTCAATTCACAATAAACAATTTAGGCATAAATGGGTTAATATTGCAAGGTTTAAATTTTAACTGTTAAAAAATGACATAAATAGTCGAAACATGTATAAGAAATTTTCTTTTTTTATTATATACATAATAATATGAAAGCCATGTACATATGGCGCCCCTCCGGTACCCATTCCACCACCCTTTTCATAGTGTCAGTCCACCCCTGGTTGGCTGTGCTGCCGTATATGTGTTGTGATTTGCTGTGCTGCTATGGAGAAAAGAGCAAAACGTTGCTTTTGATTACGTCCTTTGTTGCAAGCTAGGAGTAAGCTCAGTGGCAGTGAAATATTACAAGATTTAGAACAGGATGGGATGACCTAGATTTGTTGGCAGGAAATTGAGGACTGATGGTAGCTTCAAGAACTTTTTAAGGATGAGAAGTGCAGACTCCATCACAAATGGTCCACTAACCACTCCACTAACTTAACAAAACACTTTACTCACAAATAAAAGCACGTGTTCGTATTGGATTGTTCGTGTGTGTGTGTGTGTGTGTGTGTGTGTGTGTGTGTGTGTGTGTGTGTGTGTGTGTGTGTGTGTGTGTGTGTGTGTGTGTGTGTGTGTGCGTGTGCGTGTGCGTGTGCGTGTGCGTGTGCGTGTGCGTGTGTGTGTGTGTGTGTGTGTGTGTGTGTGTGTGTGTGTGTGTGTGTGTGTGTGTGTGTGTGTGTGTGTGTGTGTGTGTGTGTGTGTGTGTGTGTGTGTGTGTATTATAGGCGGCAGCAGGAAGCGTATACTGACTTGAGACAGAACAGCAGAAACATAATGTTTGGTCAACAAATTTGACGTTTGAAGTAGGTTTTTAACATGTTGTACAACAAAAGTTTATAAAACACAAATTTCCTTTGATCTTTCCGACATGGCTCGGGAAACCTGCAACCTGTTGCAAAACACAATTTTTTTGTTTTAAAACACGTTTGTTGTACAACTTGTTTAAGAAATTTCATTGCATTCTTAGACATATGTTCAAACCAATTACTATAATTGGTTGCACAACAAAAGTTTATAAAGCAAGTTGTATAGTGTACATGCGGCTTGAGCCCGAACGACGTTACCGAATGCCGCCTCGCGGCCGTTGCGCTAGGCAAGTTTAATGGCTGCATAGATTTACGGAAATCGTGTTTTAAAATTAACTAATTGAAATAATTGACTCTTAACTTTTTCTAAAGGTAGAAAGAAGGATCTCGTCTTCTCTGGTTTTAGAATTTTTAAATAAAATGTCTAATTTCAGCTATAACAGTCTATATAAAAAAATTGTTCTTTAAAAAAAAATTTTAAAATTATTTAACTTTACAATCTGTTCTAAATTAAGTTGAACAATAAGTAAATATCATATAAGAGAAAGAGTAATTAGCAGTGAAACCTGAACTAGCCGCTAACCGAAAAGTTAACACCAATTTATATTCAATTTGCAAATCCGAAAGGCAAGTCCAAAATTGAAGATCTTCATTTTAGCCTGTAGACGAAAACTGAAGTTTTTTTATTAGTTTTGATGAAACAATTTATAAAGTGTAACACAGGAAATTTAACACATTATTCGTCTTAAAATGACACCTTAGTTATAGCTCCAGGCTGCACTTAGCAAAAGATAACACAATTCTAAGAAACCCTTGCATTTGCATAGAGAAAAACAGATTATTTTAGACAGTTATAGCTACAATTAGAAATTTTATTTAAAAAATGTTTAAACTAGAGAAGACGAGATCCTCATTTTAGTTTTAGGAAAAGTTAAGAGCCAATTTCTATCTTAATGAGTTAATTTTAAAACACGATTCCCGTAAACCTCTGCTACGGCCGGGAGGCGGCATTCAGGCTCATTTTTTTTTATAAAATAAAAACGGCTACTTTTGGTTGTCAACTTCTGGTGTAAACGCACCTTAGGTTTGCAATTATTAAAACTTTTTTTACATATTTTATTAACCGATCAGTTGTTGATATTAAAACATAAATAACAGAGGAACGAACACACATTTTAAAAGCAGAATAGAAGCAATTGAACTATTAAAATTTTCGTACAAAAATGATTAAAATGTGGTGCATTTCGTTTTGGAACTGGAAAGACTTACTCCTAGGTTATTATCGATATTAAATTATGGACATTAAATTGCTTACCTCTTCATCCATATTGCCGTTATATTTTCTTTAGTAGAGGATTGGTAGGACATAAAATCAAACAGGAAATAACACTTAAATTAACTATGAGAATCACTATGCCATCAGGTCACGAAACAAAATCCTTAACTAATGATTCTCCAAACTATAAAAACATTGAAAATGATAAAAGTAACATAGGTCTTTACTATGTTATTTTGTTGTTACTAATACAGGCAAAAGTTTGAACAAGGACTGGTATTGAAGCAGGATACCAGTTGATAAGATAAGATAAGCTGTCTCTTGAGATAATGGCCTGTGTTGTGTGGGTGTGGGTAGCCTTGGATAAAGTGGGAGGATGGGACCCCCCAAATTACCCCCCAACCCACCATTTAATTTAGTCCTGGAAGGGTTAAAGAACCAATTTGGCTGAAAATAGGTGGGGAGGTAGCTTAGCACAAGTACTTTTCATAATACTTTTTTAAGGATACTTTTTATGCAGATTTTTCTATTGGGCTCCGCCCCACACATCTTCAAAGTTACCTTGCTCATGGAAGCAGCATTTTTTTCTAACATATGATTACATTTAGGAATATTAATGTCAAAGGCTACTAAGGGCTGGTTTTTTGAAGCAAGTTAAAACCTAAACTGAAGTTTAAACCAAAATTGTCCTTATGTTTAACATTGAACTAAACTTAGTTTAAGTTAAAAATGTTTGGAGAAGCCAGCCCTGTCCTAAGCACAAGATCGTTCATTTCGGCTGTGCTGGATATTGTTGGGCCGTTACAGCCACCTAAAATGTAGAAAAGGTTATGATCAGTTTTAGTTAAGCTTATCATGTTTTTCATTTTCAAAGCTTGAGGTGTTATTTGATTTCTAATAAAATTTACTCATAACTTTTTTGGAATACAAAAAATATGTGCTATGCAATATGTGGAATACAATATGTGGCTATGCATCATATTGTTAATCTTAAGGTAAGGCTTAAAATTACGTATAAATTTATTACTAATATGTTACACAGTACGGTTGGATTGTTTAAATAATGTGTGTGCTTGCCATTGATTGCTCTTTTAACAATTTCCTGTGTCTTCAAGCAGTAAAAATAGCTTAATCCACGATGATTAAAATAACTTTTAGAGCTTACCATATGTACAAAAACTCTAATTAATGTTTTAATTATTCAATAATTCTGAAGTTTCTTGAAATTTTGAAAATTAAAACAATTTTACAAGTAAAAACAATACATAGTAAAGAAAAATGTTTTCCCAATAATTTTTTTTCTTTCTTATTAACAATATTATCTTAATATGTTAAAATGTTCTTTTTCTTTTTCTTTCTAGGGATAATTTATGGTTTTTATCACTTGGAAATGAAATAGTGAACTATTTCTCAATCTTTATCACACAGAGAAGAAATTTAAACAAGACAAGACCATAATACACAAATAAGTTCTCTATTCAAAATAGTTTTAACGCTTAAAAAAATTCACTTTGAAGTGTAATTTTTTATCCTTGATAAAATGAGACACCGTGTCATGAGGAACAGTCATACAGAATCCATTCAGCATACTGCCACTTCTATATTCGTGTTCTTCGTCAGATGTTTCATTATCTTCAGGAATGAAAGCTTTCACAGTGAAAGTGATTTCAAAATCCCCATCAACAAAGCTTGTTTTAACGTAAAAATCCCCTTCAAATTTATCGATAGCAATTGCTTCAAGTTTTACCTTTAACTGCTTCTCTTCATTACTATTGTGTAGTGTAAGCCAAAATAGATTTTTGAATAAAAAAACTAAGTTGTAGCTAGTCTGATCTTCTGCTGGATCAAAGTTTTTCCATGCAAGATCTTTTATCTCCGGTATGGTTAACAGTACACTCTGATGATGCTGCTTGTAATGGTCCAACAAGTTTTGAGCCATGACTTCCTGCTAACAATCTGGATTTCTACAATCCACAAGTCGAAACCCACAAAACTTCTCGTGGATATTTCCATCTTCAACAATTTTTTTACATCCATTGGTTGAATTTTTGCACTGATGAGGCAAATGTTCCAAGAGGTTTTTTATGCAGACTGGACTGTCCTCCAACAAGTCTCCCTTACAAGTTGGACAGGAAGTCAAACGGTTCAAGCAATCGACACACATCAAGTGTCCTCTGGCACACATCTTGAAGGGATGTTTGACCACGTCCAAACATATTGGGCATTCCAGGTCCTTTCCAAAGTTTCTTGTTACATTTTTTAAAGTTTCATAATTAGAACCCTAAAACAATCAGTAATAATATTAGACTTATATACTTCAATAAAAAAGTTAAGTAATAAACAATTTTATGTATCTCTTTGGAAAGAACATTCGCCTCCATACCACTCAGTATAATACTGTACTGTATTTTTAAGACATCCATGTGAGTTTCATTTTGTCTATAGTTAAAACTTATAATGGTTTATATAAAATAATTTTTTAAATAAATCATTGTCCTTGAATTATGACGACCTATTAAATACCGTAAATGGGGTGAATAGAAACACTTTTCTACCTTTCGACTCCCATATTTACTTTATTTTTCAGGTTTATATTTTCAATGCTAATTTTTTCCAGTCTTGGTCTCCTCTACACAAACCACTAATCAAACATTTTTTAAATAAAGCAATAAGCAGAAAAAATGTGACTGTTTTATTCACCTCACAATTTGAGGTGAATAGAAACACTTGGCTAAATAAATTGTTATTCTTATAGGAAATCAAGAAAACCTAGTATCTTGCTTATTTATTTACATAACTTAATCAAATTTGGTTTGTACATTATCTAGATATGCCTTAACTTATACTTGCTTACAAACCCCATATAGCGGCAAATCTACATACTCATTCCCATGGGGTTTGCGGGGAAAATAAAAAATTGCCAGAGCTTGATACATTTTTGTGTTTACCTTCACCAATTATTGATTAGCTTAGATTTTCTAACAACAGCCCATGGCAGCAAACCTACATACTAAATCCCAAGGGGGGTTTTATGGGGAAAGTAAATAATCTGTAGTTCCATTGGAAATTCGCTGAGTACGCATAGGTTTGCTGTGACTGGGGTATTAACAGTACCAGGTTAACCGGCTCGTTGGTTTTAATTCACTTTTGCTATAGTGTCATATGGTAATCAAGCTATTAAATTTACACCAGACTCTCCACAATTAACAGCCGTTAACACATTGACTGCTAAAAGTCTATTTAAGCACTGCTATATGGCTAAATAATTTAACTGTCAATTTACATACCTAATGGTAATTGAAGTTCAGATACAATGAAAAAAACTTGTTTTCAGCTATTTCCGGTCTGCAGGATGACGTCATAGGTTTGGACGTCTAAAGACGTCTTCAGCCTCATTGGGTGGACTCATAACATTTTGTTGTTGATCACAAGTTTATTTTTGAATTTTCTCAAGTTTCATTTTTTGTACTGTAGTCACTTATAAGTCCGATTATGTTAACACCTGCATCATGCACACGTGAAAAAAAAAGAAAAATGAAAAGACGTGTTTAGACGAATGAGATAAGACGTCTTTAGACGTCTTTAGATTTAGACGTCTTTAGATGAATGAGTAATGATTTACATTATCACACGTGATGCATAAAAACACACTAACAATCATAGAAACTGCACAGGCAACCGACAACACAAAGGGAGCATGTGGCGGACTGCTCTGTTTACACTAGAAGGTTCGCCGGCTTGCCGCCACGAGCGCCACCAACTAGACGCGTAGGAAGTGCAAGCTATAATGATGACTTAAACCTACAGCATGTCCCCCGAGGGCTGACGTAGTTTCAACTCCCTACGATGAAAGCGCAGGATATACTGGCTCCATAAACTTAACCTTACATGAGGACGTCCTAGGACGTCCTGCGCTAACCGCGAGTGGATCTTCGACGTCTTAAGACGTCCTTAGCAACAAAAGTGTTAAAAAAAAAAAACTGCTTAAAAATAATGCTTCTTTATTTTTGTTTACTTTTAGTTGTTATTTCGTTACCAAAATAGCAACCCATAAGAACAATGTTAAAAATTACGATTTTTAAACATAATTTTAGAGATAATTAGATTTTTTCTGCTGAGGTTGAGGCTGTTATTAAACTTATTTTTGGGCAAAAACACTCTCAAGTCAAAGTCAAAGTAAAAACTATCTTTATTTATTATACAATTCTTCAGGAATTACAATAGTGTCAAGTGGTTTGGTTTAAAATTGGTTGATTGTTGGTTTACAGTAGGTCTTCTCTCCTCTCAAGAAATTCATCCAGGGTGTAGAAATGTCTTGCCGTTAGCCATATCTTCAACTCCGTCTTGAGGTTGTTCCCAGTAAGGTCTCTCATGGATGCAGGAAGGTGGTTCGTAGCTTGCAGCCGCTGTATGATGGTTTAAGCAAAAACCATGTACCACTCTTAAAGTTTAAGCAAAATCTACCCGCTGGATTTCGAGATCGTGGAACATGCATCCCTTCAGACACTGCTAGTATTAGGATAAGTGGCAATGACACTCACCGTGACGGGTTTGTTTGATTAGTTTAATAATTTTTTTTAGTTATGTACAATCTAATGAAGTTGAAATATCTTACTTGTGTCATATATATGTAAGGGTTGGTATTTAGGTATTGTGGGGCCCCTAGGCTGATTTTGGAGTAGCATCGCGGGTCATAGGCATAACATTTATGCACCATAAATTAGAGACAGCAATTTGGATACAGAAATTCTAATTGTTTAGGCACCAAAGACAGGAGAACTGCATAAAAAATCATAAAAAGAATCCGTACTACTTTACTATTCATTTTAGACAATATGGTTACACGCTCCAGAGGAAAATAAGGAATTCAGAAAATGTGTTGTTAGCATAGATATTAACCAAAGGAATGGTTTCAAGTTAAAACATTACTGTTACCAAAATAACATGGAAATGGGTTGTACTATCATCATTGATTAATTGTTAAACCAAAATCCCTGAGGATCAATTATCCACTCTCTTAAACGCAACGAAGGTTTTTTTAAACTATAGTACATCTGGTTTTTGCTATGGCAACCAACGAATTGGTGAACGCTTAACTCACACATGCATATTCACAAGCACATGATCTTAACATACTCAATGTCACTTGCAGGTGTGGAAGTAAAACTGGCACTAATACCAAACTACAAAATTACCCAAATAAGCTATCCCTATTCAGGTGTTCATTCTGACAAAAATGAGTATATATACAACCCAAGATAAAATAAGAGTTTTCATTTTCATTGCAGTTAAAACAGCTGTCTTATGATTCAGTCAATTATCCTTCTGCTTCTCCCATGAGACTAACATTTAAACTTTGAAAGCCTGTATGTATAGGGCGTAGCCCTGAGGGGCGAGGGGAATGATAAGTGATTCTGCTCATCTACAGCACAATACCTTTCTAACGGTATGAGCAGATTTCCTCTTGGATGCGCACAAGCTGAGAAAAAAGGAAGAAAAGAAACATACTTGCCTATTAATATATATATAGAAGATTACAAGCTGTTACCTGTCACGCTGTAACTAACGTTGACTATTTAATGAATTTTTCAGCGCTTCTGGATAACGGACTCCCCAATATTCTCGCAAAGCAAATAATTTTAAGAAATTTGTCATGTTGCAAGGAATGGAAACAGCTAGGGCGGAAATACGACATGATGTCAGTTTCGATATTGAAAATTTAGAAGCAACATGTGTCCAACTGATGAGAGTAGTGGATGTGTTGAGGGGGAGGCCAGGCAGTCATGGCTGCAGGCAGCGCAAGAATCCCAGAATCACCAATTGTACAGTTCTCTCGACCTTGAACTTGGGCAGCGCTCTTATCTTGCAAATAATAATATTAATATTGACTTGAAACGATGGGTAATGAAGGCTTGAGCCGAAGCAATTAACCTTAAGAGTCTGCACTACCTGCGCCATCTTGGATTTTTAGTCCCATAAGAACAATGTTAAATTCAAAAGATTACTGTTGTCTTTGAAACACTATATCTCGATAATCTTGCATCGGATTTGCATGAAACTTGAATATGTTCACCATAAGGGAATGGCGGAGTGCATGACATGGGTAGATTTTCAACAAATCTACTAAAAATTGTTTAAAAGTAGTTTTAAAATGGTATTAAATATTTTTATATTTTATGAGGAATTCGAGTGAATATTTGTTTTAATTAATTTTCTATCACGTCAAGCACTAGATACTATGGTAACGTTTAAAATGACATAAAGTTTGGAATTTTCCAACGAAAAACAAACTTACAGTAATGTTTCAAATTTAACATTGCTCTTATGGGACAAACTACCAAGATGGCGCAGGTATTGCAGACTCTGGCTAACAGATACAAACTTTCACTGTTCCTTGTGTAACTTACAAGAAAACAAAAATGTTTTGCATTTCATCGCTAGATGTCCAGTTTTGGCACAACAAAGGAAAAATTGGTTTTCAAAAAAAGAATTAAGATGGGAAGAGTTTTTATCTTTTATTAATGGGAGGGATTGGCGAAAATTGGACTATCTTCAAGATGCTTGGCGGGTTAGATGGAGCTTAATTTTAGAATTCAATATTTAAAACTATTAATTTGTTTCACTGTCAATCATATATATTTATTTATTATTTTAACTGCACATGAATAAAAACTTAATAACAAAAATGTATATCTATGTAGGTCTATATGTACTGTCTATATGATAGGGTACTGGATTGTATATGTAATTCATACAATTTCTGTACAGGCTGTTAGAATTAATTTGGATATTATGAAATAACTCAATAACGATTGGTAAATATAAGGAAAAGCTGTACTATGGTTTTCAGTGCAAATATGCCAACCCAGTAGATGGTTCATGAAACCATTACTGTAAAATGTACTGCTAAATTGTATTGCTTTATACTTGATTTGGAGAAAATAAAAAATAGTAGTTTTCATCACTAGGAGCAAAAGTGGGTCTTTTGGGTGCGCAATCGAGTTTTTAAAAACCATTAAGCATCAAAAAGACACTTTTGCGAGCAAAAGTGGGTCTTTTTGGTGCGCAATCGAGTTTTTAAAACGATTAAGCATCAAAAAGACACTTTTGCTCTGAGTGATGAACAACGTTTTTTATCATAATGCGAAATTAGACTTTTTAATCGTTAAAAATATTAACTATAAAGTTGTATATTCGAGGTTATATTTACAAAGTCAGTTATATGCAGTGTTTACATTTCTGTTATTTACAAACAATGCTCTTTATAACGTTTGAATTTCAAAATTCTGCTCCTCAATATTAATAAATCAATAATAATACACTAAGCAAACAGCTGACTTTTCAGTCCTAGGACCTAAAAAATTCTCCAGATGATTTTTCAGTCCTAGGACAAAAAAGAATCGGTTTTGGTACTATTGAGAGAACAAAAAACAGGCTGATTTCGTGCAGAATGATAAAAACACTGTTTTCGCATAATGAAGGTATACACAAAACTCGCCTACGGCTCGATGACCCCCATGCCCCCTTAGGGGTTGCCCAGAAATTCGTTAATTGTTGTTTAAGTCGCATATAATGAACAGAATACATATAAATATAAGAGTTTGTAAATGAGCAAAATAGCAAAATAAATGAGTTTGTCATTTATTTATAACATAAATTAACTCCCACAACTGCAGAAATAACCTAAATTTGAACTTATGCAACTTACTCAATCTAAGTAATGAAAATATATTTGCCTACGGCTCGTTTTCAGAGACTCTTTCCCCAAACCCCCTTCCTAATTCCCCCGAATTCTGTAAAGGTTAATGGAGTTATGAATGAATTTACTATGTAGGTATTGTATAAGTATTTACTTAAAATTATAAAATAAGTATAAATAAATATATGAAAAAATTTAATGTATAAACTGAATAAACAATGTGTAGTTGTGTAGTGTGATCATCGAAAATAATGAAAAATCCCATTAAAACAAAATAATTGGAAATCTTAACAAAGTGGATAAAACCAGCCAAAAACCCCTTTTATTTACAAAAATACTATTCAGTTACTATCCTTCAATTAGTTGTGTTGAAATTCCAGGGGATAACATAACGATCCAGTAATATTGAATACAATGATAAATACATAATGTAATATTGGCATTCATTACAATTCCTTCATTTCAGTTTTTAATCGTGTTAAACTTTTAAATTTGCATAATTTCCTAAAAAATTACTGTCAGGGCAAATAAAAAAACTTCAAGCTTCTAAATACAATAATACAGTAGTTACTAGCAAAATTATGTTAAATAATGGTTAAAATATCAAAATTACCATAAACATCAAAGGACGTATGTTTTAGCCGTAGGACCAGGTCAGTAAATAACAATCAAAGTAAAACAATCAGTTGTTTGATATAGCAATTCGTTCCGACTAACAGTCAAAAAAAGAATACGTGATATCGGGAGTCATCATGATAATTTTTAAGTTTGATAATTTAATTGATATTGGTACTGTGCAAGATATGTCTATGCGCAAAGTGAATGTTATGAGTAAAATATTATAGTAGTTGTAAAAGAACGCCTACATGGGGTAAAATTCCCCGCAAAAATAAATAAACATTTAAACGGACTGGAGGGCAAAAATTCATAGAACAAAACTTGTAGTAACTTGAAAGGTGTTCGCTAGGATTGCCTCAAATGTTATAATTTGGCCGCTAGAGTAGAAAAAAATAATGTCATATTTATTTTGAGTAAAAATATTTGGCCGCTACATTTCGAAATCAGATAGTTTTCTATGGGGCAGAAAATAAAAAAGCTTTTTATTTTAAATAAAAATACTGTACTGCCACCTTTTAAAATTAAACGTTAACTTAGTACGCACTAAATAAATCAATTGTGTAATCTGCTATTTTAGTTAAAACTTTTATTGAATTGTAAAATTTAAATTAGCATGCTATCAGGTAAAGTCAATGATGTATTTAGTAATAAGTTCGTTAGAAATTAAGTGCCATCCCAAATAAAGAACCAATTTTTGGGAGCGCTATCGTGCAAATATGATACTGTCTTACCGGGTGTCCCATACCACCCTTGCACCTCTTTTAAAATTGTACTTAAAAAAAATGTGCCGTTGTAGGTAAACCTATTTTGCTCTGTTGATTGACACTGATTTCAATACAGAGGCGACCAGACGTAATTTTGAAGCAACTTTAAAATTTAATATTTTAAACCCTAATCATACTGATTTAGAATAATAAATAGCATGACATTATTTTTTTAACTGGGGAAAATTTAACATATATTATGTCTGAACATTTTACATATAACAGAACTTACCAAACATGTAAATGTCTAAGAACCTCATTTAAAATAATATACCATCATAAAACATCAATTATCACGTGATTAGTTTTACTAAACATTTAAATACATGTTCATTAATCTCCGTCATGTTGTAAATTTAATATAAAAACATTTTTTACCAAACTGACAATTTTTGTTGGAAACGCATTTAAAAGAGTCTAAGACATTTTTGTGCCGAGACATTTTTGCTTAACCTAAAATGCTCAGAGAAGAATGAGGAAAATCTAAATTTACACCTCAAATATTCAATAAACTGCTAAAATTACGCGTACAAGATCAAATTGTAAAGTTTTCTTAAAAACCGTGTAAAACTAAAAAAACTATTTAAAGTGAGAGTTTGTATTTGACATCAGTGACTTCCGGTCTGGAGAGGTAATTTCAGATACACCCTGTACATTAAAATTACTCTCGGTGGATAGACCGCTTTACTTATAAAGGCACAATTGGTTAATGTTATAAAATTTCTTAAAAAGGGTGTTTCTGTAATCCGCGACTCCCAGTATGTTGGTAATTTTCTCAATAATACAGGTCGGTAAGTTTAGTTCTCGCTTGGGAATCACTATGTAGTAAGTGATATATAGGAGATCTACTTTATCGATATTTAACGAATTTCTGATACCCCGATGAGTGAGTGAGTGAGTGAGTTACACATTCGGGAGTATACAGTGTGTTCATTTTTTTATGCTCACCATTGGGATCTCGCAAACTATAAAAGTTACAGCAAAGGTCAAATTAGCAAAGTAGTGCGGAATTATAAGCTGAACAAAATGATGTGTAAAAATCCCAGATATTTCTACTGGTTCGTTCGCTGTGCTCGAAAAACTGTTTTTTGCTCAAAACTTCTTTTGTCTATAACTTTGTTATTTGTTGAAATACAAAAAAACTTTTTAGATGAAACTTTACTGAAATTTTACGTAGATTCTGAATATTAAAACTAAAATTTTTTACTTCAAACGGTTTTTGAGATATTTTAGACAAGTTGATTATTTTAAATACAAGTATGTATTTTTTTAATCATCATAAAAAAGAAATAATTTTTCTGATCACGAAAATACCAAATATGGCATATTTATTTATCATAATAATTATTTAATTATAAAAAATGTGATTAATAAGCAACCCTGAAATGCTAATAATGAGGATGTTTCTATCATGCGGTGCAACAATGGTGTAAATCAGCTGTTTTTCATTTTGTGTTTCATATTTTGTTGCTTACATTGTTGATCAGCTGTTTACCGGCATCCCATGTAACAGCTGATTTACACGTTTTATGGGAACCGCGGATGCCGGTAAACAGCTGATCAACAATGTAAGCAACAAAATATGAAACACAAAATGAAAAACAGCTGATTTACACCATTGTTGCACCGCATGTTAGAAGCATCCTCATTATTAGCATTTCAGGGTTGCTTATTAATCACATTTTTTATAATTAAATAATTATTGTGATAAATAAAAATGCCATATTTGGTATTTTCGTGATCAGAAAAATTATTTCTTTTTTATGATGATTAAAAAAATACATACTTGTATTTAAAATAATCAACTTGTCTAAAATATCTCAAAAACCGTTTGAAGTAAAAAAAATTAGTTTTAATATTCAGAATCTACGTAAAATTTCAGTGAAGTTTCATCTAAAAAGTTTTTTTGTATTTCAACAAATAACAAAGTTATACGCAAAAGAAGTTTTGAGCAAAAAACAGTTTTTCGAGCACAGCGAACGAACCAGTAGATATATCTGGGATTTTTACACATCATTTTGTTCAGCTTATAATTCCGCACTACTTTGCTAATTTGACCTTTGCTGTAACTTTTATAGTTTGCGAGATCCCAATGGTGAGCATAAAAAAATGAACACACTGTATAATTTAGATTTTATAAAAGATACAGTATAAGGTTTTATTAATTTCCCTTAAAAATAACATAGGGAACTTTTTTTGAATTTTCCCCGTAAAAAGTGAGATTAAGTTAAAAATGCAAATACAAAACTGTTTATTTTCAAAGTTTTCTTATGGTGTCTTAAAATTTTTAGATTTTCAAAATCAAAGATAAAACATCCCAAACACCCAATTTTGACCCTTTTGAAACCCCATTCAAATAGTCCAATCAACCTGGTTTTCTAACTTAACCTGAAGAATACTACCCTACACCTTCATATCGAATTTAATTTAAATCATAGGTTTATTTCATAAGTTATCTTGTAAACGGACACACACATATTATATTACGAATGTAATAAAAAAATTAACAATATCATTGGTTTTTGTGACAAAATTTTATGCCACTAGAAATATATTTGTTTTCTGTTATTGGTTGCTGTGCATACCTCAACAAATTATACATACAACCAAATTTAATGTTGGACTCATTAAAGGGTTACAAAATAACTTTTATCTACATTTTCTTCATTTTCATGGTTTTGCTCTATGTAGGGGTAGTGAGCAAACCAATCCTGGGAGTAAGAGAGCTCACCCTAGTTATCATTTGAAATTTAAATTTGACTTAATATTCGTTGCAAATTACATACTACACTGGGTATGGCATGGAATCTAAAATACTAAGAAATTTTATTACCATGGCAGCTAGTTTTCAATAAATTGCAAACTTAAACAGCTGTTGATAGTAAAACATATTATAGAAGAACACATTTTTAAAGCAGAATAGGAAATGTACTATAATATAAGCACTGTCTGAAGCTATGTATGTTCCACAATCTATAAATCTAGCCGGTAGACTTTGCTTAAACTCTGCATCTAAGAGAGTTTTGACCCAAAAATAAGTTTAGAAATAGCCTCAACTTCAGAAAAAATCCAATTTGGTCTAAAATTAAGTTTAAAAATCGTAATTTTTGACATTGGTCTTATGGGTTGCTACGTTAGTAACAAAATAACTAAAGGTAATACACAAATAAAGGAACATTAATGTAAACCAGTCTTTTTGAAACTACCAGCTGTTAACTGTGAAGAGGTATAGTTGGTTGTTAGTGTAAATTTAATAGTTTTATTACCATGACACTATAGCAAGAGTGAATTAAAACCAACAAGCAAGGCTCGGTTAACCTGGTACTACTGAAATATTTAACCATGGTGTATTGCGCTGGACTGGTACTCCTAGTTAAGTGTATATAGATAATAAATTTCTTACCTCCTCATCCATATTGCTGTTACCTTTCCTTTAGTGGTAGGGTTGTTAGGACATTAAACTCAAACAGGAAATATCACACAAATTAACAATTATCAATTATCACGATGCCAAAGCTTAGAGAAATATATATTTTTTAACGTAAACAAAACACTAAACTATAAAATTTTTCAAACTATAAAAACGTTAAAAATGAATTAAGTTAACTGCATATCTGATCTTTAACATGTTAGACTGTTGTTGCTAATTCAGGCAAAAGCTTGAACCAGGGATCATCAAGAGCTGATAACCATCAAGATAAGATAACCTGTCTTGAGATAATAATGTGGGTAGTCTTACATATGGATGAAGAATGGAACTCGCTGAGGGAAAGGCCTAAATACAGTACTTAGTTTCCATCCATAATTCATATTCTTCTATACATTTTTGTATTATATGCTATTTTGATACATAGGCCTACAATTAATTAAAGAGCACCTGATAATAAGTCATAAGTCATTTTATTCGTTCATATATATGTGGTACAATGAACACGTCAGTAATATAAATAGGAACTTAAAATGCTATCTCGAAACAAATAAAATATATTTTTACCTTACTACAAAACATATAGGCTTTCATACAAAACATCATCCAACCTCACTTATGGAGTAGGTTGGTAATATATAAACCAATATGTATATGATTATATAATGCATGATCAATCAAGTTTTACTATTATTTCAATAATAATAATTATTATTACTCTTTTGTTTGTATACAGGATGTCCTATTCCTAGACAGGATATGTCAATTAAGTCCTAGACAAGCTTATTATTTATTTATTTTCTCTTTACAGATTAAGCAACAAAACTTCGCAAATCATCAGCACTAGGCCCAGTAATCTACTTTTTTGATGTAAATGCCATGTTTTTACTCTTTTACGGGGTCAGCCCATGAGAATTTGAATATAGGTAGAGTTGTACATCAAATTAAAGGTCATTATTAGGCAATTACAATGCTGTGAGTTTCAGTGTAATAGGTTCTTCCGTTCCAAAATGGCGACCAAAAATGTTAACCCAAAATTGCTATGTTTAGGGCTCTAGAACTTTCTAGGTGAATTACACATTAAAACTTATGGGATTCTGGTCAATCATACCTTTCCAACAATATGCTGCAAAACCTAATTTTTACAATTTCAAAAATTTTCTTATTGATAGGTAAATAATTGATGATAAATAGCAACCTATTGAACTCAAACTCACAACATTGTACGAGTTTGTTTAATAAAGATTTTTCATTTTGATGTACAACTCGACCTATGCTGCTATTTAAGAATTTCTTCTAACTCCTCGTGGACCGACCCCGTAAAAGAGTAAAAACATGGTATATTTAAGTAAAAAGTAGATTACTGGTCGTACTGCTGATTTGGGAGTTTTACAGAGGAAATAATAAATAATAAGCTGGTCCAGGACTTAATTGACACCCTGTATATTAATTACATTAAAAGTTGAGGAAACCATGTTCTGCATAGTATGGTGTATTTACTTACACCCTGGTGTGCATAAGAGCCGACGTCGGTCATTGACATCTGCATATCAGTGTAGTTATTACCTCTTGAGTTTGTGGTACCTCATCACACAGACAAACATACCTTCGTGGCAGCAGACCTGCATACTCTGTGAATTTCCAATGGAATTCACATGGAATTCAAATGGAATTCCAATGGAATTTTATTGGGATTTTTTTCCATTTTATTATAAAAAACTATAAGGTGATATGTAGGTTTGCCACCAGATGGGTTTTGTAGGTAAATATATGTTAAACCCTACTTAATGAATCTACATATACCAAATTTTACTATGGGATTCTTTTTATTTTTCCCATAAACCCCATAGGGGTGAGTACATAGGTTGGTCGCCGTATGGGCTTTGTGAGCAAATATAAGTTGAACCCTTCCTAGTGAATGTACATACCAAATTTTATCAAGTTATGGTGTTCTTTTTATTTTCCCCATAAACCCCATAGGAGTGAGTATATAGGTTTGCCGCCATATGGGTTTTCTAAGCAAATATATGTTAAACACTTTCTAATGAATGTACATACCAAATTTTATCGAGATATGTCAATAAATATATAATACGAGCACTGTCTGAATGGATGTGTGTTCCACAATATCGAAATATAGCGGGTAGATGACTCGAGGCTGTCCCCAGGGTGGGGTCCTGTCCCCTCTTCTCTGGAACCTCGTGGTAGACGAACTCATCAGAACTCTCAATGGCAGTGGCGTGTACGCACAGGGATACGCTGATGACATAGTGGTTCTGGTGTCAGGTAAGTTCAACGACACAGTTGGGGACCTCATGAATGGGGCCCTGAGGTCTGTTGGACGCTGGTGCGAAGAGGTAGGTCTCTCAATCAATCCCTCAAAGATTGTGATGGTTCCCTTCACGAGGAGTAGGAACCTCAGAGGGATCGGCCCCTTAGTGCTGCAAGGAACAAATGTGGAATTGCAGAAACAGGTGAAGTATCTGGGGGTCACTCTGGACCAGACGCTTCATTGGGGACCACAACTCCAAAAGGTAATAAACCGAGGTAAGTGGTCACTCATTACATGCAGGCGACTGGTGGGGGGGACTTGGGGAATTAAGCCAAAGCTTATGCACTGGCTTTATGTCTCTGTAGTCCGACCTGCCATCACCTATGGCTCGCTTGTGTGGTGGCCTAAGATGGACTCGGGATCGGCGGTGAGGGGATTGGCGGGAGTTCAAAGACTCGCCTGTCTTCTCATCACAGGAGCCCTGAGTTCCAGTCCGGGGGCTTCACTAGACTGTCTTCTCAACTTGCTGCCGATTGATCTTTTCGTCAAGACCACGGCAAGGAAAGCTGCTCACCGACTCAAATGTGAAAATCTTTGGATGGACACTGGAGAACACCGGGGTCACTCTCGGATCATTCTGTCGGTTCAGGGGGGCGGGCTAGACATGCCCTCTGACCACATGTCAGTCAAATACACCTTCGGTAAGTCTTTCAGAGTCCTCCTACCAGCAAGAGAGGACTGGCTATCCGGGAGAAACCCTCTTCAACCCGCGGACCTGGAATTGTTCAATGACGGGTCCAAGGTAAGAGGAGGAACAGGAGCAGGAGTACATGGGGTGCAAGCGAGGGTATGCATTAATATACCTATGGGGATGCACCCAACGGTGTTCCAGGCGGAGGTTGTCGCAATAATGGAGTGCGCCAGATTGAACCTGGTGCAAGGCATCAGGGGTAGGGACATCTCCATTTTTTCAGATAGTCAGGCAGCTCTAAGGGCTCTGGACTCTTATGAGTTCAGGTCAAAGATCGTCTGGGACTGCTTCACCATGGTATCTGCATTGGGCAGATGCAACAGCGTGACGCTTTATTGGGTCCCTGGTCACACGGGGATCCCCGGGAATGAGGCTGCGGACGCCCTGGCCAACGTAGCTTCTTCCTCAGCATTCACTGGCCCAGAGCCGTTCTGTGCTGTCTCTCGTAAGTATGCGTGTCAAGCGGTCACGTCATGGGGGAGGGAGGAGCATCGTAAAGTCTGGTCTAGAATACCACAACTGAGGGTAAGTAAGCTAACGCTTCACTCTCCATCTCAGAAAATTGCCTCTAATATTCTGCAGCTAGAAAGGAGGCAAATAAGGCAAGTAACATGGCTCTTAACAGGACATTGTTCTTTGAGGAAGCACCTGAAGCGCATGGGTCTCTTCAATGGGGATCCGGTATGTAGGAAGTGTGGGCAGTCAGAAGAGACTGCAGATCACTTGCTGTTCGACTGCATGGAGCTGGAAGAGGCTAGAGAGAGGGCCCTCGGAGGACTGCGGAGGGGCTCTTTCCTTCCTCAAGAGGAGCTAGTCTGCAGGTTGCAGAAGTTCATCGGGTTCCTAGACTTGGATGAGCTCTGAAACACATACGGGGAGCGCAAAAAGCCCTTGCGGCTGACGCGCCTTGGGATTAGGTCCGCCCCATCGAATGAAATGAATGAATAGCGGGTAGATTTTGCTTAAACTTTGCATTTAAGAGTTTTTTGGCCCAAAAGTAAGTTAAGAAACAGCCTCAATCCCAGGAAAAATCTAATTTTGTCTAGATTTAGGTTTAAAAATCGTAATTTTTATGGTTGGTCCTATGGGTTGCTATTTTTGTAACGAAATAACGGCGAAAGGAATACAAAAATAAAAATTAAACAAACCCGTTTTAATAATGACATCTATTTATTACTTAAAACAACCGTCCAAATCAAATTAAAGACAATTACTGAGCTCAACTGTAGGAAATATTACAGGGTCTTTTTTAGAAGAGGGCCTCCGCCGTTAAAATCACCTGAAACCAAAACAGGCTATTACAAAATCCACATTACAGGTGAATCCACATTACAAAAAATATAACCAAATACGTTTTGATTGATTAAGAGGGCTGTAAATAAACGAAAAACATTGTGCACATCGGATTTTCCATTCAACTTTTTAACACGTTATTTTATCAAACTTTGCTTAATCGCACTTGCGTGTTACCCAATCTATTCCGTTGAGCACAAAACTGGTTTGGTCAAGTTAAGTCAGATTAGATTTTAGAGTAGTAGTAGAGTAATAGATATCATAGGTAATGTTAACATGAAAAAAATTACCAATGTATCGATAGTCTGACAAAAAAATGCAATGTTGCATAGCCCAACAGGTAATTTTCGGATACGTGAGTTAAGATAATGGCTGATAAGGTAAGGGCAAAACTTGAGTTTAATATTTCGTATGGGCAATGTGGATGTTTTCCATTAATCCATGACTTGTTCTTTGTTAGTAACTAATTTATAAATAATTAATTCGTGTATGATACATTTAAATAGTGGAGGGCCTTCTAAAGTAAATTGATATTTTACTATGAATTTATTTTTAGCTTCTACTTTTCCAATCGAAGAGCGCCATAAATAATGTTTCCTGCATCTTTAACATTCGATTTTAAAGACACATATGTCTTTTAACTTTGTAAAATTATCAGGTGATATTAAATCTATATATTAATAGGCAAGCATGTTTCGTTTCCTCCTTTTTTCTCAGCTCGTGTGCAACGTAGGAGAAATCCACGCATACCGTTTGAAAGGTATGCTGCATATAAGCAGAATCGCATTATAATTCCAATCTGCCCTGTAGGGCTATGCCCTACAGGCTTTGAAAGTTTCAATGTTAATCTTATGGGAGAAGGATAATTGATTGAATCATGAGACAGCTGTTGCAACAACAAATGCTAATAAATGAGGAAGAACAGATGTTTCAGTTATAAAACATTCTAAAACTAACAGGCTCAAGATTAACTGATTCTTTGGTCGAATTTCGACCAGTGGGCGATCTCTAGTAGTATATATTGATAGATAAATGTTAAGCAGTCGTTTTTAAACACCTGTTAACTGTGAAGAGGTATAGTTTAAGAGGTGTGATTAAGTTGTTGTTGGTGGAAATTGAATAGTCTTATTACCATGACACTATAGCAATATTGAATTAAAACCAACGAGCAAGGCTCGGCTAACCTGGTACTGTCAATAAATAAGCAAGATGGAAGGTTTTTGTTGATTTCCCTTAAGAATAACATGGAAAACATATAGTTTTTGGATTTTCTCCATAACCATTTAAGCTAAGTTCAAAATTCAAAATACTAAATTGTTTGTTTTGTAAGCTCTTTTATAAATGGTCTAAGTTAAAATTGTTGAATTTTATAAATTAAAGTAAAAAAAGGCAAAAACCCATTTTTTACCATTTTGAAACCCCATAAAACCCTGTTCCCATGGTCCGATCATTCTGGTTCACTAACTCATTCAAGAAGATGCTGGTGAAAACCCCACCTTAAAAGCAGGTAAATGATAAATAAATTATGGAAGTTTTTATATTCAAAAGGCCTATGACTTGAATCCAAATTTTGGTATCTTGTTATGTTTTCAACTCTGTTCATTTGAGTTGTTTGGTAGACTGTGTTAAGACGGAAAAATGTAGTATATAGCAGTTACATTTATGATTCCTTGCCATCCAATATAGAGGACCCTTCTATATTGTTACCCCTGTTACATCAGTTGAAGTGGCCGTGACCCTCACCCAACACTTGACATAGCATAGAATGACAATTGATTTTGACACTGATTGTTTTACACCAGAGTGGATACGAGCAAACTAAACGTTCACTGGTGTTCGCTGTGATGCCCTAAAATTCGTGACCTCTGGAGAATGGGTGCAGCGATACTAGAATGAACAGGAATCGTATTGATTGAAACATTATAGGTGTATTTCCTTGTGCTATACTAGAAATATCCACATTACAAATTACTTTGTTGAACCAAAGCAAATTTCGCATTTGGTACTGCTCGTTCGCTTTTCTTCACTCTAATATCTGGCGCACCACGCCACCAGCATTGGGTGTGGTAGCATGCTTCGGGCGCTTTGTCATCGTGGCATCTGCAGTTAGCTCTGCAACAGCAAAAGTTATTAAAGTAAATTTCATTTAAGATTGTAATAAAGATAAGTAAAAAATTTAAATCAAGCGACTCTATACTCGCAGATTCGAGATTAAAAATAATTTTAGCAAAAATAATGGATTTAAAGTTTTGTGATTAATTAATTGATACCAACGCTCAAGCGAAACTTATGAGTTTTAATGGTCCCTTATCGCACTGAATTTTCAAAGGGGAATGAATTGAATTGCGTAAGGAACATAATGGAGGAAGAGGCGACTGATAAACCAAAACAATTGCTCCACTCGAACACTTCCTACCTGCAAGAGGCTATAAAATGTTACGACCTTCATACAGGGTCGCCGCCGCTATAACTGAAATGAGCGACAATAAAAAATATCTATCGCTCTAGTAGGATCCAAATCCAATAGCACTATTTATTGTTGTTTGGTTACTCATTTCAACAAAAACACTTAAGAGAGTAGATTAAAAACAAAAACCACATAGTGTACATTTAACTTTCACAGAAGAGAGGAAAACTAATGGAAATAAAATGGGGCGTATATTATGGTAAATATGATTGAATGGATGAGTAGAATAGGTTTGATGTCTCGTGTAGCTTTGTTACTGTCTGAGACTGACTGATTCTTTAGACAGACACTCACGCTGTTGACATATCAATGCTTACTTGATCACTCATAGGTTTTGTTAAAACACTACTTTGTTGTTGAAAAAAGAAAATATTAATCTGTGTGCTTCACTTTAGCTGGAGAAAAAGAGATTATTTAAATTTAGTTTGTTTTATTAAAACTTGTATTAAATGATATATCAAAATAAAAATTAAAATTAGTTTTATTCATCAGTTTTATGATTAGTATAGCCTATTTTCTAACCTGTAAAAATGTTATAAGTTATATATTGTTTAAATATTTTCGTTCATGATCAACTCAAAGGATCTTTTTCTCCCTCATCCACCTAAACCATGTATAGAGAAGCTTGATGAACTTTTGAAAAAATGATCAAACTAAAATATTTTTCATTATTAACATTTTTTTATTATTTTCATTACACATTTTCTTTTGGTTTTAAAACAAGACACATAACTCACCTCGTAAAAGTATTATATAACCGCTAGATCTGTGTGAAGTATCTAATAAAATGTGCCTATTACGGTTGGTGAAATTAGAGCTTACTTCAAGAGTAACAGCGGTCTAGATGACCAGCTGACAATTGATTGTCGATCAGCTGACCATTGACAATTAATTGTTTAGCCAACAGGTGGTCAATCCCCTAGTTTCCTTCCATTGTTGCATCACCGCTTTCAATCAATCCCTTTTTGTCACTGATTAACCTGAACAAATAAACAACAGCGGCACGTAGCCCGATGTATTCAAATGTGTTTTGAAGTAGTAAGGAACGTATTAAGTGTTTGCGTTGCTTCATTTGAAAAGTTGGAATTCCATTGGGTTATATAGGCTTGTCAAATTTACAGTCGGGACTGTTTATGTTAATGTAACTTGTAATTATGGGAGTTTGCTTTATTGAGGTGAGTGGTGATTGTGTAACTTACTTTAAAGACTATAATTTAATTTGGACTATCGTCATTGCCAAAAATGTTACGTTTAGTTTCAGTCATTTCCAACATTCCAATATTACGACTATCAGTATTCACAAAAAAACTATTCTTATTTACAGCTGAACATTAACAGAAGTTAAAAATTTTTAACATAATTTCAATGTTATTTTAATGAGAAAATAAAAAATTTCAATTATGGATAGCCTTTATTTCAGATTCTCATCAAGTTTTTGCGGAAACAACTTCAGACCAAGCCCTGTCTAACAATACAAAAAATTGGACATTTTTGTAGGAGTTCCATTTACCATAAAAACCCCTTACCTTATTAAATAAGTAATATAAAACTCATCACATACAGAGAGTACAAAAAGTCTAGAATGGGCTGAATAGTTTATAAGCCAGCAATACAGATAAAGCAATCAAACTTGTGTTACATCATTTTTACACTTAAAAATAAATTTTAAGTTTTGGAGCACTGCACCTTCAGTTTTTTTGTGTATGAATAGGACGGAATGTCCGCCCTATGGTTTGTTATATGTTCCACCAGAAGTCAGACGAAAATGAAAATTTTAAATGTAAGCATGAGTTGACTTACTTTCACTTCACATATGGTCTCCGTCCGTAGGCTTCCTTCGAAGCGCTGAACAGGTCAAAGTGGCAACTCCTTTGTTAGGCACAATAGGATGGGTTGGATGAGGTATGGACATGAGGGGTTAATAATTTTTTAATGCTCAAAGAAGCTATCCAAATCATAATAATAATGAAGCAAAAGATATTTCTTCAAAACCAGTGCGAAAACTATTAGGAGTGAAAATGTCAATTATAAAAGAAGGCAGAGCCTGAAAAATTTGAAGCCTAGATAAGATGGTTTCTTTGAAAAAAAATGTTAAACTTTTGGTACTCAGAATAGTCAGAAAAATCATGCTTATGGCTAGAGTTGTACTTGTGAGAACATTGATTGTAGCAAGAGAGGTGTTGGCTTCTAATGTACTTTACCAGTTAAAAGATAAAAAGACACAAACAGTTAAAATGTTGGATTGCTGAAAAAATAACTACAATGTTCCTGAAGAGGGAGTTTTAAATTGTAAGGATTTCTTTGGCATTACTATTTTGTACAGTAAAGATACGGTCTAAATGTGATTTACAACTACCCTATATGGAAATAGAGTAAACAATATGTGATTCAATTAAGCTAAAATAGACTAGTTTTGGCAAATTCAAATTAGCATTTAACCTGATTTGAATTTGTCAAAACTGTTCTATTCTAGCCTAATTGAATCACATTGATACAGTAGTTTGATCAAATTGCAGGGTACAATGCCACAAACCTCATCTCAAATGGACGAACGAGACGGTAATGGCAGCCTGCCATTACCCCGTTGGACCCCCCATTCCCATTCGTAGGGAGGTGGGGGTATTACATACCCTTCAGACCCCTTCAAGGCCCGGAGTACAAACTTGGGGCCAGTCCTGGCTCTCGATGGCTCTGATGGCAGGCAATCAAACGTTACAGTAAAATCAAATGAGCAAAACTTAAAAAATGCAATGACTCCGAGATACTCGTCTTATATTGCTCTGCAATTTCTAAGTATTTAACATTATGTAGGCCTTAGATGGGGCAAAGGCCAATATTTTTTTCCTTGGGATACAACCTTTGATTGTTGGGTGAATTTCAAAACAGAAAACTTAACTTCATCCTCAATTACTTCATCGCTATTTATGATGCCGACGCGACCAACGGTATTTTAAGGATGAATAAATGAAGTATGGGTGTATTAAGGGATGCCTTGTGGAGCTTTATTGTTACTGACAAAGACAAGCTGATTCTTTAGCAGATAATTTCTTCTCTTCAGATTGATTATTTGAAATAAAATTGATACGATTGCAAAGACAAAAAAATTCGTTTCACTTAGGTACCTGTCCCGAGAGCCCGGCCCCCTTCCCCCCAACACCATTCCATACTCACGCACGCGTTATCTCACGCATCTCACGCACCGCTGCCGCCGATAATCTGTACGTTGGGCAACGCCTACACAGGGACACTGGTTCGCTCTGCGTTCGTTGATCGGTCCACAATTATGCGGTTGTTGTCAAGACAAGCCGAGCGTGGTTGACCGCACCTGCGGCGTCAGGCTGGAGATGTGGGTCAAGAGTGTGGATAAGGAGATACAGTTCGGTGGTTGCCTTCCCACTATTAGACACAAATTTTTATATAAAATCTTTTAGAGAATTTCGCTATGAGGAATACGCTATTACGATAATAGTCACGGTAAGTCCTAAGCCTGGGACCATGATACTTTTTCAGTTTGAGGTCCCTAGAAGAAAAAACTCTTTTCGTTCAAATCGATATACTGTACATGCATTTAACTATGGTTTAACTTAAACCATTTAAAAGAGCTTAAAAACAAATAATCTAGTATTTTAAACTTTTTATTTATCTTAAATGGTTATGGAAAAACTATGTTCTCCATGTTATTCTTATTATGGCAAATCGACAAAACCTTTTACCTTGCTTATTTATTGACATATTTTGGAAATGATTAACTTATATTTGCTTACAAAACCCATATGGCGGCAAACCCACGTACTCACCCTTTTAGGGTTTATGGGGGGAATAAAAATAACACCATAAGTAACTTTGTTATGTACATTCACTAGGAAGGGTTTAACTTATATTTATCAACAAAACCTATATGGCGACAAACCTACATTCTCTCACCCCTATGGTTTTTATGAGGTAATAAGAAATATACCAAAATTCCGTTGGAAAATCGCTGATGAGTACGCATGTCTGCTGCGATGGAGGTATTTTTAAAATAGCCCTATTTTTAACTTGATCCTGAGCGAGCCATTCTCATTCTCGTACATTGGGTAGAAAGGAAATGGGGAATGATTTAAACTACAGAAAACATTGAAATCATGGAACATCTTGCCGGTAGCATATGACGTTAGGATATTATAGAAGGAAACAATGGTGTAAGAGAGGTTTTAATGTCGAAGTGAAATCCCGTGTTGAATAAAACAACATTAGATCTATACAAAAAAAAAGTAAAATCTACACTGATCATAAAATGAAGGAATTAAATACCATAGTCAAAGCCGTAGCCAGAAAAAAATTTTGGGGGGGGGGTTTGAGTTTCGCGTAGCTATAAAACTTTCATTTTAACACAATTGTTAATAGGCTATAATATAATGTTAAAGCATGATTTTTGACGTTTTAAATATTTAAATAGGAGCCTACTCATATAATTACAATAATAATTATTATTAGCATTAAAGAAAATACAGCATTAATCATCATATGAACTACATTATTATTTTTAGGGAAGCTTGCTAACTTTAAAAAAAACATACGATTAAAAGTAGCTAAATGTCAATGCTAACAATATTTAACAATAGCATACCTAATACTGATTATTTTACAACACAATAAATATCAAAGTAGCCTAACTATATTACTCGATATCAGCATATTATTTCCACTCTTCCTCAGTCTATAATAAATACCTGGGGACCGAGCATTTGCTTGGAGTAGTTAGATTTGGTTACTTCTGGCTCAGGTCAGCTGCCCCGGAAGCCACGTGCCGGGGCACATAGCTTCCGGTCGTATATTAAATGAGGGGTGAGGAGGTGGGGTGAGCGTTTGAAGTAGATTTGCGCATAAATTAAAAGTTAGTTCAAGACTGAAATTCAACAATTTGGGGGTTGAACAAAATGTGCGCATAAATTAACCGGGTTCAACTAAAACTTCGCATAAATTAAAAGTTAGTTCAAAACTGAAATTCAACTTGATAATTGGGTTACGGAAAGTATGTCAAGGTCATCCCGAGTAAGTTTTAAAAAAGCCTATCCCGCTAGCACAGGAAATAGTTCTGAGAGTTGAACTACCCGGTGATAGCGGGATAGGTAGATTTAAGTTTTGAACTTTATTCGTAAAAACAAATACAATCAATGTGCAAAAACAAATACAATCAATGTGCAATACAAGTTGAATTTTTGTGATGAAATACGGAGTTGTAAAAGCAAACGCCGACGACGAGGATAAGGTACAGGCAGAGTCCCCAGATGACATACTTGACAAGTTTGAAGAAACGTAATATTTCGAGTTGGTTTTCCCGTTCCAATTGCAAACGTTTAATTTCCAATTTCAATTTTTCTTCTTTCATCTTTTCCTCTTCCATCCTTGTGACGAAGGAAACTTCATCCATCATATCCATCTTTAGTGTTGTTTTTTGGTGTTTGAAATTTTGAAACAAGTGATGTTGATAGTTCAAATGTTGGAGATGGAATGAGAAGTGAAAGCGAGGAACGTTAGTTAAACGAAGAAGTGGTGGGGGGAAGTTGAATTACAAAGAGGTGGTGGGAGAAGTTGAATCACAATGAAGTGGTGGGGGAAGGAGGTTGCTCACCATTTGCTTCCGTACTTGTTGTTGTCGTGTCTGATTGTAGAGGTGTAAGTGGAGTAAGATTCAGCAAACTATCTTCATCAGAACTTTCAACCCTATCACAAATAGGACAGGCGTAAGTTATTTCCAGATTCATTTTAACAGTGTTGAATTTACTAACAATTTCGTGTAAAGTATTAAATATTTCTTGCAAATCTTCTTTGGAATTTACTTCGAAACTAGAATTCATTCTTGCCAACGGAGAGTTGTTCATCGTGCGAGAGTCGGTGATTGAATGAAGATCGGCGCTTATTTGTCGGTGAGCATGAGCTTGTGACCAAGTAAATAGCTAAGTTCCTCTTCTTCGTCTTTCAATTCAAATATCTTAGCTGAAGTAGTAGGCGTTGTTTCGTCTTCACTCGATGATGAAGAAAATTGAAATATCCTAGCTGAAGTAGTAGTCGTTGTTTCGTCTTCACTCGATGATGAAGAATCACGAGGACGTAAATAGTGAACATCAAGTCTGATCCATCTCATTGGATATCTATCCATGACAGAAAGCAAATTTTGAAATATTTCCTCCAATTCTTCTCTGTCAGTTATTATATGTTGAAACTTGACGAAAGGCGATCCCATGTTGTTAGTTAGAATGTTGGAAGTGAAATAATTCAAAGGTGGATTCAATAAGATACAAAACTTAAACTAATGGTGGGGGGAAGTCTAAAAACCAATGGTGGGGGAAATCTCAAGGTCATCCAATTGAAGTTTTAAAAAAGAGTGTAAAACTAAAATTACACATTCGATGGTTCTACAGGATCGGAATACCAATCTGATCTGTATTTACATCTTTTTATCATATGTGTACAAAAATCATCTTGATGAGACTTGGTGCGTTGACAATGAGCTAGATCGAGAGGATGAAATTTAAAACATCTTTGAGGACAGCATGTATGAAAATATCTTGATTTGTAAAATTTGAAAGTTCGCAATTCCGGTGGCGGTAGTTGTTTTGTTTTGCACTTGCAGTAACAAGATCCAAAAAATTCACATTTAGTGCAAGCTAACCCGTCCACCATCATTGGTCCTAAATCTGTACACTGTTGTTCACAACAGTAACGAGGTTCGTACTTGTACTTTTGTTCTTCCATGTTGACGCTGCTGAGTCCAGTGAAAGAATAAGAGTGTATAGTGTTGAATAGTCAGTTTTATGTACTACAAAAAGTGGTGGGGGTAATTTCAAGGTCATCCAAACGAAGTTTTAAAAAATTATACCTTACTAATGTAAGGAATATTTATACTTAAGAAGTTTATTTCTGTTTATCTTCTTCAGACTTTGTCTGTTTTTGTTTGTCTTCTTCAGCCTTTTTCTCTCTCTCCGCTTTAGCCATAGCGATAAGTTCTTCAGTCGATAGTGGATGTACTTCAGGAAATTTTAAAATTAATTTAGCTTGATATCCTTCTTTAGTTAATATATTTAAATCTTCAGTCATTTGTTCAACGGTGTTGTAATCTTTTCCATAGATTTTTCCATCAAGTTCGATCATCATTCTGTATAACATCTTTAAAATTAGGTGTTGACGCAGCGAGAGTCGGGAAGCGAATGATTAGTTATACAAGTATCATTCCCTTTTTATCAACTTGACATTGATCACGTGATTCCTTAGTTTTATTTGTTAAAAGTTATTTAACATTGGTAATACTTGTGGAACTTGATGTTATGTTGACCAGTCGGTGATGAAGATGTTGTAGGTTGTGTTGAAAGAAATACTTCATCATCACAGTATTTTGTTTTAGTAAACATCCTTACATTAGTAGCACTAACATCAACAGTTAAGTGATAACCACCGGTAAGTAAAACTCGCATTTCGTTGGTTAAATCTTCAAGTTGTTCAAAACTCGTAATGGTGTTGGTATCGTAAGATGCACACTTGACCTTTAGGGACATGTTGAAGTTTTGTATTTAGTTATAGAGAGCGAGATGTGTACGGTACGAAAGGTAGTCGTAGACTGATGAATTTCACAAGTTGATTTTCACTTTTATTATCACACAAAATTGGGTCAAGGTCATCCCGTGGAATTTTTAAAAAAAGCAACATATTGCTATGTACAAAGACATAACAATATGTTGCTTCTTTTATTTTTTTTTGTTTTATATCATCTTTATTGAGAAACCATTACAAACATATATATTTACAAAGTTATGTACAAACTAGTTAGTAGTAGGTGTTACATGAATAGTTAGTTCAGTTGAGTTGTTTCCACTCGGTCCGTGTGAAACTAAATAGAGTGCGCCAGGTTGAATAACTCGAAGATCTTCATTTTGTAGAAGTTGTACAAACCGTTTCGGTAGGAAGATTTGAAACTTCGGTTCGTCACCAACTGTATACGGCGCCTCGCTCAATGTGCAATTAATAGCATCACCAACTGAAGTGTCCATCTTCTTGATTGTATGTATGATGTAATGTTTTTCTTCTTTTAGTTCAGAACATCTCTTCGTCGGTAAGATTGTTGATTTTGAATGAGCGTTGAATTGATCAACCAAATTTTGAAGAAAGTTCTGCGATGCCATCTTGATGTTATTGTTAATCTTCTTGTTAATAATAATGTCCGTCGGAGATGTTGTCTCTTCGGAGGTTCGAGTAATACTCATGCTGCGTCATGGTAGCGCTCTCACTTTTATTACCGACATTACCCCCACCATTCTGTTGAAGGAAATTATTCAAGCGGTAGGCATTCTTCAAAGCGCACTGTGACCTTCGATGTTTAAAACTCTTTGATGAAATACAAAGTTCATTGAAATAGCATTGGAAATCTCTATCTATTATTGCATTTATCACTTCGTTGCTTGTAAATGATTGTATCCAATTAGCTTTTTCCAATCCTCTTGTGTAGATAGTTTTGAACTCTTTGCAGTAATGATTCATAATGTGCGGCATCATGTTATAATTAATAAAACCTTCATCCCATCTTAAGTTGTGAAAATGTTTGTACAACCATTTGTTTGTAACTTTCGCTTTAGTTGTTAGTCTATTGAATGGTAATGGAGGTTTGAATAAGTAATGATAAACTACAGATGTGTTCATATCCAAAATTACTAATTCTTTTATAATAAAATTTCCATCATTTCCTCGAAAAGCTTGAAATTCAATTATACCTTTTTTAACTTCCATTATATGTGGCGCATTAGAAAACGAAACCCGTTTGTTCATGATGAAGTCTCGTCAGCAACTGACTTGTATTACAAACACGATTGTTCTTCTTTAACTTCTTGCGCTTCTTCGTCGATATTAAAGTTGGTGTGATAGTTGTTCAATTGTCTCCACATATCCACTTCTTGAGGTATTCGATTAAAAATTGAAGTATCCACGGGACCGTATAAAATTGGAACGAAAGGTTGTCTGTCCAATGTATCGATTAGATAGTCTTTGATTATTGCACTTGAAAATATTAGTTGTTTCAAATATCTGGTGACGGGACCGGTAGTACAACTTAAAGTGTAAAATTCTTCTTTAGTCAAATGTAATTTTACATCATGTCTAGTTAAATCTCTGAAGCGAACCATTTGTCCCCCACGATGTTTCACTATATCAACTTCAATATTTGATTCCAATAAACTTAATCTTGTTCTTCTTCCAAATGTGTTGTTACTCAAATAACATTCCAAAAGATGTAAATGTTTCATAAATGATTCCCAAGAAGTTTCAGTGAATGTAACCATTTTATTTCCATGATTTAAAATAACAATCGGTGAATAATCCAATGATTTTAAAATTCCAACTGAAATACTTTTCGTCATGCATGATGAAATGGGGTAGAAAATCCGAAGAAATACTTCTGTTAAAATATTAGTTGTAATGTTAACTTCAACCTTTTTTCTTTTTACTTCTTTTTCAGCTTCTCCTTCTTCTTTTTCTTCTTCTCTCTTCTTATGTTTGTTAAACTTGAGGAACTCGTCCATTTCTCGTTCAACTTGTTTTTCTATATCTGAACTATTCTCATCCATTAGAGGTGTATTTTCTTCTCCGTTAGTAGAACTCATCTTGCGAACGATGTTTCCCATACGACGGTCGAATATAAAATGAACTTTCCACTCATGATTTTCTCTCTTTTATGTTTTTCGTGAAATCCTTGAAATTTATACAATCACATAAATGTTTGTTTTCAACTTGTTTTTCACAAACGAAATTCTAACCTCAAAAATTAAAGCAGATAATTCTAACCTCAAAAATCTGCAGTCGTTGTACTAATTCTTTTTAAAGTACATTCTTCACAATTCCGGTCAGCGGTGTGTAAGTAACTATTTTATCATGTAGAATTAGACAGTATGCTGAAGTTCCATCTGCTACTGGTTCTTCAAATTCCATTTCAATTTTTATATCCACACTTGATGATTTTACCGATTCATTTTGTTTTGAACAATCGATTACAATTATCGGAGCCTTGGAATAATACTGGTCAGGCGATAATAGTGGTGTATTAGTCTTTCCATAATATGACGATTGAAATCTTGCATACATATCGTATAAAATGGAAAAACGTTTTTTGCTGAACATGACATTCAAATTGTCATACGGAAAGAATTGAGAGTTTAAGAAAACTTTACAATTCTTTATTTTACAGTGATCAAATTGACCGGCATTTGCAGTGATAACATCTTTTCGCTTAGTTTGAAAACCGAGTATTATGTACCTTGCCCGTTCCAAATAAGTTGATGTCTTGACGGTCCATGTTTGTCGTTCTGTCTGAGGTAGTGTAGGATATTCATGGAATTCCCAACTTCGGAATGGCATCACAATATCACGGTCAGACTTTAACTTTCTCAATAATACGATTCTATGTTCATCGGCCAATCTTACATGAGGTACTCTCCAAACAACTTTATCCAATTGTAGTTGCCATTCCAGTTTATCTTCCGTAGTTGCAGGGTCTGCAAGTATCAAGTCCTTGTTAGTTGAAGATCTGAGTAATACCAATTCTTGTTTGACATTTATTATTATTCGTTTGTAATCTTCAGCGAATCCCAAAAGCAATCGTAAGGGTACATGAAAATCAAAGTGACCGTTGGAATCCGGTGTTATAGTGTCTTTATCAGGGGCAACCCATCCGGCGGTGACTATTGAATTCTTCTCATGCGGTGTTAATGATGTTAATCCTTTCAATGTCGTTGTTATACCAACCTTTTTTGTCGAATCAACTGTCACCCCTGATATCTCATATCTTATTTCATCAAAAAGATATGCCATCGGGTTATTTATAAAAGGAACTGTTGAAGCAGTTTTTCCATCCAATTTTAATACCCGTCCTTCAATGTACAAATAACTTTCACACGGTAATGTGTAAATATCTTGTTGTTGAATGGGAATCCTTATTTCATCGTTATTGTTTAATTTTGATGAAGTGTAAGGGTTGTGCGTGTGATATTCCTTCTCCCATAGTGTTTCGTCGAATGTCGGTCCTTGAGATATATCCAGGATATCCATCGTTGTTAAGTTTCAATCCAATCTTCTGTAGAAAACGAATGTTGTCCGATGTTAACTCTTCCAATGTCGAGGAGCTACTGAGCTCCCGACTCTTCCGTTGCGGTTTAAATGATAATCCCATGTTGACCTTTATGTTGACGCTCTGATGTGTATCCGTATAGTTATCGTTTCTCCTCTAAAGTCAACACTAACACCGTCTTGATCCAATATGTTCAGTACGATGTCTGAAATGAAACTGGTGTTTAACGGTAGGTATATCAAGTTTTGTGGCTTCTCAACAATTTTAAAACCAGGAGCCACTGTTGGATAAAATGTATGTAAAATATGCTGATTCACTCCTTCTCTATACGATCCGTGTATAATATTACACGTTACATCGATGCTATTGACTTTCAATATTGTAACAGTTGTATCACCTGAATGAGTAGTTCCAGGAGTTAATATATTCTTTTTTGTATCTGTAAATCCAAGTAAACTGCCAATGGAGTTTTTGAAACTGACATCGATATAATATTTTGAAGTTATTTCTGCTTTTAAAGTATTATTGTTTCCTTTAACGGTGATATTTTCTTCTCCGAGTTGTTTTTGTAGTAATTGGTTTATATCATCGATTTCATAAGCTCCAGTAGGAAATGTAATTATTTTCAATTCTGAGTATTTTCCTGAAGCATCCTTAGTTTCATAATAATGTAGTAAATTGTTCTTTCCTTCCGTAACATTGGGAATTGAGTTGTAGGTAGTTAAATCAAGTAATGCCGCTTCCCATAATCTTTCCTTGGATAGACGCAATGCTGGGAACAGCGTACTTTTCAATGTGGATGAATTTCCACTCAGTGACACTGTATACGATGACATCTTAAAGCTGACTGACACTCTTCGCTAGAAACTCCAAACATAAATGCCCACATATTTCAGTATTGTTAGGTTGTTCTCTTTTGTAATTGTAAAAAATGTTTTTGGAGTTTCGAAAATAATGTTGCAGTTCTTTCGGCGGTGGTAGATTGCCAAAACTGTCAAAGTAGTAAACGGTTTGTCCGAGCTTTTTATAGCATACCCAATGAGTGCCTGGACCATAGGTGGAATCCAAATTTACTATTCCAGTTTCATTTTCCCATATTTTAGTTGGTAATGCATCTTTCATAAAAACTCCTCGAAAAAATGGTATTTTCAAACATTTTACATAATCATTTAACTGATGATTTGTTAAGGCTTTATTTGGAATTATCAATTGATTCTTCTTATTTAGTACACACGGTACGGTCTTAGGTATAAACCTGCTCCGTTTTTTACCATTGACCAAATAGAAGCTTTCTTTACTGTTGCTTTACGAGTTCTACGACGTCTCTTCTTAATGTTTCCACCTCTTTTGGGAGCTCTTCTCTTTGCAGGTCTTCCTCTGCGACGTCGTCTTCCAGCACCAAATTTAGCTTTCGTCTTCATGGCTGTAGTTACTGCCCAAGCCGCTGCTTTTTCTGCAATACTTGCGTCACTTGATTTTACTCTTTGCCAAGCTCTTTCCGCTAGAATTTTATCCGCTATTGATCTATTTGTTGAATCTTTATACTTTGAATATGCTATATCGTGTTCTTTGCAAGCTTGATCTAATTTATTAATTCCAGGATCTCCTCTTGCTAAACGTTTTGACAACTTAGTTCCAGGTCCACAATATTGATAACCTCCGGGCAGATGTAATTCGTATGGTAAAGCGTCTATCGCTCGATTCACAACAGCACCAATTGGAATCCGTCTGAGCAGGGATAATGCAGCTGATGTTAAACCACGTCCTCTCTTGCCGCTGTCTTGACGACGACTGAGCGATACGGTCTTCATTATGCTGTTTTATGTAACCAACGTCTTCACTCTATGAAATACTTTATGATAATGAATCCTTTTTTTGTGTATTCCATACTTAAATATTCATAAGTTTTACTAGTATCTATCAATGATTTCATCTTTAATCCATTGGTTTCTCTGAGAATCTTCGATTTTATTGTGTTTCATCGATGCATTAATCAAATGATTATGCATATCAATAACTACATTACCTACAAGATTCATTACATACTCTACATTAGTAGCATCTTTGTTACGTGTAGGATTATCAAGATTTGTGATACGTTTACCATTACATGTATACACAGATGGATCGTTATTAGAGGTTGCTATAACTTGATTAATAGTAGCAACATCATTCGGAGCTATTCCTGCTGATATGTTAGATATTCTTCTATTTTTTCCATCATATAAGTTATTTATTTTATCTAAAACTATAGTTTGTTTCACAACAACACAATCATTATCATCTTTACCAGATTTTACATGGGTTAATCGTCTACCTCCACATATAAAGTTAACACCAGTAGCTGATAGTTGTGGCACTTGTGTTAAAATAACAGCATCATGTTCTTCCGTGCCTAAACTTATATTTGACAATCTTTTATTTTTTCCATCCCACTTGTTATTTTGTAGTTGTAGTAAGGTAAACTTTTCACTTCCTTGCACAAACTCATCACCTTTCTTTGACACCACCTGATTTTGTTTAACAAAAGCGGATGTTCCTTTCTTCAAGCTTTCATTCATTTGTCTCACAGTAGCAGCATCCGATGGAGTTGAACCATCTTTCAGATTGGACAACACTTTTCCATGACAATCAATAACAGCACCATTATATAAAATACAATTATCTTTAATGTATTTAATATTAACACCATCACTTTCTTCTTTAGGATATCCAATATCGTTTATAGTATATTTATAGAAGGAAAATCCATCTTTTTTCTTTTCTGGTATTACAGAATGCAAATAACGCTTATTGATTGTATCTGTATCCTCGGTTGGATCTGCAACATTAGTTATTTTATAATTTAAAGCATTGTACTTTTTTCCGCTTTTAGTCTTTTCCAACAGTAAAGCGTATTCCATCGCAGATAGAAAATAACCTTTATTAACAACATCTCCATTGTTGACTGGTTTTGCAACATTAATAACCCTGTGAGATTTTGCATCATACAGTTGGTTGTTGTCGAGTTTTAAACTTGTAGATGTTTCCTCCTTTACTGTTTTTAAATTTGTTGCATCTCCATCTTCTTCTGGATCCTTAACAAACTTTAAACGTTTATTATTTATGTTATAGTCACCTTCGGGTGTTTGCGGTAATCCACTTCTTTTTCTGTTTTCTCCAACTTGCACTCCTAACGCGGAGTATCGTCCGAACTTGTCGACGCTCATGTTAGAACTGACACATTATACGCCTGCAACTCTTATATATCCGCGGACAATTATACGATTATGCCGCGATTCCTGAGTTCGTCAATCAGAGCTACCCATTCATTATTTAAACCTGTATGACCGGCTTCCATGGCTTCATGCAATAGTCTCATTCTATCAACCAATTTATTGATGTCGTTGTAGTAAATCACATTCGTATTGTATAGATTTTTCATCAATCCTTTGCCAGATGTTGAAGTATCTCCTTTACTCTTTTTACCATGTTGTTCAAGAAGTGATAAATCCATAAGTGATAAAGATTTTCTTTTCAGTGGTTGTCTCACCGCTGGTGCAGTACGTAATGTTGGCAATTTTCGTGGAGGAAACAACTTTTTTATAACAATGTTATATTTTGTTGCACGTGAACGATTAATCATTGCATCCTTTAAGTAGTTTCTTTTATGAGCGTTAGTATTTTGTAGAATTTCCTTAAAAACACTTAAATCTTTGGATGAATATCTTAGTGGTATGTTTTTAAAAATTAATTCATAAAGTCCTTTTGTTCCTTTATATTTATGCTCACCAATAATGATGTAATCGTCTTGTGTTATTTCAAGCTTTGAATCGCCGATCTTTAATTCATTCCCATCAATTCTTGCTCCGTATACGTGTGATCTACTCAAATTCGGGTTTGATTTCATGTCATGTAGCATTTTCATTATATATTTTCTTCCAAGAGGTCCATGTTGTAATATATCGCTACTCAATTGAGTTAAATTTGGAATAGATTGTTCAGCTTCAGGTATTGGCTGTTCTTCTTCCTTTTCAACAATTGGTTCTTCTTCTTCTTTTGTTTCTTCTTGCTCACTAGCACTTGTATATGAATCATCATCTTCTTCTTTTTTTAATGCTTGTACTTCTTGTTTAGAAACTGGTAGTAAAACATCTCCTTCATAACGAGGTTTACCAATAGTTTCTGATATCTGTTTTAAAGGTTCCGTAATAGGTTTAAATGTAGTCTCTAGAAATTCTTCTCTTTCACTTAAACCCATCCTCAATGCACGATTCTTCATCCTAATAGAATCACTGAGTGATTTTATTTCTTTTAATAGTTTTTCTTGATTCACCATGTTTACACTGTGAAGTTCAACGTGTAACTAGATGTAGCATCGGTAGTTCAACGCATAAATACAAATTTATCCAACCCTATACGATATCTACCATTTTTAATATCTTCTTCCTTCATAATAACGAGAAAGCCATATTTCTCATTCCATGCTTTGCCACACATTTCTTTAAATTTCTCAAATGGCATATCCGCATTTACATGATCATTGTATATATGCTTTAAATTTGTTTCATCTTGCTTGAAGATGATCAACATATTTGCATTGTCTCTTATGAGTTGTTTTGGAATCTTACTGTATGTTTGACCAATATAAATGCTATCGATATTATGATGTCTTCCCATAGCGAAGTAATTCCTTATAGTGTCGTGATTTTCACAAGACACATCGTCAAAAATAAAAATAGAAAATGGTTTTGCTTCATTTGGTTGCATAATTGTTTCACTGGCATTAAACTTGTAGAAATGCACTTCAGGTACACTTGCAAGTACTTTATCCAATAATTGATATTTTGGTTGTTGCAATGATTTTGAAAAAATGTATATATTGTTAAAGCGCAATCCTTTAGGATTAGTTATAAGGTTAAAAACAACATTTGTTTTTCCACAATTTGAAGGACCAGTTATTAAACATCTTATTGTATTTGGTAGTAATTCACCATGTTTACCATGATTTAACTTATCATTGTCAACCGTCAATTCATCAATATTATTGATATTAAATCGATCTTTTTGTTGTACAATCTCCATCTTGTGTCAAGGTTAAACACACAATGAGCTATTAAGTTACTATACCAGGTCTTTTGAAGGAATCCAAGAGTCTTCACTTTTATCGAATCCTAACCACCGGACTTTAACCATATCCTTTTTCCTTTGTAAAACCTTCTCAACAAGATATACATCACCGACTGTTGATTTCAACAATTCATGTCCGTAGAATCCACCTTGAAGTAATTCACCCTTGTTATCCTTTAATAAGTAGGTTTCAGGTATAGTTGGTTGCACTTTATAAACTGTAAATACTTCATTAGTCCAATTTGGTAGATATCTTTTACTAAATACACCTTTGTATTTGCTTATACGAACTTTATCGTTGACTTTAAACTTTTTTGGTTGTAACTTTTCCAATTTAGGTGTTGTATTATTTCTGATGCGTTGTAATACAACCTTAGCATTAGCGCTGTTTACCTGGATAGGTTTCATTCCGATGGTACGATGATATTTGTTGTTATACTCTTTTATAAGTTGTGGTAATATGTCATACCACACGTATGATCCTCGTTTTGAAAATTGTTTGTACATCGCTCCTTTTAATGTTCTATTGAATCTTTCAATTATTGAAGCTTTAACTTCAGAATTTGTAGAATAATGATTTATTTGATATTTCTTCATTAAAGCTCCAAAGTCTTTATTAAAATATTCTTTTCCATCATCGGTCTGTAGATGTTTGATTTTGAATTTATTTCTTTGTATCGTTGTTTCCATAGCTTTTGTAACACTTTTACCAGTCTTATCCTTCAATGGTAAAGCGTCAGCTATTTTAGTAAAACAGTCTATAATTGTTAAAATATATTTGAAACCTTTGTTTAATTTACTGTGCGGTATCATTTCAATGAGATCAGCTTGATACAGATCATTCATTCCCTTAATAATTGTACTTCTTCTTGGAAATCTTCTTCTTGCTGGTTTATGTAGTTCATTTACAATCTTGTCCTTCACACTTTCCATCTTCAGGTGTTGCTTGCACATCGCTTGTAAAAATACTGATCCGTACAACAGTTCTTTCTCTTTTATATAGTTTGAATATAGGTCAAGGCCATTTCATATTAGTGTAAAAAAGAGGGAACATGGCATTGGGCTTGCCATGTCCCCTCTTCTTTACGGAAAGGAAAAAAGGAAGAAGGTAGAGGACGAAGAATAGGTTTACTGGTCGATAGGGTTTAGAGAGTAATGTCCAAATGGCAGAGTTCTTATGTTGTCTTCAAGGATGTATCTCTTGTCATCCTTATAGCTCAATGCCGATTTGGTTTGCTTCACACTGAAAAGACGATGGTTGAAGCTTCTTATGGTGTTAAATGTTGCAGTTGTTTCAACATTTTCAAACAAACATCTTTTATAATGTTCAAACTGTACGTTCTTCTTCAGGAAAGAGGTTTTTATTCCTTTGGCTTTCTTCGTGACTTGATGTTCGTTCCTTTCGCTTATGTACAGTTGAAATGAATATAGTTTGGACATTAATGCTACAATTTCCATCATCGGCACACCATTTGTTTCATCTTTAAATTTTCCCAATACTTTCTTGTTTCTGTCGTAGTCGTAATTTGGATGGTCCTTGGGATAATCGGAAAAGTCGAAATCATCTTTATACATAAAAGTGCGTAGATCTTCGTACATGTCATTTGTTTTAATCCAGTAAATTAGTGCATCCGTATCCATATATGCAATACCAATGTTCTCTCTTCCATAATAGTTAACCATCTTCTTATAATGAAACTCGTACATGTGTGTTTTAGAAATATCCAAGATTGACATTCCTAGATACAAAGGACGATCCATTAGAACTGACTTCTTGTTCATGGAAATAACAACTAGATTTTCATTAATAATTACAGATGAACCAAAGTTTGGTTGTTGCACTAATTTCTGTAGTTTTACTGGATCAGTTACCAATTTGATATCCTTATGTTTCCTTTTGTTTTCCAAAGTCTTGCCAAATATTGCGTTGTTCATTAGTTTGAAGAAATCTTTTTGAAAACTTGATGTAGCGGCGGCTCTTCTTCTTGTGTTGTTGTCAATGTACGGTTTTAACCAACAAGATTGAGAGAATTGTAGTACTCGATTAATTTTTGTAATTTTCAATCCCAAGTCTAAGGCCTGTTGTATCATCCAGTAGTGTCCAACATACCGAGACTTGTTGGTTAAAGTCATCAATAATTTCGGCCATCTTCCAGTTGGAGAAATTTCAGTCTTCGGAAGAAGTGGTAAATCATAATGTTCGTCGTGAAGATGTTCGGGATATTCAAAATCGACGTCGAATATATAACCAGTTTCTCCATATTTCGGTATATCCATTATGTTTCCAATTGATTCTGGGTCTATCCATTTGAAATTATCATATGGAAGGGGATTCGACATTGCCCATCCGTACAAGTTATTTGCATCAAAATAACCCAGGAATGTTGTTGGTTTTGATGCATCATAATCGGGCAAATATTTATTGTTCGCCTTGACATGACGTGTTACACTTTGCGTCAATCCTCCTCGAACTCCTGATTCTAACATCAACACCATATCTATATCTGTAAGAAGTTGTATTTTACAATTTGTTTCTTTTAACATGGCTTGCCACGCTAGTCCAGGCGAAGTGTACGAATGAAGAGGGTCTAATCCATATGACGCAAAACATGTATTTCTAAATTCTTCCATCACATCACATAATAAAGTCACATCTAATTTAACGTAGAAATCTGAATATTCCCCCAATGTTCTAAATCCTAATTCGTTCCATACTTTGCATGCATGATCATAATCCTCTTGAGATATATCCATGTCGTACAGTTTACTTTTAAATTCTTCTTTTGGAGGTAGTGATGTTTCATTAAATCTTTCTAAACTGTCTATGTAATCATATGGGAAAACACCTTTTCGAAGTACCAGATCCAGTTTGTCGCTATTTACAATCTTCTTTGTTTCGATTAAATCTTGTTTCCTTAGGTTTTCAGAAAGTTTAGACAAACTCGACGGCAAAAATCGGTAGGAGTCCAAGAATCTTAGTTTGACATTTCCAACTTCTTTGGAAAAACTTATGAACTTCTCTGAAGTTTCAGCTAACACATCGATTTTACCGTCGTCTCTTCCTAATTCAGGTATTATAAAATGAGCGTCGTACCCACTAAGATTATGCAGAACCACAGGGATAAATAGTGGTAAACGATAGCTCAAGTTGCATTTATTACAAGCAGCACCCCTGTAATATCCTGTGAGGTGGTCGTGATCTTTAACTTTATAATTCTCAATAGTAAAATCATTTTTGCACAAGAAACAGTGAGTCGCATTTTCATGTTGAATTTCTTCTTCTTCGTCCATCGGTTTCATTGGTACAATATTTGTATATAATCTTTGTGTATTTCCAGCTATTGAATATAGGTGATCAAGAAATATTTTTTCCGCATTTTCACCACGATATACTAGAGGTTCTGAAGTTAATCCATATCTGTTTAAATGTTCTTCTGATAATGTTGATTTGACCATTAAACAAAAACTGTTTGGTTTGTGCATTTGATACTTTACACTTTTTCTTGCTTCACAATTTTCATCTTCAACTGGAACAAGTGTTGATTCAAAATCCGCATACACAACTAAAGGGATACGGTATTGATGATGAACCTTTTCAAATGTAACGAATGCTCTGTTTTCCGAAGGTAAATTAATCTTTGCTTCATAATTATTGTTACATAATCTTTTGTGTTCTTGTAACCATTCTCTTCCTTGTCTTCCTTCTCGTTGAAAATTAAAACATCTCTTACAAATCAACTTTTTGTTTCGATTTTTTGAAAGTTGCTTATTAACAAGACGATCGAATTGCTTTATGTACACATAGTGAGACACATCTCCTCGCGTTAGTAGTAGTAAATCCGTATGATCTGGTAGCTCTTCTTTTGCAATACGTAAAGGATACACTTTGTTTGAACTATCTAATGCAAAAACATTAATAGACGTGCCGGGATTTTTCTTTTCAAATTTTGATATATCTTTCGTAGAAACGGGATATGTTATTCCTTGAAAATTGTACCTGTGTCTTGCGTCTTCATATTCTTGGTTGGGTCTACATGGATTTTGTGATACAAACTTTGTCGTCATAGCATAGCGAAAACATTCATTATCTTCATTTTGAACATTAATACAAGATTTTGTATTTTCAATTATTTTTGGCAAAGGAATGTAACTAGATCCCATTAGTCCATATCCGTGTTTGTGAACTCTTATATCTAATACTCCAATACTTGTAAGACTCCATCCGGATCCTCTTCCTTCGTGTTCCTGAAGTTTAGTTAATATTTCTTCTATACAATTCTCGACTATTGAATCAATGTTTGAATTTTCCATGATGGTTCGGTTTTTTGTTATGAATCCTCTTGGTGATAATTCTTCTTGTGCATTTATAAACATAGCTTCTAGTAGTAAACCAAATTTAAGAAAGTTCAATCTTTTCAATTCTTCTTTTAAAGTTTTACTTACGATTGGTTTTGCTTCTCTAATAAATTCTTCTAAGTTCAAGTTTTCATTTTGAATCTTATGATGCATTACTACTTTACCGGGTAAAGCAAATACTTGTAGATTCGGTAAAGTAGTTGAAGATGTTGCTGTTATTTCTTCTTGTTTTTCTTGTTCTTCTTGTTCTTCTTGTTCTTCTTGTTGTTCTTGATCTTCTTCTGTGTTGTTGTGAATTAGTTCTTTATGTATATCTAGTAGAATTTCATCGTGAAACGATTCCGAACATTTATCGCAATGATACATGTTGACGATGTTTACTCTTCGAACTTTCGCCGAGAAATGAAATGGGCTCTGACGGTCCCGCTTTTATAACGGTTCCCCCACCACTATTTCATCATCATCATCCTCTTCTTCTTCTTCACTATCCGAGGAAAACAAACGTCTTGGATGAAACATTAATCTTCTACTAACTGATTGTTCATTTGTGTTCTCTATTCCAGTTGGGGTTTCAGTATGTACTTCTTCATATTCAAACGATGATGAAGATTCTGACATTACTACATCCATATCCAAATTTTCATTCTCCACATCATTTACACTTCCTACTTCTGATGTTGTTAGATCTACATCCATATCATTTACACTTTCTACTTCTGATGTTTCACTGTTATTATCATCTTCTTCCATATTAAAATCGTCTAGTTGAATTTTATACAATATTTCAATAAGAGGTTTCCTTGGATAATCGGTGTTGTCCACAGGAGCCATTTCAAGTAAATGAGGAATAACTCTTTGTGATTCGGCTTATATGATATTTTGATTAGTATGTCAAGGTCATTTTAGATTAAGCGAGAACTGGGAATAGATCACTAAGCGGCATGTTATTTCATTACCACAAAGTGATCTATTCCCCATTCTCTAAGAAGTGTTCAATCAATAACCAAAGTCCAAATCCATTTCCTTTTTTTTTTTTGTTTAATTTGAATCTTTTGTTACATAGTTTATTGGTTGACTGTTTGAAATTTCAATGTGTCGTCTTATTATTTGTTCCAATTCTTCTATTTTTGCTTGTTTTATCATTAGTTCTGTATGTAACTCATTAATGTAATCAGCTGCTTTATCCACCGTTCTTGTTCGTATTTCACCTAACATAACACCAGGAATCAATCTCTGTAGTCTGTAAAACTTAAACTTTATTCTAGACTCTCTTGCCTTAGCCATTTCCCGAAGCCTTTGTTTCTTATTGTCTTTACTTGTAGTCAAGTCCATACTCGTGACAAGTTCGCTTTCAGAATAATTCGACTATAGTACACTCGTCTTTTATACACTTTCCCCCACCACTTTCAATTTCCCCCACCCTACTAATATAGGTCAAGGTCATATGGTATTAACGCGAGAACGAGGAATAGAGCACTAAGTGGCATGTTAGTCCATTACCACAAAGTGATCTATTCCTCGCTCTCTATTCTACATCTAATTTTTTTGGGTTTTTGTTATTTTTATCTTTTTTTTTTGGTTTTTCTGGGGGAATGAGTGTTTGAATATTACTTGGTAGAATGTCCATTTTTCTTCTTCAAATCTTCAATAGTTTCCAACAATTGTAACAAATATGCGTTAGTTTTTTCTAAAGTTTTCAGTCTGCTACATCCAACTTGAATGGAAGGCACTATTAGTTGCAATTTTGCAAATTCTATCTTTTCTTTCTTGCACCTTTCTCTCATTTTTAGGTTTTTCCTTAGTCTTGCCGAAGATGGTGTTATAGGCTCGTACATACAATCTGGATATGGTTTTGACATTTTTAACACTGATGTTGAAGTACAATGAGATACTTGCGGCCGTTGAGCTTGATAATAATTTGTTGTTGGAGTATTGCAATACATCTTCGGTTCTAAGTTTTGGTGGCAATCTGTAGTTGAAAGTACTGGTGTTGCAGAAGGATCAGTCATCTTTCACTGTTGTCGTACAGAGTGAACTCTTTTTTTAAGTTTTACTTCTTTTATCACATTTCCCCCACCACCGACTTATAAATTCTTCCCCCCACCATAATTATTTATACTTGTTTTTCCACATTTCAAATTTTATACCATACTTCCAATGTGACATCTGCGTCTTCCTCTTTCAAGTATTTGACAAATTCAGGACTCCTCGACGATACATTCGGTCTGTTTAGATAGCTCATCACCTTGTGATGGCTTTCCTCATTTTCTATATAACAATACACTTGCATCAACTTGTTTTCTTCCTCTTTCGATGATATGAAATTTGCAACAGAGGTCCACTCTTCATATTTAATCTTGAAATGACGCACTTCGAATTCCATTATGTTTCTTCTAATGCCGCAACAATAATAAAACTCTCTTCAAACAACCTGCATTTATACACGTTCCCCCACCTAATTATAACCCCCACTCTTTTCCCCCTCTCCTTTATATGTGGAAGGGGTATTATGGTTTGAATGCACGATACTTAATAAATTCAAACAAACACTGTGCACAAATGTCGCAAGTGTTATTACACGTTTCGAATTTCATTATTTGACCTTTTACAAGATGAACTAACCTACCTCCATCATCTTGGAATTGTTCAAAATCTAAAACAGACGCTTTTCCACAATCATGACACATTTTTGTACCATCTTTAAAAGTATAAGCAAGATAGATAGCAAATCCATAATTGTCTTTCTTAAATTCAATGAGCATTTCACGAATTGCTTTAGGTATTTGACACTCATTTGATCTCATAATGTAATGGTAAAGAAACCCATTATTGATAATTACTTGTAAACACAGAACCAACAACCTATCCATCGTGTTCGACTTATACTGATAGTTACATCTAAAACCTTTTTCTTATATGATTTTCCCCCCACCACTTTTATATAGGTCAAGGTCATTGGATATCAAGCGAGAACTGGGAATAGATCACTAAGTGGCATGTTATTATATTACCACAAAGTGATCTATTCCCCATTCTCTAAGAAGATTGTTGATAATTTAGATTCCTAATATTTCTTTTCCTTCTTCTTCACCTTTTTGATTTGTAGTATTACCAGACATATGTGATATTAGTTTCTTCATTTCTCGATTTTCCATTTCCACTTTCTTCAATTTTAAATCTCTTGCTTCGATTTGTAGTTTTAAATACTTGATGTAACTTCCAGCCCAGTGTAGGGTTTTCAATTTTGGTGCTCCCATTGCAATTCCAGGTATTTGAAATTGTAGTCGATTGAACTCCATGTTCATATCTTGTCGGTCTTGTTTTTCCTTTTCTAGTCTTTTCAATCTTTGATTCTCCCTTAACGAAGAAGTTGGATCACAAGGAATATGACGAAACATTTTGGTCAACGATATCTCGAAGAATAAGCTTCTACGCAGAAAACCAACACATTTATGCACTCCCCCTCCAACTTTAGGCTAGTGGTGGGGAGAATTACATTAATTTAATACTTATTTCCACCGTTACACTTGCTCCATTTTCAAAAAGGTATCTGTAAAATGGTTCTGGATACTGGTATATTTCACGTCCTATATTTTCCTTAAGAAAGTTGAAAGCTATTCTTTTCGAATAGTCATTATGATATACTTCTCTTAAATTAACAAGAATTCCATCTTCCAGGAATTTCACTTGAATCATTGGTATTTTGCTTACATCATCTTTGTCTATCAGAGGTAGCCTGTAGGTGAACGTATTTGGTGGTAAACGTAAGGTTCTATCAAGTCGAGAACAGAATATTTTGAACAGTTTTTGATCATTGATTGCAATCTCATGAATACCTATCATTTTATAGTACGAAGGTTCAAAAGGTACAGCACGAAACGTTTTTACTAGACAGTTACTCGAAGAAGGTTCTGTAGGTGCGTTAGGATTGAACATTTTTAGTCGACAGTTTCCTGACGAATAAGCTTCTACGCAAATAACCAACACATTTATGAACATTCCCCCACCAACTTTAAGCTAGTGGTGGGGAGAATTTTCCCCCACCACTTCTTCAGAATTAATAGCTTCAATTTGAATTACAACAAATATATTTGACGCAAATTCCCAAAAAACTGAATATGAAACTGTTTCTTCCACATCTTGAGATTCATTTTGTGTTTCAACCATTTCCATCATTGAAGGTTCTTGATCAATTTCTGTTACTTCCATCGCTTCTTCTACAGGATTTTGTATTGTGTCGGTTGTTTCAACTTCATCTTCTTCTTGAACTAACGTAATATTTCGTTGTCTCACAATTTCAATTAATTGTATAAAAGAATTATCTCTAGGAGACATTATTAACCATACATGTAGCTCCAACAAATGCTGACTTACTAATGACAAAACTCTCAATTTATAAGACTTGTTTGAATAATAAAGTGGGGGAACTACCTTAGTCCAATTCGGATTCGGATTCAGAAGACAATAAAGGTGATATGGGTGAATCTAACGATGAATCTAATATAAATGTATCAATAGCTTCCTTAACTATATCTTCGTCACTATCGTTTATCATTTCTTCAAAAAGTTCTTGTTCAAACTGTACCATTTCTTCTTCCATCGTGGAATCATTATCAGTTTCGTTATAATTTTCTTCTATATTGTCTTCTTCCATTTCATTTGTATTAATATAAACATTTTTAACTTCAAAATAATTAACAAATGGAGTATCTTTAGACAACATATTTGTTCACCACTTCTTTTACCTCGAATAACAAACTATGTATCGCTTACTTAGTCTTATATACTTCTACCCCCACTTTTTTTGCACAACGTGAAGGAAGGTGGGGAGAAGATTTTGTAGCTATTCTTCTCTATCTAGGTTATATTTCATTGCTAGCACATCTACTATAATTTTCTGCTTTTCAACTTCATCACGAATAAAGATTGTCCAGGGAAATAGTTCATTAATATTGTTGATTGTTACTTTTATATCATACAAAAAATCAATATGTCTTAGTAATGAAACAATAACAATAACTCCTATCCCATTGTTTGCCATAATTGTTTCTTCAATTTTAATACGCAAGTTTGTTATCAAACTCCATATATTAATATCATTGGCTATAAAACCATCAAGTCTAGTACTCATCTTGACGGTGCAAGTACAGACTAAAAACCTGGAGGTTCATAGTCCGCCTTTTATGAGTTTTAAAAATGGGGAAGGGGAAGGAATAAGGATTGGGAGGGGATAGGGTGGGGGTGAGGGAAGGGTAATGTGGTTATTAGACCACTTGTGCGACAAAGTAGCCACCAATGCTAACTTCGAGCTCATAACACTTCATAACATCATCCTGCCAAGTCAACATACGTTCTCTAGTATTTGGTGTTACACAGAAGAACCTACTGTCATTATACACAATAGCTGAACCAATTATAACATTGAATCCTAAATTTAGCCATTTGTGTGCTTCCGTAATAAATCTTTCTATTGTATCAAAAGGAAATTGTTCATCGATGTAGATTGGTCTCATTTGTTCATCAAGTTCAATTACATCTTCATTTTCATTGTCACTGCTACTATCATAATAATCTATCACATCTTCTTCAGGCTGTTGGAAAACATCAGCAATTTCGGAAGGATTGAAGTTTTCACTATGGTGAGGAAGCATTTTAAAGCAAATAATAATGGCAGAGACGAAACAACAAGTGTGGCGCGTGAAAGCAGAATGAAGGAGTGAACAATGCTTGCTTCGCTTTTATAACGATATGTTAATGAGAGGGGTAAGAGGTGACCCGGGAGGTGGGGAAAAAGGAAGGAGAGGGGATATTTATTTTAAATAATTTGCATAACTTTTGACTAAAATAAGATAACCAAATTCTTCTTTTACTAAAATGTTCGTCTTACATAGACCTTTTCAATGATGTATCGCTTGTCGTAATCGATCAAACCATTATCGAGTTATAGCCATTTGAATTTTTGGGGGGGGGGGGTTCCGCTTGAGTGAACACGGGGGGGGGGGGGGGTTCCGCTTGGGTGCTCATGCGGAACTGATCTTCTCACGAGATAGTCGTTGTGTGATAATGAAGACAAATGTTCATCACGCCGCGACCACTAATTAACTCGCATTTGCGGTGTTCACATCTTTCCTACTCATTACATATACGTTTCCTACTTCATTATTTCAAGACTAATTAACTTGCAAAACAACAGTCTCTGTCTTTGAATGCTGATGAGATTTCATTAGGAACCATTCTTTGCACGCTATATGAAGCTACACTGGCTATGCAAGTCAGAGCGGTCATATAACTGTACAACAACCACTGAAAAGTAGGTCACGAGACTTAGAGTGTTAAAAAATAATGGGGGAGAAACACAACGCTATAACGCATTGTGTTTCTCCCCCATTATTTTTAGCAAAATTTGGAAAATCTATGTGAATTTACTGTTTACGTCCCCACCTTGTAATACGATCCTTTTTATCCCTGAGGAGAAAGTCTTGAGAACTTAAATTGTTAAGTCTCTTCTCTTTACACAAATTGTCAGGAACTTTAATTTTATATTTGTTGCCGTTACATTTTGCCAATATGTGTTGGTGGTCAACAACACTTAGAAAAAAATATCTCAAACCTTTCTTAAGCCTCTCTCCTCTGACGGATATTATTTCAGGATCGTCTTCAACAGTGGGGATTTCTGTCAGTTGTGGTTCGGAAAGATGTTTTACGATATGTACACGGCAGAAACGTTCGTTCTTAACACATTTCCTACCACAAGCTGATCCTTTCTTAATTCCCCTAGCGAGCACTTCAGGGCAAGTAGTGGGACGGCTAAATGCCCTACGACGCTCTTCTTTTAATAATTGGAAACGCTCTGAAGGAGCAGACTTAGGAGATTTATTTTTGGGATAGGCGTGATCTTTAGGAATAGTAAGTGGTGGGGTAGGAGGCAATGGTGACAGTGGAATGACAGGTGTACTAAGACAATGAAGCAAGGTTTCAAATGAAGGGGTATTAGGACGAGGAGCTGGCTTCTGCGGTGGTGGCATGTTAGTTGAAGGCGGTGTGGAGTCATTTGAAGACGAAGGCGGTGAAAATATGCTGCGACGTATGGTATTGTTGGCCGGGGGAAGAGGAGCTCCAGAAGTTGAAGGTTTCGAGTCTAGTTGCTTCTTATACCAATCGGGAGCATTTTTCAAGCGAAGAGTTTTCTTGACTGGAGTTGAAGCCGTAGTAGAAGTAGAAGTTGAACTTGTAATAGAAGAGCAGGCTGTAGTGGAAGTTGTAGTCGGCAGGGATGACATCGTGGTAGTTCTGTTCGCAGTTCGCAGCTTAACGTCTGGAATCAGAATGAAACGTTAGCCGTGGTCGATGCGTCTTTTATAACAGTATGCTAATGAGAAGGGTTAACAACCGTTAGGTGGGGGAAGGTGGGAGAGAAGGAAAGAGAGGGGGTATTTATTTCAAATAATTCGCATAACTTTTGACTAAAATAAGATAACTAAATTCTTCTTTGACTAAAATGTTCGTCTTACATAGACCTTTTCAATGATGTATCGCTTGTCCTAATCCGTTAAGCCATTATCGAGTTATAGGCATTTTAATTTTTCCGGGGGGGGGGGTTCCGCTTGAGTGGACACGGGGGGGGGGGTTCCGCTTGAGTGGACACGGGGGGGGGGGGGTCGGTCATTGACCCTTCCGAAAGTGGGTCAAGGTCATTTAAGACTTATAAAGAACCAAGGTGATGGGAACAGTAGTAACTGTTCCCACCACCCTGTTTGCCTAACGGTTCCCACTCCCAACCCACTAGTTACGTTCTGCGAGGGACATCGACGCAATTTTGTTTGGCCCGTCCGGGTCCATCCGTAACGGGCCGGTCCGGGTCCATCCGTAACCGTGAATTCGAAGGGAAACTGGAACACCTAATGCAGAAACGCAACTCTAACACCCACCCAACTAATCCCACCCATCATATTCCTAAACAAAATGCAAAAACCTAGTCCGCAATTTGCGGATGTCCCACCCCTTCTAAGTGAAGTTCAACGGAACTTCTGAATTTACAGTTAATCTACCCCCTATCATCTAGCTGAAAGGCAAAACAACAACATTAATTATAAATACCAACACTTAAAACTAACAACACATCATTATTAAATATCAAATAATTCAACACAACCAAATACCATCATTATTCTTAAAATTAATACACCTTTAACGCTAAACACAACTTATAACTAACATCGCAATGCGCAAATTAATTCTTAAATTAAGTGCAACTTACAACTAATATTTACACACCCACACACACATACCACATTGCATTAAAGAACGCAACGTAGTATAAGAAGTTCAAATATATATAGGCCTACTATATATTTGAACCTCTTACCGAGTCGCCAACGACTTTTCGCTATGAAAACTCGTTGACGACTGACGCGAAAATCGGGCTCGTATCGCTCCTCGGGTTTTTGAGTGGTGGGGGTAATTAATGCAGTGGTGGGGAAATTGTTTCACTCCAGTACGGTCTTCAATCCACTCCAGTTCGCAGCAGTGTAAAAATGAAACGAAGGAGTGGGGGTGGCGCATGCGCAGCGACGTAAAATCCAATGTTTGAGGTTAGAACTTTCCGTGCACAGTAGAGCTAAATTGAGTAATACAGGACTCGGCGCATGCGCAATAGCGAGGAGTGATTCCGATCCGGAGAACTCGTTGCATTCGCAGCAGCGCTAAAGTGAGTAATACAGACTAGGCGCATTCGCAGTAGCGCTAAAGTGAGTAATACATGACTAGGCGCCGTAGCGTGAAGTTGGCTCACTCCAGTACAAGTTATAGCAGCATAAAAATGAAACGAAGGAGTGGGAGCGGCGCATGCGCAGTGACGTAAAAAACCAAGGTTTGAGGTTAGAATTTTCCATGGTAGCTGCCATGTTTAATTCTGTTTCATTCAAACAATAGTAGTTCATGGCTGGCATGGGATGTGAAGTGTGGTAATTAGATGGGGTTAGCAACCGGTCGTGACCGGCCATTGACCGGTCATCGACCCGGCGGGGTTCCGCTTGAGTGAACACCGGGGGGGGGAGGGGGGGATTTAATCTCCATTTTTTATGGGGGGGGGGTTCCGCTTGATTAGTCACGGGGGGGGGGGGTTCCGCTTGATTAGTCACGGGGGGGGGGGTTCCGCTTGAGTGAACACGGGAGGTTCCACTTGGACGCTCATGCGGAACTGATCTTCCCACGCGATAGCCGTTATAAAAAGGAGATTGTTCATCGCGCCGCGACCATTAATTAACTCGCATTTGAGTTGTTCACATCCTTCCTACTCATTACATATACGTTTCGCCAACTTCATTATACAAGTCTAATTGCTACTAACCTGGAGTTTCATTTACATTAGCACATGTCGTCCTGTTTGAATCACCTTCGCGTGCTCGACGTTATATCTCATTCATTTGTCTTGTTCTCACTTCTACACGTCTGACATACTTCTTGTGATGGATACGCATTGTTTGAAATTGAAACTTTTGCGGACACAACATATATTACGAAATAATTACAAACCATCGGTTTCAAAGACTAAAACAAATTTAACAAAAGTGAGGAAGAAATTAAGTTTTAACCCGTTATACTCTGTTAGAACTTCGCAGGTTCACGTTGATGATAATGTTATTCACAACATTTTGCGTTCGATGTTACGTTTCCACAACTTCGAACTTGTTACACCTATCGACTGTGTTCAACAGGTTTTTCTATTTCATCCCCACCATTCTTTATATAAGTGCGCTCACGACAATTCCTGTTTCATTCTTCTATACGCTCTTCGACCGACAACTACTCCGCTCTAAATTACACACTACAAGAAGATGGATACAAACCAAGAACAAGTACAAGTTCACGAAATATCGTCTACTACCCACCCGAGGGAGAATCCTCCGAGAACTTCGCCTTCACCGAATCCACAGGACCCTGTCCAAGTTTCGGATGTGTCTTCGACGGCGAGGAATGATCTTGAAGCTATTCTTCGGTCGCTCGTCGGTTTCGACTGACCTGTACGACGATCGCCGTTAAACTGAACTCTTAGAAGTTCAGTCTTTTTTAAAACTTCCTCCGGATGACCTTGAAGCAATTATCCCCTCTCCTTTTCAACTAACTTCTACTTTTGTTCAACTGTTGAATTTCAGTTTTGAACTAACTTTTAATTTATGCGAAGTTTTAGTTGAACCCGGTTAATTTATGCGCACATTTTGTTCAACCCCCAAATTGTTGAATTTCAGTCTTGAACTAACTTTTAATTTATGCGCAAATCTACTTCAAACGCTCACCCCACCTCCTCACCCCTCATTTAATATACGACCGGAAGCTATGTGCCCCGGCACGTGGCTTCCGGGGCAGCTGACCTGAGCCAGAAGTAACCAAATCTAACTACTGCTTGGGAAACCTAAATAATTCTTCATAGTAATATCAGTAACAGACAGTGCCCTAATATGCCAAGTGCAAACATGATTGTTTCTATTCAAGACGAGCTCGTTCGCTCCTCTCCTTGCCTTTTAGACTGTTTTTAAGAAGGCCTACGTGTGCAGCACTTTATTGTTTAACCACATGTTGAATCCGTAACACGTGGATTATATTTCTATGGTTACCATCTGATTTAATTAATTTTTAATTCTTTTGTTTTAAAATCAATTACAATCCCACAAATTGCAAAGTTGTTTTATCCTTTCACCTAAATTTCATTTATTCATAATCACCAATATAAAGTGCGATTAAAAAAAAAAAAAAAAACGTAAATTGTATTTCCTATAGTAGCATTCAGTACTATAATTTACCAGTAACTGGCTACCATTCAAAACATTCATTATGTTTATACTCGAACTCACGGTCTGTACTTTGACAGTTGATTCAGCTGTCTTCATTATTTCTTTGTTTAAAGGCCAGTGTTAAAAGTTTTACAATTTAAATTAAAGACTATGACGAAATAAGATTTTTCCTGACACTGAGACCTGAAATAATATATTTTTTTATCTCAGAACTAAATGCCTAAGTTATTTTCAGATTTTTTGTAAATCGTTAACAGCCGTTTTTGAGATCTGTGTGCATACATACACAGTTACAAAAATATACCTTACTCGTATCAGATCAGAGTAACTTACAAGTTAGTTGGTTCATAAAAAAAATAAACTCAGGTATTTTTATGTTGTTCCGTCTCTCCTGTGAATTTACATCGTAGGCTTCAATACTTCCGCTCAGACGGCTTTGACCACAAGAAAAAATTACAAGATGAAATATTGGCTGGTCTTTGTCTTGGCTAGTCATATAAAGGTTAAATCGAGGATGTTGATGCAGGAGCAGGCATAATTAAAATATATATATATTTTTTTGTTTTACCTACCTAACTAAGCATTCATATCGTCTATGTCAATTAAACAGACGACACAAAGCTTTATGAAGACTAATTCAAAGTTCACTATGTAAAACTAAACTGCACAGTACACACACCATCGGCACACGTTCTGATGAGGGAATTGACATGCTAAGGTTATGTCAAATTCCCGCTCATTTGTTGTTACAATCCTCCGTGAACCGCGATCATCACCATTTTGGTGCGCACACAGCTACGACTTCCGTTATTATGTGAACATTGTAATTAAACAAATGAGTATTTTTTACTTTGTTTTTAAGTTTGTTCCTTGACATTATTTAATTTTCAAACAGTGATTTATGGAAAAATTCTACATATTTTTAATTGGTCTTTTTTTAAATTATGTGTTCCGAAATTTCGGGGGGGGGGGTTCGACCCCCTGACCCCCCCCCCCCGCTGGCTACGGCCTTGACCATAGTCGATAAAACAATTATATCTATTTAGAAAAAAACATCAGTCACAGAGTTATGGATAAAATAAGTTCATGTATAAATTTATTTACAAATAAACGGTATCAGATAACTGACACATAGCTTACTTTCTCCCAACAATATAAAAACATGTGTTAAAAGCTTTAAACATTAATGTCTAGATGACTCTGTCGGATAGCTACCAGCTGAGCAGCGCGAGCTTGACCCTACGCGCATCTGTGACTTTTAACAACGTAGCCTACTGCGTTTACCGCTAAACGAAAAATTGTATTTTCTCCTCAACCACTTGACATAAAGCAATAATTTAAAGTACTGGATTATTTAGTTTTTTGAGCTTGATTTAATGGTGATAAGTAAAATTTATTTTGAGACAACAACTATTTTGAAAATAAAAAAATTGATTTTTTAAACACTTTTTATTCCATAACTTTTGAACGCGCATTTACTCGGAGATACGGGTGGTGTCATTTTATCCACCATTTTAAGCTAAATAAACCACAAAATTTTAATCAAAATCGTTAGAGCCGTTTTTGAGAAATTTTGATTTTTGACGATTTTTGAGGGTTTTGGGGGGTAAAATACCCTTAAAAATAAAAAATTCAAAAAAATGAAAAAAACGCCTGGAATTATCGTGGATGTGGACATATATACCAAATTTCATTAAAATCGGACCATTAGGGCATTCTCTAGCTCTGTTTACATCCTGACACACACACACACACACACACACACACACACACACACACACACACACACACACACACACACACACACACACACACACACACACACACACACACACACACACACACACACACACACACACACACACACACACACACACACACACACACACACACACACACACACACACACACACACACACACACACACGCAAGCACGCACACACACACACACACACACACACACACACACACACACACACACACACACACACACACACACACACACACACACACACAGAGACATCACTCCGAAAACCACTTTTTTGGACTCAGGGGGAACCATAATGGATAAATCCACCAACAACTCAAATTCGAAAATTTTGACGAAAACAATACTTTCTCCATATATTATGGTATAGGGGGAGAAAGTAAAATTACACATCGCTTACAAAATATATATGTCTGTGAGCTAAGCCAAGAGAGTGTGTGGATCACAAATTTGTAGTTCCCAAGGAACTAAGCTTAGGCCTAGTTGTTTCGTAATTAATGCTTATCACATCTTGACTTCTTTTCAATCGGTTCGTGTGAGGTAGACCGTTCTAACCTGCTAGATCGACACTATCAATAGCAGTTTGGTTTCCAAGTAGACAGATCGAGATGTCTAATTGTAGGTTTCACAGCTGAGGTGCGAGCTGGGGGTGATGCAACAATGGAATCCCCCCCCCCCCCAAGGTCGGTGCCGCCCCTCGTTGCAGCCATGAGGAATGACATCCTGGGGGTGTGGGATTGTTTCGTTGGTCAATGAAAAGTATGATTACATAATCTTCCTGAATAGTTTAATTTCAGTAAAATTATCGCATAAAAAGTTACATTTATAAAAAAAATAACGTTTTACCTACCTAACGGTGAGTTGAAATATGCAACGATGAATAAAAATCCTATATTCAATGTATGAAAGAACCGTAAAGAATAAGATGTATGATTTTTTGAAGAGATTAGCGGACTTCTTTTTGCCTTACTTTGCCGAGACTTTGCCCCGTCCACATAGACTATTGATCTGTGCGTGGATCGTATTAGACAAAGTAAGTATCTCAAGTAAGTAAGTAAGTAAATCAAGTAAGTAAGTAAGTAAGTAAGTAAGTAAGTAAGTAAGTAAGTAAGTATTAGACAAAGTGAGTCGCTACAGTACAAGGTCGAAGGAACTGATAAAAGTCACTGACTGAAAGCGGATTCGAACCCATGACATCGCTACTTTGGTCTCGAAGTCCGGCGCGCTAACCACTACGCCACCGACTCGCCGATTTGACAGCAACATTCTGTAACGGAACCCAAACATTTATGGAGCCTAGTTTATTCAGGACATTTTAAAGGTAGCAAGAAACGTTGCCAATAGAATTAGGAAAAGTATCATTTGCTTCATCAGAGCTTTGTTCTACTCTGGTTGTCGGGGGCGGAAGTATTTTTTATTTATTTATTTATTTTTTTTTTTCAAGTGGGATCTCCCTACTTATAGGGTTTTGTAATATTAGTAGAACTGATTCACCTATCATGTGTTACTTGTGCTCCATATTTACACAGCAAGAGTTACAGTAAATTGGTTTCAAACAAGTATATTCCATGAAAATTCTATTCAATTAGTGTGTACATAGCCAATTATATAACACCCTAGTGCCGGGTTGACCGATCCTTGCTCGTTGATTGTAATTCACATTTATGGTATACAGACCATTAAGTTTACACTAATAACTAACCTTGCCTCTTTTCGTTCAAATCGATATACATGCATTTAACTATGGTTTAACTTAAACCATTTAAAAGAGCTTAAAAACAAATAATCTAGTATTTTAAACTTTTTATTTATCTTAAATGGTTATGGAAAAACTATGTTCTCCATGTTATTCTTATTATGGCAAATCGACAAAATCTTTTACCTTGCTTATTTATTGACATATTTTGGAAATGATTAACTTATATTTGCTTACAAAACCCATATGGCGGCAAACCCACGTACTCACCCTTTTAGGGTTTATGGGGGGAATAAAAATAACACCATAAGTAACTTTGTTATGTACATTCACTAGGAAGGGTTTAACTTATATTTATCAACAAAACCTATATGGCGACAAACCTACATACTCTCACCCCTATGGTTTTTATGAGGTAATAAGAAATATACCAAAATTCCGTTGGAAAATCGCTGATGAGTACGCATGTCTGCTGCGATGGAGGTATTTTTAAAATAGCCCTATTTTTAACTTGATCCTGAGCGAGCCATTCTCATTCTCGTACATTGGGTAGAAAGGAAATGGGGAATGATTTAAACTACAGAAAACATTGAAATCATGGAACATCTTGCCGGTAGCATATGACGTTAGGATATTATAGAAGGAAACAATGGTGTAAGAGAGGTTTTAATGTCGAAGTGAAATCCCGTGTTGAATAAAACAACATTAGATCTATACAAAAAAAAAAAGTAAAATCTACACTGATCATAAAATGAAGGAATTAAATACCATAGTCAAAGCCGTAGCCAGAAAAAAATTTTGGGGGGGGTTTGAGTTTCGCGTAGCTATAAAACTTTCATTTTAACACAATTGTTAATAGGCTATAATATAATGTTAAAGCATGATTTTTGACGTTTTAAATATTTAAATAGGAGCCTAAGTAGTGGGGAATGGGGGCTTTTGGCTCAGTTCAAGGTCACCTGAGGGATGACGTCATCGATGACGTCATCGAGGTCAATGACCTCATTGATGACGTCATCGATTGCATCATCGATGACGTCATCACCAATGACGTCACTTCCTTGACGTCACACCCATGACGTCACAAAAATGACGTGCTGATGACGTCATCACCCCTTACGTCACCAAGATGACGTCATCGATGTCACAAAGGTCAAGGTCACGCTGAAACCTAAAATTTTTTGGCACTTTTGCTGTTTCTCGCACTACGCTCCGAGTTTCAGTCACAGTTACCATGACCTTGACAACTTGGAGCGAAATTGCGATGAGAAACAGCAAAAGTGCTGAGGAAACTTGAAGTTTGCAACGTGACTCTGCCTAAACCGTCATGTGACACCGCTCGGGTGACCTTGAACTGACCCAGAAGCCCCCATTCGACCATTACTGCAACCGCGATGCGCACCCTAAGACAGACACCGAGCGACTGGCTGTTCGGCTCCGCGCACTCTAGGTATATGGGAAGTGGTGGGGGAATTGCGATGATCTTGGGAAACTTAAAAATGCCAAGTCAGGTAGCACTGTTTCGGTGCTACCTTAAATTTACATGTTAAAGTGTGATGACCTTGAGGTTGACTGTAAATTTGAGACTTAGGATTGTTTTTAAAGATGTATCTAAAGAATCTTCAGATTTGAGTCAACACTTAGAAAAATTTACTCTTAGTACAACTGTTTAATGTGTATTTACCAGAGTTTAAGTGTGGTGACCTTGAACTACCTGAAATTGTCAGGAACCGGAGTAGCAACCGCGATGTGCACCCTACGACAGACACCGAGCGACTGACTGTCCGGCCCCGTGCACTCTAGGTATATTGGCTCAAGAGACTAAGACTCTAAACTGTCAAGAATGGGAGTAACCAACTGAATTTTGCAAGGAAAAGTCATTTCATCCAATATTTTAAACAAATCCTCATCAGTAAAACGAACACTAGTCTGTTTTGTATAAAACTTAGGGTGTCCGCGCAACAGTTTGCGCCACTTAGCTAAAGTCGAAACTCTCTTAACTTTGAGTGGTGGACAGTGAGCAACTAATAAAGCCTTAACACGGCTAAGTTTCTTACCTAAAGCGTCCCGCGACATGGCTTCCCCTCACAAAAGTCCGCACAATACTGAGAGACTGCTTGTAGCGCATGAGTCAAGGGAAAAGAGGTGGGGGAAACAGCAGGAGTGGGGGAAGGTCACAGTGGCGGGGGAAGGTGAGGTGGTACGCTGGAGTTTCGCATCACTTCACCATGAGCTGTCCTACAGTCAACACACTGTTCTCTTGGCCCGAGTTGGCACTAGAAGAAACATTTCTGTACAGCTTAGGCTGTGAGAGCTGAGGAAGCAAAGTCAAAGTGGAAATTGTGTTAAACTCCAAGATGAAGAGTCTCCTAAATAAACTAATTGTATCCTTGCAATCTCCTATAACTTTAGAGAAATACCACTTTATTAAGCGACACCTTATACTTTGGCAAAACGAAGCAGAAATGGAAAAGATTACAGTAAAATTAATTTAACTTAAAACTTGGACTGGACACTCATGGCGATACCACGTGGCGTGCAAACGCCACCCTAAACATTACAAGTTAGGTTATTGAGCACCTCTGGTATGATAACCGATGTGCTAGAGTTAAAGTGTGATGACCTTGAGTCAAAACACTGAAACACTACAAGTCGATATTGTCCCAGAGTCAAAGTGTAGTGACCTACATTCAGAACTTGTAAAATTACTTACATATAGAGAGCTAGAGAACAGCGAGACGCACCGCATGGAAGCCGGAGACATACTGGCGAAGCGGTGTTGTGCAGCCTAGGGACCCAGTTGTGGTGGGGGTATAGCCAACACTTAGAATACAAGTGTTGTGGGTGACCTTGACCCACTTAACTTAGTCAACCCCCCCCCCGACAAAAAGTGCGAACCCCCCCCCCCGACAAAAAGTGCGAACCCCCCCCCCCCCGACAAAAAGTGCGAACCCCCCCCCCCCGACAAAAAGTGCGAACCCCCCCCCCCGACAAAAAGTGCGAACCCCCCCCCCCGACAAAAAGTGCGAACCCCCCCCCCCCGACAAAAAAGTGCGAACCCCCCCCCCCGACAAAAAAGTGCGAACCCCCCCCCCCGACAAAAAGTGCGAACCCCCCCCCCTCCCCCCCCGACAAAAAGTGCGAACCCCCCCCCCACCCCCACCCCCTCCCCCACCCCTGATATCCTGGGCGTGGCAGCCCCGGTGGGGATATAAGGGGGTCCGGCCAGAGCCGGCTCGCAGTCCGCTCCCGCGCGTTGAACGTGAACGATCGGGACGGACCGCCATAGGCATCACTAAACATTGAATGGCGCCTTCAGTGTTTAGCGAAGTCTACTCTAACTTTAAGACTTGTATTAGTTGTAAGATATTGCGCTTGCGTTTGGGTATTGCGAATTGTTTTATATGAGAGTGTTTTACTTGTACCCTATGTCTCCTGTGTCTTTTATCCTTTGTGTCTTGTTTGTTATATGTGTTTAATGTGTATGTGCTTGTTCCAGCATTGACTACGTTGAGCTCAATTGTGTGTTGTAAGTGTGTTATATGTTTCTAAAGTGTATACGCTTGTTTTAGCAATCCCCCCTTGAGCTTTTTCAATGCTCAAAGTAAATTGTAAAGTCAGGGAACGGGAGTAGGCCCCCGTGTAAAGCCACTTTTAATAATTGGTAGGCTCCTTGCCAGGCATGCAAAAGGTTGCGGATGGCATTTGGGGAGCATGTCCGTTTGTAAGCTGGCAAGCAAAAGGTTGTGGCGGCCTCTGCACTCGGACCGAGGACGTAAGCCATTAGGGTGTCCTCAGTATGTTTCCCTTCTGGAAACTCAAAATTATGTAAATGAATCTTTGTTAGATATTTGTGTTTTTAGTCCCCAAGGCCCCCGAACATTCGTGGTTCGCCATGGATGTACGGGGGGCCGAAATTTTTAATGTCCGTGTGGCCTTGACCCACAAAGACTTGTAAAAATTCAATGCATTGTAAATTAAAAATATTAAAGATAGGTTACGGGAGTAGGCCCCCGTGTAAAGCCTATTTTAATTATCGGTAGGCTCCTGCCAGGCATGCAAAAGGTTGCGGATGGCATTTGGGAGCATGTCCGTTTGTACGCTGGCATGCAAAAGGTTGCGGCGGCCTCTGCACTCGGACGAGGACGTAAGCCACTAGGGTGTCCTCAGTTTGTTTCCTTCTGGAAACACAAAATTATGTAAATGAATCTTTGTTAGCTACTGAAAAGACAATGCAGTAAATGTTTACAAGTCTTGCGTGGCGAAGGGTACACGACATTGGATGTTGCCTTGTTGTCATAGTTGGGTCTCTTCGGAGGCTACAGCGATGACAACCCAAGTGCCTCACACCCCCAAAGGGGGGTGTGGGGCTTAATTTTTTTAAAGTTTTTTCGTGACCTTGACCTAAATACAGTAATGACCCCCCCCCGAACTTTTTTGAGAAAAAATTTTGACCTTGACCAAAAAGTTTTTTGCTCCGGACGAGAAGTGCCCAAACAAAAAAATTTGTACAAAGTAGTGGATTTAGACCAAAGATCATTGGTTTATCAAACCTGTTGAAGAATAAATTGAAAATGGGTGTTTAAAAGCCAAATCTACTACATGATTGATAAACTGGATGTATATGACGTCACCTTCCCCCACCCTTCAACCTCGGGTATAAAGGGACCCGGTTGAGCGCGCTGCTCATTATTGCGTGGACATTCACCGAGTGCACACTCAAAGCCAAACTGTAAAAAAAATGGCTCTTTGCGATATTTGTGGTGAGTTTTTCCAAGATGAAGATATCTTTGTTTTACACCGAGAATTGCATCATGAAGAGAACAGAAAAGAAGAGATTGTTGTAAGTGAAGAAGACTTGGATGCGTTTGATCGGTTATTGGAAAACTGCCAGAAGCAGATGGACGACTGTGATAGCTATCTACAGTTACACCGAGAATTGCATCGTGAAGAGGACAGAAAAGAAGAGATTGTAGTAAGTGAAGAAGACTTGGATGCGATTGATCGGTTTTTGGAAAAACCCCATAAGCAGAAGGACTGGGCTAGCTATTTACAGTTAATGCAAAGAAGAAGGCCAAGTGTTATTCAATTTGCCGGAGCTGGACCATCTACAGCTGGAGGATTTATTCAAGAAGAGAAAATGGAAGAAGAAGATACGGAAGAAGAAGTGGAAGATGTAAGACAACTGCGTACCCAAGAAGAGGATATGGAAGATATAAGACAACTGCGTACTACAGCCTTGCCAGGACCAGTTGTAATTCATTTCAAAATTAATAACGTGCAATTAGAATTGGAAAATTTTATAATTCAAGCTAAAAAACTAGTTGTAAAAACATTGACGGAAGAATTGGCAAGATTGAACTTTATTAAATTTGGATTGGTGTTGGAGGCTATGTTTACTAATACCGATGGCGAAAATTCACCGAGAGCATTCATTGCTAAAAACCGAACCCTTACAACCACATCTGATATCAACGAAATTTTAGAAGAATGTTTGGTTGAACTGCTAGTGAAACTTCAAGAACATGAAGGAAGAGGATCCGGCTGGACGCTATCATCAATTGAAGGTATGGATGTGAGGGTTCACAAGCATGGATATGGTATGAGAGGAAGCAGCTTTATCCCTCTACCAAAGGTGATCCGAGATACAAGATCATGTATCAATGTGAAAAATGAGGATAATGAATGTTTCCGGTATGCAATGTTAGCAAAATATGTGGGACATAATGCCATTAGACCTAGCATAGCATACGAAGCTGTTCAACACCACTATAACTTCCAAGGTATGTCGTATCCTGTTAGTCTTAATGATGTTGCTAAATTTGAAAGAAAAAACCCAGGAGTTTCAGTTAATGTGTTTGGTTTAGACGAATCAAATAACGTATACCCGTTACGAGTTACAAAGACTGAACGTCAAAATCATACAGATTTGCTGCTATTGACCAAAGGTGAAATATCACATTATGTTTACATCAAGAACTTTGAAACTTTGGTTGGACGACAAGTGACTAAAAAGAAAATTAGAGTAACAGTGTGTAAGAGATGCTTTTGTTTCACAAATAAAGACTTGAGACGTGGAGGATCAGAGTGGTTGTCAGAACACCAACGTCTTTGTAATGACAACTATGAAGTGAAGATTAGTCTGCCACCACCATCTAGAGCATTTGTCCAGTTCAATAAAACAGTTCACCAATACCGGATTCCACTAGTTATCTACGCTGACTTTGAATCCACGTTAGTGCCACAGGAACTTCCGGATGGTGAAGTAACTAGAAGAACCAAATATCAATTGCATCAACCTAACAGTTTTTGCTTATTGGTAAAATCTACTTTACCTGAAGAACAATTGCAAGACTATGGCTTAACATCCACTCCAATACTCTACCGTGGTGAAGAAGCCGCTAAGTATTTTGTAGACCAGTTGTACGACATTGCTGAAAAGGCGCAACGCTTATACGGTAATGTTGTACCTATGGAACCTTTGAACCAAAATCAACAAGAAGAATGCAATTCGGCAACAAGATGTTATTTATGTAAGAAGAGCTTCAGTGAAGAAAATCAAAAAGTAAGAGATCACGATCACCTGACAGGGTTATACAGAGGAGCTGCTTGTAATTCATGCAATATAAATTACAAACTGCCAAACTTTATCCCTGTCGTGTTACACAATCTTAGCGGCTATGACTCTCACTTTATTATCCCAGAGTTAGGACGAGATGATGGAAAAATTGAAGTATTAGCTGAAACATTGGAGAAGTACATCAGTTTCTCAAAAACAGTAGGTAAAATTAAACTTCGCTTCGTAGACTCTTATAGATTTATGTCATCTAGTTTGAGTAAATTGTCTGAGAACCTAAGAAGAGAAGACCTAAAAGAAACCAGCAAAATTGTACCTGAAGATAAATTGGACTTAGTAATGCGTAAAGGAGTGTTCCCCTATGATTACATAACTTCTGTAGAAAAATTTGAAGAAACTAGTCTGCCACCGATTGAAGCCTTCAATAGCAAGTTAAATGAAAGTGCAATCACCGTTGAAGACTACAATCGTGCTTGTAATGTTTGGAACCAACTAAACATTCAAACCTTAGGGGAATATTCTGACTTTTACATAAAATTGGATGTAACTCTGCTGTGCGATGTGATGGAAGAATTTCGAAACACCTGCTTCTCCGCCTATGGACTGGACCCTCTACACTCGTACACATCTCCAGGATTAGCATGGCAAGCTATGCTAAAGTCAACCAACTGTCGATTAGAACTTCTAACAGATATTGATATGGTGCTCATGATAGAATCTGGTGTACGAGGCGGTTTGACACAAGCTGTAACACGTCATGTGAAAGCTAACAATAAGTACATCCCAGGCTTCGACGAGAGACAACCATCGGTCTACCTTGGCTATTTTGACGCAAACAACCTTTATGGTTGGGCAATGTCAAATCCGCTTCCCTACGCTGACTTCAAATGGATCGACCCAGCCACCATCGGTGACATCTCACAGATTCCAAAGAATGGTTCAAAAGGCTATATTTTGGACTGTGATTTTGAATATCCAGAGCACCTTCATGATCATCACTACGACTTGCCTCTCTTAGCCAAGACTGAAGTTTCACCAACAGGAAGATGGCCAAAATTGATGATGACCTTGGAGAATAAAGATCGGTATGTGGCTCACTACTGGGTAGTTCAACAAGCTCTTGAATTGGGTCTACGTTTAGTAAGAATTCATAGAGCAATTGAATTCACCCAGTCTTGTTGGTTGAAACCATATATTGATTCCAACACTACAAGAAGAGCAGCAGCAACATCAGCATTTGAAAAGGACTTTTATAAATTGATGAACAACGCCATCTTTGGGAAGACCTTAGAAAACAAAAGAAAACACAAGATTGTAAAATTAGTAAGTGATCCTAGGAAATTGGAAAAATTAGTGCAAAAACCAAATTTTGGAACATCCATGATTATAAACGAAGATCTAGTCGCCGTTAGTATGAAGAAAACAACAATAGTGATGGATCGTCCGTTATACATTGGAATGTCGATTTTGGATATAAGTAAAACTCTGATGTATGATTTCCATTACAACAAAATGGTTAAACACTACGGAAGAGACAACATTGGAGTTGCATACATGGATACCGACGCGTTCATCTACTGGTTAAAGACTTTGGACATGTATGAAGATCTAAGGAGTTTCCCATACAAAGACGACTTTGACTTCTCTGACTATCCAAAGAACCATCCAAATTATAATGAAAAGAATAAAAAAGTAATTGGAAAATTTAAAGATGAAGCAAATGGAATGCCTTTGGAGGAAATAGTTGCGCTGATGTCCAAATTATATTCCTTCAAGATGTATATGGAAAATGACATACCGACAGTGAAGAAAGCTAAAGGAGTCAAAACATCATACTTAAAGAAACATGTGACATTTGACCATTACAAGACCTGCTTGTTTGAAGATTCTACAATGTCTGCAACGTTCAACACTATCAGAAGCTTTAAACATGAGGTCTACAGTGTCACTGAAGTTAAAAGAGCACTATCAGCTCAAGATGATAAAAGGCATATTATGCCGGATAAAATCCATACTCTTCCTTTCGGCCACTACTCTCTAAACCCTATCAACTAGTAACCTATTCTTCGTCCTTCTACAACTTTGACCTTATTCCTTTCTCCTTCCGTAAAAAAATGGGGAACACGGCAAGTCAAACGCCGTGTTCCCCATTTTTTTACACAAGTTTGGATGACCTTGACCTATATAAATGATGTGAATATTCAAGACAACATTCATTGTGATTATACATATGATACATGAAACATTCAAACCTGCAATATGAAGAACTTGAAGCAAGAAATTGTCAACGAACTTCATAAACCTGCAAGAAGAAAGTTTCCACGAAGAAATACAGTGATAAAAGGAATAAATGATTTATATCAAGCGGATTTAATCGAAATGATTCCTTATAGTAAACAAAATAGAGGATTTAAATACATATTGACTATTATTAATTGTTTTTCAAAAATGGCAGATGCTTTACCACTAAAAGATAAAAGCGGTAAAAGTGTTACAAAAGCAATGGAAACAGCTATACAAAGAGACAAACATACTATAAAACATTTACAAACTGATGATGGAAAAGAATATTTTAATAAGGAATTTGCAAATTTAATGAAAAAACACAACATTAACCATTACTCAACCAATTCAGAGGTAAAAGCATCAATAATTGAAAGATTTAACAGAACTTTAAAAGGTGCGATGTATAAGATGTTTTCCAACAGAGGATCACACGTATGGATTGATGTGTTACCAAAACTTATAAGCGATTACAATAACAAGTTTCATAGAACTATCGGTATGAAACCAAGCCAGGTGACTAATAAAAATGAAAAACCTGTATTAAAACGTATAAAAATGAATACTAAACCAAAAGTTGAAAAACTAAAGCCTAAAAGGTTTAATGTTGGCGATAAAGTGCGAATAAGCAAATACAAAGGTGTATTCAGTAAAAGATATCTTCCGAACTGGACAAATGAGGTATTTACCGTATTTAAGGTGCAACCTACAGTACCAGAAACTTACATTTTAAAAGATAATAAAGGACAATTGCTTGAAGGAGGGTTTTATGGACATGAAATGTTAAAATCAACAGTAGGTGATGTATATTTAGTTGAAAAGGTGTTGCAACGAAAAAAGGATAAGGTTAAAGTACGATGGTTAGGATTTAATAAAACGGAAGATTCTTGGATACCTAAAAAGGATCTAATATAATGATAGAGCATCATTTTGGGTTGAACCATTACAAAGGATGGAGATAATACCGCAAAAAGACAATTTTACTATTAATAATATAGATGAACTCACAGTGGATGGTTCTCAATTCAATACTGGGAAACACGGTGTTTTGTTACCAAACACGGTGCGTTGTCTGGTTACCGGTCCTTCCAATTGTGGAAAAACAAATGTAGTATTCAATTTGATTACAAACCCTAAAGGATTACGTTTCAATAATTTATATGTATTTTCAAAGTCACTACAACAACCAAAATATCAGTTATTGGAACAAATACTCAATAATGTGCCTGAAGTTAAATATTTTAAATTCAACGCGAGCGAGAGTGTCATGCAACCGCAAGAGGCTAAACCATTCTCAGTATTCATATTTGACGACGTATCTTGTGAAAATCAAAATACAATAAGAAATTACTTCGCCATGGGTCGACATAACAACATAGATAGCATTTATATTGGTCAAACTTACAGCAAAATACCGAAACAGCTCATTAGAGACAATGCAAACATGTTAATTGTATTTAAACAGGATGAAACCAACCTAAAACACATATATTATGACCATGTAAGTGCGGATATGCCATTTGAACGATTTAAAGAGTTGTGTGGAAAGGCTTGGGCTGAAAAATATGGGTTTTTAACAATTATGAAGGAACAACCGCTAAACAATGGTCGATACAGGATAGGATTTGATAAATTTATACTAATACACTGATCATGATGTAAAACATTCATTGTTGTACAACACGTCTTGCTACAAACATGGTTAACCAAGAAAAGTTAATAAAGGAAATAAAATCACTTAGTGATTCTATTCGAGATAAAAACAGAGCATTAAAATTAGGTATTAGCGAAAGGGAGAAATTTCTTGAATCTACTTTTAAACCTATTACTGAACCCTTGAAACAATTAAACAAAAAATTTGCTAAACCCGTTTTGGAAGGAGATGCAATTGCACCTATTACAAAGTTTGAAAGAGAAAATGTAAAATCAGAAGATTTTAGTGATGAAGACCTGGAATCCTCTACATATAGTGGTTTTACCGGCGGAGAACCTGAAAGAGAGCTAGAATCACCAGACTATAGTGGTATAAGAGAATTATATGAAGTAAAAGCTAAAAGAGGACATGAAGATGTATCAACTGCTAGTGAAGAGGAAAAAGAAGAAGAAGCAAGGGAAGGTCCGTCAAACATAAGCTTGTTGGGTGAAAACATTCATAACAAAGGACCTTTAGGAAGGAAATACATGATAAAAATGTTAGCTGGAATAAATCCTAATAAAAACTACCATAGTTATGGAGTAAGATTAACAGAAGAAGGTTTAATGGTTGGTAATAGCCCGGTAAACATTGATGAAAATGATAATATTATTGTTGGTAATCAAAGATATAAGGGCACAAGAGGATTATTTGAATTATTATTTGAAAAAAAGCCTTTAGAATTGTTAGTTAAAGAAGAAGACATGGAAGCATATAAACAGATTTTGGAACACACCAATGCATACAGGAGAAAATATTTAGCTGGCCAACCAGTTTTTAGATCTAGGTCTTTAAAATATAGAGTATTTGTATCCAAGTTAATACCAACAACGAGAAGACAACCAATGCCGATAATGCCAAGAAAACCTGTAAAACGAAGGTTTGTGTCATCCACTTTGGATATAAGTGCTCCAGAACCAAGAAAAAGAAACAAATCTGTTACAGGTACAGGTTTAATGAAGAAACTATATAACACAAATGTGATTTATTACAATAATATCAATAAATTGGTGGATAGAATGAAACTAATACATGAAGCTAAAGAAGCGGGTCATACTGGATTGGAAAACGAATGGGTGGCTTTAGTGGATGAACTCCGAAACCGTGGGGTAATCTCATAAAAAATGCGTTACTCACTAGATTACTATTCAGTTGCACCATGAGTGTCGACAAGTTCGGACGTTACTCCTCGGATGGGTTATATTACGCAAATAATTTAAAAAGAGGAGCTGGTTTACCACAAACACCTGATGGGGATTATGATATAACTAATAAAAGGTTAAAAAACATAAAAGATCCCACAGATGAAAACGATGCAATAAATTTAAAAGTATTAAAAGAAAAGATATCACCAACATTAAGACTACAGAAAAACACATATGACGCAGGTAATCATAGAATTGTCAATGTTGGTAAGCCAAATCAAAACGCTGATGCAATAAACAAAGGTTATTTATCATCAGAATTAAAAAATACGTTAAAATTCAATGGAAAAACGTATACTGCTGAAAATAAACGTATATCCAACGTAGATGACCCTAAAGATGCAAAAGACAGCGTAAATAGACGCTATTTACATTCATTAATACCTGAAAAGACAAAAGATGGTTTTTCTTTTTATAAATTTGTTATTAACGATATAGGTTATCCGAAAAATGAAAATGATGCTGTAAATTTAAAATATATAAAAGATCATTGTATTACACGTGATGTAGGAGTTATTGATTGTCTAGGTAATTGTTTAGCGAATGTTAAAGATGGTTCGGCACCATCAGATAGTGCAACAGTGGGTCAAATGAAGGAAACTTTAAAGCAAGAAACATCTGGATTTGTAAAACAGGATCAAGTAGTATCACGGTCGGGTGATGTGTTTGTACAAGGAAATGAAAAGTTTATTTTACTTGAACAAAAAAATAATGTTTGGGATTGCAAAGACATGAAATTATCAAATGCGCATTTAGCTACAGATGCTCATGATGTTCCGATTTTATCACAAGTTTTACATACTAATCCAAACAATTATCATAGAAGTTGGTTGGGTACAAATAGAAGAATAATTGACATATTTCCAGGTATCGATGATTACGATTGTGTTGTAGTAAAACAATCTTTAATATTAGACAAACCAAAAGGTAGTACTTTCAATGCGAAAAATAAGAAAATAGGTAATTTGGCACAAGGAACAGATCCAAAGGATGCTGCAACTGTAGGACAAACATTACAATATGATAGTGCAAATCAAGAGTTTATTTATAATACCAAAAGATTTAAATTAATGGATGTAAATGATTATCAAAATATATTAATTGCAGATCCAAATTCATTTAGCGGATTTAGAAAATTGTCTGGTGAGGAATTTATTCATAAAAATCATGTATTTAGAAATGAAGCAGACAGATCATTAATTAGTGCAGATTTAAAATATTTTAAATGTCCCGGGAATGATGCAAATGTAACTGATGAAGACTAAGAATTTGTATAAAAACTGATATGGGTTAGAAATCGGGACTAATATTATAAAAATGGGTTACACTCTAGAATGTTATTCAGTTGCACCATGAGTGTTGACAAGTTCGGACGGTATTCATCGGATGGATTATATTACTTTAATAGTTTAAAAAGAGGTGTTGGATTACCACAAACACCTGATGGAGATTATGATATTAGTAATAAACGGTTAAAAAACATTAATGATCCCACAGATGAAAATGATGCAATAAATTTAAAAGTATTAAAAAAAGAGATAGTACCAACACTGAAATTAGATAAAAACACATATAACGCGGGTAATCATAGAATTTCCAACGTTGGTAAGCCAAATCAAAACGCTGATGCAATAAACAGAGGTTATTTATCATCGGAATTAAAGAATACGTTAAAATTTAATGGAAAAACGTATAATGCTGAAAATCGGCGTATATCCAACGTAGCAGACCCTGTAGATGAAAAAGACAGCATAAATAGACGCTATTTACATTCTATAATACCTGAAAAGACAAAAGATGGGTTTTCTTTTTATAAATTTGTTATTAACGATATAGGTTATCCAAAAAATGAAAATGATGCTGTAAATTTAAAATACATCAAAGATCATTGTATTACACGTGATGTAGGAGTTATTGACTGTCTTGGTAATTGTTTAGCGAATGTAAAAGATGGTTTTGCACCATCAGATGGTGCAACGGTGGGTCAAATGAAGGAAACTTTAAAACAAGAAACCTCCGGTTTTGTGAAACAAAACCAAGTAGTAACACGTCAAGGAGATGTATTTGTACAAGGAAATAAAAAGTTTACTTTACTTGAAGAAAACAATTATGTTTGGGATGGTAAAGGAAAGTTATTGACAAATTTAGGTATTGGTGAAAAGCCTGGTGATGCTGTTACTTATGAACAGATAATACAATTAGAGCCAACTGGAAAAAAATGGTGGAATTGTGATAACAAACGATTAACAAATGTTGCAGACCCTGATTATGCCGATAACGCTGTAACTGTTAATTTTCTTGTTAAAGTAATAGGTAATTTATTATTTGATATGCATAATTATATTGTAGCAGGACAACATAAACCTATTGACGAAAAAATGAGAAATACATGGATTAAACAAGAAATTCTTTATAAATATTTTTTTAATCATAATACACAAAAGTTTAGATCATCAGATTGGGGTACTTTTGATATTTAATTAAATAACACCATATATTACATCATTTATGTGCAACCTGTCATAGAGGTAACACATGGGTTACGCTTTTCGAATATAAAAGACAATCATGGCGTTTCATTACACCAGTCCATATCGAGACACTATACGGAAAGGAGGCGGTATCACGTCCACAGCGGTTTCTCTGTTAAGTAAAGCTTTAAATCGTATTCCAGTAGGATCTATCGTAAACAGAGCAATAGACGCTTTACCATACGAATTTCATATACCGGGAGGTTATCAGTATTGCGGACCAGGAACTAAATTGAAAAAACGACTGGAAAGAGGTGATCCAGGCATAAATAAGTTAGATCAGGCTTGTAAAGAACACGATATCGCATATTCCACGTTTACCGATTCAAAAAATAGGTCAATCGCTGATAAAAAGCTAGCGAATATAGCTTGGCAACGAGTAAAGTCTAGTGACGCTAGTATTGCGGAAAAAGCAGCAGCTTTAGCGGTAACAGCAGGTATGAAGGCTAAAACAGCGGTAGGAGGTGGAAAAAGGAGGGGTAAGAATAAAAAAGGATCAAGCAAGAGAAAACATGGTGGTAATATTAGACTAAAAAGACGTTCTCTGAGGAAAAATAATAAAAAACCGACAATATGGTCAATGGTAAAAAACGGGGCTGGTCTATACCTAAGACCGTATCGTGCATATTAAATAAAAGAAATCAATTGGTTATACCGCATAAAGCGTTGACTAATGTTGAATTATTTAAATATATTTCCTGTTTAAAAATACCATTTTTCCGCGGAGTATTTATGAAAGACAGTTTACCAAAGAAAATATGGAAAAATGAGACTGGAATCGTAAATTTGGATAATACTGAAGGGCCCGGCACCCATTGGGTGTGTTATAAGAAACTAAATAGTAATGTATATTATTTTGATAGTTTTGGAAATTTGCCACCACCTAAAGAACTTGAACATTACTTTAAATCTGCTAAAAACATATATTACAACTATAAAAGAGAACAACCTGATAATACTTCAATATGCGGCCATTTATGTTTGGAATTCCTAGCTAAAAGTATCAGTCACTATTGAGATGTCTTCCTATACGGTATCATTAACAGGAAAATCGTCCACTTTACGAAGTATCCTTTTTCCAGCGTTACGCTTGCAAAAAGGAAGATTTTGGGAGGCAGCACTGTTGGATTTTACAACTTACAACTCTATTCCCAATGTTACGGAAGGTAAAAATAACTTATTGCATTATTATAAAGGAAAAGATGCCAGTGGTAAGTTAACAGACTTAGAAGAGTGCAGTTTACCCACAGGTTCTTATGAAATTGATCATATTAATGAATTTTTGCAAAATAAAATGGGAAAAGACAATATATCGCTAAAAGGTAATAATAATACAATGAAAGCTGAGCTTACTTCAAAATATTATATAGATTTCACTAAGCCAAACTCAATTGGTGATTTATTAGGATTTCCCAAAGATGGAGCAATTTTAGAACCAAATAAAACACATTCCGGTAAACAAACTGTAACAATATTAAAAGTCAATAGTATAGACATAACTTGTAACATTATACAAGGAGCTTACAGAGATGGAGCAAATACTCATATAATACATACTTTTTACCCCAGTGTACCACCTGGATTTAAAATTGTTGAAAAGCCGCAAAACCTGGTATATCTACCTTTGAACACCACTTTCATTTCAGACATCGTGTTGAACGTATTGGATCAAGACGGTAACTTGATAGATTTCCGAGAAGAGCCTATTACGGTTAGATTACATTTAAAATCAACACTTTAATACAAAATCATGGGTTTAACATTTAAAAGCGAACAACCTACGGGAATCCGCATTAGTAGCTCTTCAGCTGTGGGGGAGTTAACACGCGAGAACATTCGTTTCTTAGAAAGAATTGGATTAAAAGTAACCGATAATGGATATACTGGATATAGCTCAGGGTCCAACATTCGACGAAACCCTATGGGAAAAAGAATATCACACCCACAACCCTTACACTTCATCAAAATTAAACAATAACGATGAAATTCGTATTCCCATACAAAATCAAGACATTTACACACTACCATGTGAAAGTTACTTGTATATTGAAGGAAAAGTTACTAAAAAGGACGGTACTACTACTGGTACAACAGTTCCATTTATAAATAATCCCATGGCTTTCCTGTTTGATGAAATTAGATATGAAATATCAGGTGTAACAGTTGATTCTACTAAAAAAGTAGGTATTGCAACAACTTTAAAGGGATTAACATCTATATCACCTAATGAAACCAATTTAATACAACCTGCAGGATGGGTTTTACCTGCAAAAGACACAATCACTCCAGATACAAATGGAAATTTTGATTTTCATATTCCGTTACGTTTGTTGCTTGGTTTTGCTGAAGATTATAGGAAAATAATATTAAACGTTAAACAAGAATTAGTTTTGTTGAGATCTTCAAACGATAAAGATATTATTAAAGCTCCAGACGGTACAACAGATGCAACTTTAGAATGGAAATTAACATTAGACAAAATTGTATGGAGAGTTCCACATGTAAAATTAGCTGACGAGCATAGAATGCTACTATTAAGAAAGTTAAAGGCTGATCGTGATATTGTAATTCCTTTTAGAAGTTGGGAATTTCATGAACATCCCAGCTTGCCAACTACGGATCGACACACTTGGACAGTTAAAACATCTAATTATGTGGAACGAGCCAGGTATATTATATTTGGTTTACAAACAGGCAGAAGAGACACCATCACCAAACATGCAGGCCAATTTGATCATTGCAACTTGAAAAATATTAAAGTTTATTTAAATTCACAATTTTTTCCATACGATAATTTAAATGTGTCATTCGCTAATAAAAAGTACAGCATATTGTACGATATGTATGCAAGATTCCAAAGTTCATATTATGGTAAAACGAATGCACCTTTACTATCACCAGAAAAATACTTAGATGGTTACCCTATAGTTGTAATCGATTGTTCTAAACAAAATGAATCGGTAAAATCATCAAGTGTAGATATAAAAATAGAAATGGAATTCAACGCGCCTATATCGGCTAATACAACTGCATACTGTTTAATTCTACATGATAAAATCGTAACATACACACCTTTAACTGGAATTGTTAAAAATGTATTGTAAAAGACCGGTTTTCCTACATTCCAATGCATTCCGCGAGTATAAAAGCAGAGCGTTCAGCTCGCTCCTCATCAGTTTGTTGCCTGTTGTTGTATGGGTAGCATCTTATTCAATATGGTTTCTCCTAGTGGTACACAAGAAAATGTAGTAGATATTGAGAAGGAGATATCCGACTTTTTAGATCTTCAAGGTCAACCGGAGGGAGATGAACACAACGCTTGCGGACAACTCCACGCCAGTAATAATGTTGAGGAAAAAGGTAAAAGAAGAAAGAATGCACACAAGAGGAAAAGGGATATTGAAGATAATATTTCTCCTAACATATTAAGTGAGGAATTCTTGCGAATATTTTACCCAATCTCTTCCAGTTTGGACAAAAGTGTTTTAATCGGTGTTATGAAATCTACAGATTATTCCCCTACTGTAATTTTAACTCATGGACCCAAAATGATTTTGTTTACGGACACTGCTTGGGAATCGTTTATGAAACACTTGCATCTGCTAGAATGCTATTTAAGTAGTAACATGTTTGGAAGAAAGACAAGAGTAGGCCTTTTGGATTCAAATGTGGAAATCGATATTGTTAAACATCGTGGTGATCATCAGTTGCGGTTTAGAGATACAACAAGACATGATAACAAGATTCAACTTAATCGAGAAGAGTTTTTTATTCTAACTTGTGCAACTGAACCAATAACGAGATACTTGAGACAACTGGTGTTTTCAAGTTCAATTATTAAAGATTATCTGGAAGACACTTTGGACAAACAACCGGACGCACCTATATTGTACGGACCTGTAGATACTTCTATATTCAATAGGGTTCCTCATGAAGTACAAATGTGGAGACAATTGGAAAAGTACGCTCAACTACATAAGAAATCAGTAAAACGTGAAAAAGAGGAAGAAGAAGAAGGAGGAGAAGAATCAAGTGTTAGTGATGAAAATGAAAACAAGGAAAATGTAAAGATGGAAACCTAAATGACAATTAACTACACAGCAATGGTTAATTTTTAAAACAATATCAAACACTTTGTGGGGTTAGGCCTACCGGGGACGGTGCCCACGTTAAATATACACCAACGCGCCAACAACTGTACGGCCGGGTATAAAAGTCGTACCTACCGTGGTGTGGAAATCAGTTGACCTTTGGACTTCGTCATGAGCAGACGAGTGATCTTCGCAATGGAGAAGGAAGAAGAACAAGTAAAGTCCAAACCTGGTATAATTGAGTTCCAAGCGTTTCGGGGTAATGATGATAGATTTATCATAAAAGAACTTGTGTTTTTCAACATCAATACAAGTGTTCCTTATTCGTTTTTATTTAAACCACCATGTTCTTATTCATCTTTAACTAGTAAAGCCGCTACTACCAACAGATGGATTTCAAAACACTTCCATCATATCGATTGGTATGATGGTTTTACAAGTTACACGGACTTGTATCACATTATGCATCACTTTTCAGACAAGTTTACCAATATTTACACAAAGGGGCTGGAAAAGAAAAGATGGATCGAAGGATTTACTCATGTTCCGGTTAATGATGTGGATTTGGATAAAAACTACAAGTATACGATGGAAAATGTTTGTATTTGTACTAAAAGTCCAGAACATGAAAAAGATAGACATTGCGCTTTAAAAAACGCCTATAAACTCGCATCTTACCTTCAAAGTGGGGAAATGGGGAGTGGTGGGGGTAGCGGGGGTTATATAAGTGAGGAGCAGACCGGGACCTGGCATGAGTATTACTCGAGATTCCGAGACGACAACATCTCCCAGCAAGAAGACGAAGAAGACGATCTATAACTTGACCATGGCATCTCACCAGTTCCTGCAAACTTTGGTTGAGCAGTTCAATGCTCACTCCAAATCTACCATACTACCCGTCAAGAAGTGTTCCGAACTTAAAGACGAGAAGCACTACATTATCCACGCCATGAAGAAGATGGAGACTACAGTTGGAGAGACCATCTGCTGCAGTCTTAGCGAGGCACCGTTCACTCCGGGGGATGAGCCCAAGTTACAAGTCTACCTGCCGAAACAGTTCGTCCATCTCCTCCAGAACGAGGATCTGCGCTCCATCCAACCCGGCTGTCTCTACCTGGTTTCCCACGGTTGCACGGGTAGCAATTCCACCGAGTTGACCATCCACATCGCCGACAAGCAGCAGTGTTAGATTTAAGTTTTACTGTTGTACATATGTTATTGTAATGTTTTATAAATAAATAAACCATAAAAGACAAAAAATGCAACATATCAATATGTGAAGTTTGTCACATATTGATATGTTGCATTTTTTTTTTAAACTTCGCAGGTGACCTTGACCTTTGACCTTTGCATTTCACAGTTACCTCCACCACCACGCTACAAGTCAAACCTGCTTGAATGCAAAACACCCCCACCACTTTTTCATATACCTCCAAGTGCTGTGCCTCGTCTTCATTTCAACTCCAGCAGCCAACCTAACAACATCAGTATGTCTCTGAACGTAAGCTGTGCCAGCTATGAGGAGGTGACGATCAAAACGCAACAGGAGCTGAACGACTTGTACAAGGAGTTGCAGCTGATGGTGGCAAGAGGCTACCGTATAAACGTGCAAGTCTACGCTTGCAATATACGGAATCTTCGGCAGCCGAAGGAAGAGCCTGGACATTCCTCTTCAACGACAGCTTCCTCACCGGCGTCAATGAAGACCGAACCAGACAACTTGGATTACTTCAGCTGACTAGCGGTTGTCTTCCTTGTCCTTACAATTGTAGAATATGTTTATTTCTTCATTATATTAAAGAAGTAAAAAGAGCAAAGCCACCTATCTTGTTACTGACATATATGCTCAGTAACAAGATAGGGTTTTTTAAAACACAATTTGAATGACCTTGAAACTTCCCCCTCCACTGATTCGCTACCCCCACCACTTCACTGTTGATATACATGAGACAACATAATTAGATACCTCATTCCTTCTTCAACAGCCAAACCTACAACATCAACAATGGCTAACCTACCAACAGATGAAAGATGTCCTCACGCATGCTGTGACTTCGTACACAAGTTAGAGAAGAGGATGCAAGAGAGGGCGATAAGAAGAAAGCAGATCCACTCAGAAAATATCATGATAGTAAACGGCTATCTTTTGTTGTTCGGCCTTATCATGGTTGTACTTTTCATACTGTATGGCATAGTCACATGTGTCGGCAAGGTTGCAGAAGAAAACGCTCGCCACCATCAATTGGAAAGTTTCAATGTTACTTTCTAGGTTTTCCTTTTTTAAAACTCCATTTGGATGACCTTGAACTTTCCCCCTCCACTCCTTCCTTTTTAAAACCCAATTTAAATGACCTTGAAATTTCCCCCTCTACTTTTCGATAATGTTACAACTGACTGCAGCTCACCTCATTCCTTGCTTAGCTGCCATGGCGGAAGGAACTCTTTCTCAAGTTGACTCCACTACGGACGAAGCATTTCCCTTGCGGTGGACTGTTCATTTACAGGATGCGACAGAAGTGGAAGTCTTGTATCAAAAATTACTCAATGTATTCAACGGGAACCCTGGACCTCTTGAATGTAGAATGGATTTGAATTTTGATGCAACCAGGGTCGGCACAGAACCTTCAACTTCAAGCCACCCTCAGCAACGAGATTTTACACATTTATACACTCCAATATCACCGGAAGGTGTAACTGTCTGCGAGGCTGACTCAACTACACGTTATGTTCAGCCGAAGCCTTGGGTGTTGATTATTAACAATGTGTACAAAGTGGATTTGGTATGTAATAGATTAAAGGAGTTGATGGTACAAGATCCAGGCCTGCGCTTTCAAATAGATATACATTTCATCTGGAGAGCACCTGCGCGGGGCTCTTCGTCTGACAGCTCTCCAAGTACGACGGACGAGGAGGACGACTAGTCATTTTTTTTTTAAAACTCCGTTTGAATGACCTTGACCTTTCCCCCTTCACTGAGTTTATTTAAGGTGCACTCTCACTGACTCTAGCATCATTTCATCGCGCACCTTCACCGCAGCAACATGGAGAGCCAACTCAACTACTGTTGCGAACAGAAATGTTTTTCATGGCCAAATGACATTGATGTGGTGGATGGCTTGGCTTGTAGAACATGTGAAGCTTTTGGTCAGTGCATGTGTAAGTGCAAGTCTTGGAAGAAGCCGAAACCGAAGTTGAAGACATTCCATGTGTACCAAATGAGAGGGCATAAGTACACTTGTTGCCCTGAACGTTGCATTGAATTCAAACTAAAACAGCTAACTGGCTGCAAATTGTGCAACAATCATTTTGCAGGTTTTTGCAAACATTATTTAGGAGCGTGTCAATACAGATCAACTTGGCATACCGAAGCACTCACTATCAATGAAATGGCTATAGACTCACAAGAGTAGTCTTTCTACTCTTTGACTTTTTTAAAACTCCGTTTGAATGACCTTGAAATTTCCCCCACCACTTCCCCATATATCTAGAGTACGCAGGGCCCGGAGGTCAGTCGCTTGGCGGCTGTCGTAGGATGCACATCCGTGTTGTGCAGTCTGCTGTGCAGTTTTGATTTTAACCAGTTCAAGGTCACCACACTTAAACTCTGGCGAAAATGTCAAGCTGTTAAACACAATCCTAAGCCCCAGGTTCACAGTCAACCTCAAGGTCATCCCACTTTAACATGTAAATTTAAGGTAGCACCAAAACGGTGCTACCTGGCTTGACATTTTCAAGTTTCCAGAGGTCATCGCAGTTTCCCCCACCACTTCCCATATACCTAGAGTGCACGAGGCCGGACAGTCAGTCGCTCGGTGTCTGTCGTAGGGTGCACATCGCGGTTGCTACTCCGATTCCTGACAATTTCAGGTAGTTCAAGGTCACCACACTTAAACTCTGGTAAATACACATTAAACAGTTGTACTAAGAGTAAGTTTTTCTAAGTGTTGACTCAAATCTGAAGATTCTTTAGATACATCTTTAAAAACAATCCTAAGTCTCAAATTTACAGTCAACCTCAAGGTCATCACACTTTAACATGTAAATTTAAGGTAGCACCGAAACAGTGCTACCTGACTTGGCATTTTTAAATTTCCCAAGATCATCGCAATTCCCCCACCACTTCCCATATACCTAGAGTGCGCGGAGCCGAACAGCCAGTCGCTCGGTGTCTGTCTTAGGGTGCGCATCGCGGTTGCAGTAATGGTCGAATGGGGGCTTCTGGGTCAGTTCAAGGTCACCCGAGCGGTGTCACATGACGGTTTAGGCAGAGTCACGTTGCAAACTTCAAGTTTCCTCAGCACTTTTGCTGTTTCTCATCGCAATTTCGCTCCAAGTTGTCAAGGTCATGGTAACTGTGACTGAAACTCGGAGCGTAGTGCGAGAAACAGCAAAAGTGCCAAAAAATTTTAGGTTTCAGCGTGACCTTGACCTTTGTGACATCGATGACGTCATCTTGGTGACGTAAGGGGTGATGACGTCATCAGCACGTCATTTTTGTGACGTCATGGGTGTGACGTCAAGGAAGTGACGTCATTGGTGATGACGTCATCGATGATGCAATCGATGACGTCATCAATGAGGTCATTGACCTCGATGACGTCATCGATGACGTCATCCCTCAGGTGACCTTGAACTGAGCCAAAAGCCCCCATTCCCCACTACTAGCCTACTCATATAATTACAATAATAATTATTATTAGCATTAAAGAAAATACAGCATTAATCATCATATGAACTACATTATTATTTTTAGGGAAGCTTGCTAACTTTAAAAAAAACATACGATTAAAAGTAGCTAAATGTCAATGCTAACAATATTTAACAATAGCATACCTAATACTGATTATTTTACAACACAATAAATATCAAAGTAGCCTAACTATATTACTCGATATCAGCATATTATTTCCACTCTTCCTCAGTCTATAATAAATACCTGGGGACCGAGCATTTGCTTGGGAAACCTAAATAATTCTTCATAGTAATATCAGTAACAGACAGTGCCCTAATATGCCAAGTGCAAACATGATTGTTTCTATTCAAGACGAGCTCGTTCGCTCCTCTCCTTGCCTTTTAGACTGTTTTTAAGAAGGCCTACGTGTGCAGCACTTTATTGTTTAACCACATGTTGAATCCGTAACACGTGGATTATATTTCTATGGTTACCATCTGATTTAATTAATTTTTAATTCTTTTGTTTTAAAATCAATTACAATCCCACAAATTGCAAAGTTGTTTTATCCTTTCACCTAAATTTCATTTATTCATAATCACCAATATAAAGTGCGATTAAAAAAAAAAAAAAAAAAAAAAAAAAAAAAAACGTAAATTGTATTTCCTATAGTAGCATTCAGTACTATAATTTACCAGTAACTGGCTACCATTCAAAACATTCATTATGTTTATACTCGAACTCACGGTCTGTACTTTGACAGTTGATTCAGCTGTCTTCATTATTTCTTTGTTTAAAGGCCAGTGTTAAAAGTTTTACAATTTAAATTAAAGACTATGACGAAATAAGATTTTTCCTGACACTGAGACCTGAAATAATATATTTTTTTATCTCAGAACTAAATGCCTAAGTTATTTTCAGATTTTTTGTAAATCGTTAACAGCCGTTTTTGAGATCTGTGTGCATACATACACAGTTACAAAAATATACCTTACTCGTATCAGATCAGAGTAACTTACAAGTTAGTTGGTTCATAAAAAAAATAAACTCAGGTATTTTTATGTTGTTCCGTCTCTCCTGTGAATTTACATCGTAGGCTTCAATACTTCCGCTCAGACGGCTTTGACCACAAGAAAAAATTACAAGATGAAATATTGGCTGGTCTTTGTCTTGGCTAGTCATATAAAGGTTAAATCGAGGATGTTGATGCAGGAGCAGGCATAATTAAAATATATATATATTTTTTTGTTTTACCTACCTAACTAAGCATTCATATCGTCTATGTCAATTAAACAGACGACACAAAGCTTTATGAAGACTAATTCAAAGTTCACTATGTAAAACTAAACTGCACAGTACACACACCATCGGCACACGTTCTGATGAGGGAATTGACATGCTAAGGTTATGTCAAATTCCCGCTCATTTGTTGTTACAATCCTCCGTGAACCGCGATCATCACCATTTTGGTGCGCACACAGCTACGACTGCCGTTATTATGTGAACATTGTAATTAAACAAATGAGTATTTTTTACTTTGTTTTTAAGTTTGTTCCTTGACATTATTTAATTTTCAAACAGTGATTTATGGAAAAATTCTACATATTTTTAATTGGTCTTTTTTTAAATTATGTGTTCCGAAATTTCGGGGGGGGGGGGTTTCGACCCCCTGACCCCCCCCCCCCCCCGCTGGCTACGGCCTTGACCATAGTCGATAAAACAATTATATCTATTTAGAAAAAAACATCAGTCACAGAGTTATGGATAAAATAAGTTCATGTATAAATTTATTTACAAATAAACGGTATCAGATAACTGACACATAGCTTACTTTCTCCCAACAATATAAAAACATGTGTTAAAAGCTTTAAACATTAATGTCTAGATGACTCTGTCGGATAGCTACCAGCTGAGCAGCGCGAGCTTGACCCTACGCGCATCTGTGACTTTTAACAACGTAGCCTACTGCGTTTACCGCTAAACGAAAAATTGTATTTTCTCCTCAACCACTTGACATAAAGCAATAATTTAAAGTACTGGATTATTTAGTTTTTTTGAGCTTGATTTAATGGTGATAAGTAAAATTTATTTTGAGACAACAACTATTTTGAAAATAAAAAAATTGATTTTTTAAACACTTTTTATTCCATAACTTTTGAACGCGCATTTACTCGGAGATACGGGTGGTGTCATTTTATCCACCATTTTAAGCTAAATAAACCACAAAATTTTAATCAAAATCGTTAGAGCCGTTTTTGAGAAATTTTGATTTTTGACGATTTTTGAGGGTTTTGGGGGGTAAAATACCCTTAAAAATAAAAAATTAAAAAAAATGAAAAAAACGCCTGGAATTATCGTGGATGTGGACATATATACCAAATTTCATTAAAATCGGACCATTAGGGCATTCTCTAGCTCTGTTTACATCCTGACACACACACACACACACACACACACACACACACACACACACACACACACACACACACACACACACAGAGACATCACTCCGAAAACCACTTTTTTGGACTCAGGGGGAACCATAATGGATAAATCCACCAACAACTCAAATTCGAAAATTTTGACGAAAACAATACTTTCTCCATATATTATGGTATAGGGGGAGAAAGTAAAATTACACATCGCTTACAAAATATATATGTCTGTGAGCTAAGCCAAGAGAGTGTGTGGATCACAAATTTGTAGTTCCCAAGGAACTAAGCTTAGGCCTAGTTGTTTCGTAATTAATGCTTATCACATCTTGACTTCTTTTCAATCGGTTCGTGTGAGGTAGACCGTTCTAACCTGCTAGATCGACACTATCAATAGCAGTTTGGTTTCCAAGTAGACAGATCGAGATGTCTAATTGTAGGTTTCACAGCTGAGGTGCGAGCTGGGGGTGATGCAACAATGGAATCCCCCCCCCCCAAGGTCGGTGCCGCCCCTCGTTGCAGCCATGAGGAATGACATCCTGGGGGTGTGGGATTGTTTCGTTGGTCAATGAAAAGTATGATTACATAATCTTCCTGAATAGTTTAATTTCAGTAAAATTATCGCATAAAAAGTTACATTTATAAAAAAAATAACGTTTTACCTACCTAACGGTGAGTTGAAATATGCAACGATGAATAAAAATCCTATATTCAATGTATGAAAGAACCGTAAAGAATAAGATGTATGATTTTTTGAAGAGATTAGCTGACTTCTTTTTGCCTTACTTTGCCGAGACTTTGCCCCGTCCACATAGACTATTGATCTGTGCGTGGATCGTATTAGACAAAGTAAGTATCTCAAGTAAGTAAGTAAGTAAATCAAGTAAGTAAGTAAGTAAGTAAGTAAGTAAGTAAGTAAGTATTAGACAAAGTGAGTCGCTACAGTACAAGGTCGAAGGAACTGATAAAAGTCACTGACTGAAAGCGGATTCGAACCCATGACATCGCTACTTTGGTCTCGAAGTCCGGCGCGCTAACCACTACGCCACCGACTCGCCGATTTGACAGCAACATTCTGTAACGGAACCCAAACATTTATGGAGCCTAGTTTATTCAGGACATTTTAAAGGTAGCAAGAAACGTTGCCAATAGAATTAGGAAAAGTATCATTTGCTTCATCAGAGCTTTGTTCTACTCTGGTTGTCGGGGGCGGAAGTATTTTTTATTTATTTATTTATTTTTTTTTTTCAAGTGGGATCTCCCTACTTATAGGGTTTTGTAATATTAGTAGAACTGATTCACCTATCATGTGTTACTTGTGCTCCATATTTACACAGCAAGAGTTACAGTAAATTGGTTTCAAACAAGTATATTCCATGAAAATTCTATTCAATTAGTGTGTACATAGCCAATTATATAACACCCTAGTGCCGGGTTGACCGATCCTTGCTCGTTGATTGTAATTCACATTTATGGTATACAGACCATTAAGTTTACACTAATAACTAACCTTACCTCTTCTCAGTTAACATCAGCTGTTAAAAACCAATGTTTAAAATTAATAGTACCAGGTAAACCGAGCCTTGCTCGTTGGTTTTAATTCACTTTTGTTATAGTGTCATGGTAATCAAGCTATAAATCTACCAGACTCTTTACAGATAACAGCTTTTTAAACTGCTTAAAATTAATTTTACTTTATTTTGGTTTACTTTTAGTTGTTATTTTGTTACCAAAATAGCAACCAACGTTAAAAATTACTATTTGAAAACTTAAATTTCGACCAAATTCGATTTTTTCTGAGATTGAGGCCATTTATAAACTTATTTTTGGGCCAAAACACTCTTAAATGCAAAGTTTAAGCAAAATCTAACCGCTACATTTCGAGATCGTGGAACACACATCCCTTCAGACATTGCTCGTATTATAGTATAGGATTATTTTATTTAGCTTTCGTTATTATTTTGTTACCATAATGATGACCCATAAGAGTGATGTTAAAAATTGCTATTTTCAAACTCTTTTTTAGACTATAAAAAAGATTTATCCTTAGGTTCATTGAGGCTGTCTCTAAACTTATTTTTGGCCCAATCTTAAATTTTAACCTTTAGAGTTTGGGTTCAAAATAAAATACATCGCTACAGATACCCCTCGTTAAAGTGTAGGATTTAGAACGAGCACCAGAGCATCTCCGACCCTTCCCTCCGCCCGCCCGCGCCGGGTGACTCACTGCTCGGCATCGCCGTCGGTTCAGACGCGGGTTCGTCGCTCTCGAGGACAAAGCGTGATCGAGACGTGAGGCTCGTATTGAGATGTCCTTCCTCCGACAATGCCGCAGCATTGGTCCACATCTCCACTAGGACGTGACCAATGGCCGAGCTACGTGCTGCAGCTACGTGTACGTGTGGGACCACGTCGCGGCGGCGGCGCACGAGACCCGCGCCGATCCTGGCCATCGGAGACCGGAGAAGCGGCGGTAGAGGATGGATTCCGCAAGAAATTAACGTGGTTGGGACCAAAGCATCCGCCATACTCAATATTTGTCATTTGCTATATTTACTTACAGAAAATTTATGATTTGGTTAAGGTCGTACTTAACCTTCCTAAGGTATCCTTTTGACAAAAGATGACAAACATAGTTTACCCAAAGTAGTTTGACAAAAATGAGTTTACCCGATTTTCAAGTCCAAAGTCCGTCAACGTCCGGAGCTCATTGTCAGCCTTGCTCTGTAACTATATTAGATTTATGGATACTGTAGCTAGTATTTTTTTGTTAATGCTGTTCGGTATTTTTGTATGTAATAATACCAGGGGAACCGAGCTCATGCTTGGTAAAACTATTTGGTGAGTTAAGTGGTAAGTGTCACGTGCCTTTCTCAGACAAAGCTCGTTCACTTCACTCGTCAGGCCTAATTGTGCTGCACTTTGGTATATGTTGAACCACAGGTTGAACATGTAACATTGGTTTATGTGTACAATTATCGGCTTTTTATGGTTAAATTAAAAAAAAAATATGTATAAGGATAACTGAGAACTTTGAAGAACTGTAGAACGGAAACCGGATTTTTCCAACGTTTTCCCCAACCATTGGACCACCCCACTCCAATCGATTCCACGTGGCCAAAAACCCCATAAAAAAACGGGGAAATATTTTACCCGTACAAACAGTGCTTGTTTTAGAGTATAAGATTTCGTAAAGGTGAACCAATATCATCAATGCTGAACAAACCAGACCTAACAAAACTATAACTATAACAAACTGTTGACGCATTTTGGCCACTATCTCGTCGACCTGCCTGTAAGACGTGTTAAAAACTATTTCAACCTAAATACCTGAATACCTAAATACCTTAATAACCTACATACCTAAATACCTTTTTGAATTTTTACAAAATGGTCTAGAAAGGTCTTTAGGGTATATTGTTTTAAACCATATGACCTTAAAATGGGTGGTACCTAAACGACAAATACCTGATGCGGTCAGCAGCGAGACAAGGAGTTTAAAATGAATAATGAATTTACACCAAAGGTTTGAGTATAAAGTAAAAAATTAGAAAACTGTGGAACATCTATAGGCCTACAAATTCTTCATAATAAGGAATTACCATTGACGTGAATAGATTAAAATCGAATTAATGAAGGATAATAGTATAAGGAATAAATAAACTTGTAGCCAGTTAGAAAATATGATAAATCTTCAAGGGGATTATGTTAAAAAGTGTAAAAACATTTTTTTAAACCAATTTGTGAACCATGGCATTACTATTTCGATTTCAAAGTTATTTTTCAGTTTAAAACTTCTTTTATCTAAGAAGGAAACAAATGCGGCAACCGATGAGATTTAGACCCACGGCTTGTCTTATAGACACTACCATTTACTCTATTCGACTTCACAACACCTTACTCTAGGTCGAACCACACACAGACACGCGTGGTTGTTCCTGTTGTGATCGCCGCTCTAACTCCGCGGCCACGAGCGTCACGTAAGCGATCGTGACGCGTTACGATACATTACCTTGCGTTACCCCCGTGTCACGCCCACTCCGATCCCTTGTGTCACCGCACTTCCACCTTTCGCCGAAAACAACGCCGGCAACTGGCGGTAGATAGCGCTCCAGTCGGCCTACATCCACTAGTGTAGTACAGATTGTGAGCTTTTCCTGAAATCTGAAAGATATTTTCTTTCAGGACATAATTTTAAGTAAACAAATAAATGAACGGATGACTTCACGGAGGTTATTTGACATATTCAAAGCTAAATATCTGACAAAAGATTACGTGAAAAACTATAAAATTACTACAAAAAAATTTAACGACATCCATTTGTCAAATACTTATGACCTAAGGAAGTTGTGGACCATTGATAAGGTTATACAATCCATTATTAACCCCTTAAACCGAGCGTTACCATTTTGGTAACACAAATATGGCGCAATATCTTAAACCAGTTTTGGCATGATATTCCATAGTTCTATTGGCATTTTAGAGTAAAAATATGGTTATTTTGCATATTTCAAAGCCTTAGTGGCACACACACAGTAAACACTAGTAAAAAGTAGAAAAATCAGTGTTGGCCAAGGTGCAACTCTCAAAGAATCAACCGATCCCGTCAACTTCCACGCAAGCCTGCCACCGTTTATTTAACGTGGGCCCTGACACCATCGTTGACACACATCGGCTAACGCCGTTGGCACTATTTCAGAAAAAAAAATAACGAATTAAAGACATCTGTTTGTCTAATACAACATGATCTAAGGGAATTGTGGACCTTTGATAAGGTTATACAACCCATTATTAAGGTATAAAGCATAAGTTTTACTTTTATTTTATACCTTAATTTCCAGACAGGATATTTCGCTTAACTAGTGTATTATCATAACTAGGTGGTGTGTGGTGTGCATACCTTTAAAGTTAGACATCGAAAACAAATATATAGTACCACCAATATTGGTCAAACAAATTATTTTATGACATTATGATTTCTTCTGGATGCTCTAGTGTGTGAGTCGTCCACCTGGCTACATTTTTGTGCGAGTATGCATCTCCCAATCCCTTTGATGCTATGGTAAAACGGCTGACGTCTAGTCACCCACCGCGCCAACCGCCGAGGAGCTTCCCCGACCTTGAGTTACGCAGGAGGTGGACTGATCTGCACGCCGTCTACCGGCGTCGGCGGTGACTAGCAACTCCGCGGATTAGCTCACAGCGCCGTGACGTCACAGAGGAGATGAAATGGGATTGTTCAAAGGAACAGACAGTCTCAACGAATGGTAGATCTATTTCGAAACAGCTTTTATGCAGGGTGCAGCTAGGCTGAAATTTTGAAAACTAATTTTATAACAACCAAAAATTCAACGGCAATATGTTTTTCTCCGAGTGGTTTATGTAAAGTTAAATTTTGCAATGAGGGATTTAAGTGTTTCTTTATCTCCCTAGGGAGGTAAAACTATAATTTGTCCCAAATCAAACAAAGTAAGTCTATAAGAATAACAGTGGAAATGTGGCAACACAGTGCTGTGAAAACTGGAAAAACTTTCGCTTAATTAGGAGAGGAAGCAAAACACCAGCTTATAGCCTGACAACTAAGATGTCAAGTTTCGAGGTTAGATAACGAAGAAAATAATACAATGGATAGTGATGGATTGTAAGTGCTTAACCAAATGTTTATGGGTTAAGGGAATATGTTGTGTAAATTTCAGGAATAAATTAATTTTCTCCCTCGTGAAAACTTTTCTCAATTTTCCCCAGGGAGTCAAATTTGCAATTAATTCCCTTAAATCATAAATAACTATTACACATAAATAAGGGTTATGACCTATACTATTGCATAAAAGTTCACACTCAAGAACTATATCCCAACACACTCAAAGAAAATCCGATAAATTTGCGTAACGTTTTTTTTTCAAATATGGATTCCAACCACTCAATGGAACTTTTCCAAACAAATCAAATCAGTTTTGCCACGGTGAATGTCTGACACAATATATTTTTTGGCGGGATTTGATGAAAACATTTGTAAATAAATTGAATTAAGAATCACATTAGTACAGTACTTGTATCTAAAAGACAAAAAAGACTGGAGAATATTAAACATTGTATATTAGCGTGAATGTATGTGTGGTGTTGAAGCAAAGAGGCGAAGGAAACATTTGTTTAATATCTTACGGGGATATTGATATTAAATGAAGGGTTGATATTCAAATCATTACCATATAATTTTTAAGTTAGTCTTGTTGAAGTAACAGTAATAATTATTAATTGAATGAATCATTATATTTTGACTGCTGTAATAACAAATGCTAGCAATGAAGAAAATATGTTTGTTACAACATAATTTTAAGCTATTTGGTTTCATATCAAGTGAATTAATGGGAGACATTTGATCATTACTTGTTACGTTGTAACTATGCTTTACAATTGTTATTTATTATGATTATTTTTAGAACAAATTTAAGGACTATGGAGGTCATAAATAATTAATCGTATTTTCGTGTAACGTGGCTAAACAAAGTAAAAACCTTAATAACTGAAGTATATACTAAGTGATTGAAAGGTTATTGAATATTTTAGAATCGAACTACTGTATTTGTGGCATAGCAAAACTATTTTTATTGCAAAATTATATGTTAATTATTTGAATGTCAACCCTTAATTTAATAGCAATAACCCCGTAAGATATTAAACAAATGTTTCCTTCGCCTCTTTGCTTCCTCACCACGCATACATTCATGCTGATACACAATGTATAATATTCTCCAGTCTTTTTTTTGTATTTTAGATACAGATACAAGTACTAATGTGATTCTTAATTCAATTTATTTATAATGTGATTCTGGTAATCTACTAGATGATATCTTTCTAACCGTAGGCCTATGTGTGAATTTCCCCAGCGATAAACACAAGCTGAGGAAAAAAGGAGGAAAAGAAATATCCCTGCCTTAATATATACAGCAGTACAGTAGATAGATGTGTAGATTTAACGACGGTGAGTACTACATCACTGAATAGAGCCAAAATAAACTTTTACCTTCTCGAAATCTGAAAATGCCACCGAGCCCCCCCCTTAATTTGCGTGCCTGAGTCATCGGGTCAGTTGCATCAAACCGTAAGTTGCTCCACTCGCGCACAATTTTTCACTAATTGGTGAACACTGGACTAGTTACCGATGCTAATGTGCTCGCGCTGAGGTTACTCGACGTGTTTGGATATAGGAGGACAACTGTGTCAAACTCGCTCTAGGGTTGTTCCATATACAGGGTGTTTGAGAACAAGGGCGGCACGGAAGTATGCCTACTGGGAGAGGTTTTGCGAGGGTTTAGAATCTGGTATTTGGTAACTTTTCATAGAATCATTCAACTAAAATTATTTAATATCACCTAATTATTTAACAAAGTTAAATGACATATGTGTCTTTAAAATCGAATGTTAAACATGCAGGAAACATTATTTATGGCACTCTTAAATTGGAAATTTAGAAGCTAAAAATGAATTCATAGTAAAATATAAATTTACTTTGGGAGCCCCACAACTAGTTTTCAACATCAAACATATAGGTCTTTTTTGAAGAGGGCCTCTGCTATTAAAATTTATCAAACACGAATTAATTGTTTATAAAGCAGTTACTAGCAACGAACAAGTCAAACATTGCCCATACGAAATATTAAACTGAAGGCTTATCAGCCGTTATCTTATCTCACGTATCCGAAAATTGCCTGTTATGGCCCGGACCTATGCAACATTGCATTTTTGTTGTCATACTTTCGATACATTGGTAATTTTTTTCTTGTTAACATTAAATATGATATCTATTACTCTACTACGACTCTAAAATCTAATCTAACCTAACTTGACCAAACCAGTTTTGTGCTCAACGGAATAGATTGGGTAACACGCAAGTGCGATTAAGTAAAGTTTGATAATATAACGTGTTAAAAAGTTGAATGGAAAATTCGATGGGCACAATGTACATGTTTATCGTTTATTCATAGCCCTCTTAATCAATCAACACGTATTTGGTAATAGCCTGTTTTGGGTTCAGATGATTTTAACGGCGGAGGCCCTCTTCTAAAAAAGACTCTGTAATATTTCCTACAGTTGAGTTCAGTAGTTGTCTTTAATTCGATTTGGATAAGTAATAAATATATTTCATTATTAAAACGGGTTTGTTAAATTTTACTCTTGCCAACAGCAGGCATGAAGTTCCGTGTAACCTTATAATTCTTTTAGTCGGTTGATGATCATTCAATTGAGCTATTAATTAATGATCCTGACATCTGATCCATCACACTTATCACTCTTATCCTTCAGTCATATCGACTTATATTCTGAGCAGAGTGCGTCAGAGTGGTCGGAGTCTTAAGTACAGTAATGTATCCAATTTATCAGGTAACACATATTACGTTGCATGCTGTCTTAATGTATTTACTTTTATACTGTATGTAAAGAGATAGTTATCCCCAAGAAGACAATTATTTAATATTTGAATGTTACTGTCAGGGGAAAATAAAATGCAGTATTAACCTTTGTCTATTTTTATGTTTCCGAAAAAACACAATGTAGCACATGTACCACGTTTCTTAAAATACCACAATACCAACAGTTGAACTTAAATATTCCTAAATCAACAATCCGAATCCTTCAATTGGACCGACACTCGTCATATCTCCATGACTAATTCTCCATCAACCATTTCGCAATCACTCGTTAAGCCTTTCAATCATGACGAATGTCCGCAACAATGGAGGGGTGCGATGGAGTGACAACGAGATCTAGGCACAATGGTTAATTAGGTTGCGACAGCAGATCACTCTGTCGACCAGCGGCCGCGAGAACCGTAGACCTTGGGGAGTGGCAACCTGGGGGGAGGGGAGGAAGAGGAAATGACAATGGGAAGTTGGATATCGACGATCGGGAGATACAATCCTGGGAACGGTGAGTCTGGGATTGGAAGGAAATCTGATTGCTCAAGAAATTGTCTGGAGCTAACTTGGCCAGCATTATGGATTGAACATCCTGGATGCAAGGAATAACATTATCAGTGATGTAAATTAAAGTTACTAGGTAATTTCTGGGCATATTCTTCAGAAGGTTTTTTTTCAATTTTTGTCATTGGGAAAAGTCGTTTTTACCATAGATAAAGCAGACCTCTTTTTGCATAAAATTACTCAAAGAAAGTTCTATGAGAGGTTACTGCGAAAGGTAATTCGGGGAATACCAATCACTTGATTAATAACTTTTGTTCTGGCTACTTCATTGCCAACATTATCAATTTTGCTCAATGTAACTTGAACTATACAACTAAATTGTTGCGAACATTTTCCATCAATGATTAGTAAACAAAATTCACGACGTTTTGGGATCTGGAATCTGATCCCGTTTTCAGGTGGAAGAAATACCAAGTGTCCGACTCCAGGTTCGCCTGGTGTGGTTTTACTAACTTTGTTATGTTCTAGGTACCTGTTATGTTCTTCTTTTGTTATGTTCTTCAACCTGAAGTTTGGATCAGATTCCAGATCCCGAAACGTCGTGAATTTTGTTTACTAATCAGTGATGGAAAATTTCCTCAACAATTTAGGCTACTAAACAATAACATGAACTCACCATCACCAACAATGAACTTTAAACAAAGTATAACTAATTCTGTTTATATATGTGGAGAGTAATTTCCTGAAGACCCCTAGGTTTTCGGTGCGTTAGTGCATCAATACTTTACTTTTAGGAGAAGAAAAAAAAGTCAAACGCACTCACTGTTATTACGGAGACCGGCGTAATCATACTGTTTGATCTACGAGATGTTCGATATAGGACGGACTGGTGGAAGTAGAGAAATGTGTCGAGACTCGACCGTTGAAGGTAACAGTTTAAACTGCCAAAAATGCATGTCATCCTTAGTTGGATATAGCACGATCAAAAGCGGGGCTGTATCGGTACGTTTACCTTTTCTGAGATGCCCAGTGTCCCTTCTGAAATTTAATATTCAGTAATTGTAATGTAGCTGGTAACTAATACGAATAGTAAACTATGTCTAATCTCAGTTTGTTTTGTGCATCAAGATAATTCTGCTTCAAGATCATCAGTTTTGCTTTTGAGTATTTTTCGCCAAAGACATATCCAGGTGATATTGGTCTTTTTTCACGCTAGAAAAATCGTACCCTAGCAAGTTACTCCCAATAAAAAAATATTGTTTGGCGAGTATTTTAAGAGGACATCCAAGTAAAAGCCAAATAATAATCAGTGCAGATAAAAAAATAAATAAATAAAAAAGATCGATATTTGTGATTAAAACTAAATAAATTCTTGTAAAATACATATTTTAAAATATTAATAATTGCTTGATCGATAAGCAATTTAAACAAGCAACCCAAGTAATAGTAAAGGTAAATTTTAAAACACCATTTACGCTTTTGAATGTAATCAAGATGGTTTTTAAAAGTCATTCAAAGCCAGTAGAACATAAAGTTGTATTTCCATCAGCATTATTATCGATACTACAAGCAGACAATACATTGAGTAATCCCTACCAAACAAGTCAAACTAGTGAGACAAAACAATAACATAAACAACAGCAGGCAGTGCAGAGAAAGACAAATTATCTTTTGCTGAAATAAAAACCAATTCATTTCATACTAAAATTAAGGCTGCGGTCTACCCCAGCCAAAACAACAACAATGCCGAATGAATGCCGCCTCGCGGCCGTAGCGCTAGGCGAGTTTGATGGCTGCAGAGGTTTACGGGGATCGTGTTTCAGAACTAACCGATTAAGATAGAGATTGGCTGTTAACTTTTTCTAAAAGTAGAAAAAAGGATCTAGTCGGCTATCTTTTTTAGAATTTTTAAATAAAATTTCTAATTTCAGTAATAACTGTCTAAAATCATCTGTACGGGGATAGTATTTCAGAATTAACCGATTAAGATAGAGATTGGCTGTTAACTTTTTTATAAAAGTAGAAAAAAGGATCTAGTCGGCTATCTTTTTAGAATTTTTAAATAAAATTTCTAATTTCAGCTATATAACTGTCTAAAATCATTTGTTTTGTCTTGATTTTTAACTAAAGTTTTCTATTGGTTTTTATGAACTAACTACAAAAGTGTAGCAAAGGGAAATTAGTACCGTTATTCTTCTTTAATATGACACCCTATTTATAGCTCTAGGCTTCATTTAGCAGAAGATAACACGATTCTAAACAACCCTTGCATTTGGGTGCGCGCCAGGGGAAGAACGGGGTGGTCCCGGGCTTCGGTCTACCCCTTGTCTTATCGTGTTATCTTCTGCTAAATGAAGCCTAGAGCTATAAATAGGGCGTCATATTAAAGAAGAATAACGGTACTAATTTCTTTCTGTTACACTTTTGTAGTTAGTTCATTAAAACCAATAGAAAACTTCAGTTAAAAATCGAGAAAAACCAGATGATTTTAGACAGTTATAGCTGAAATTAGAAATTTTATTTTAAAATTCTAAAAAGATAGCCGACTAGATCCTTTTTTCTACTTTAAAAAAAAAAGTTAACAGCCAATCTCTATCTTAAGAGGTTAGTTTTAAAACACGATCCCCGTAAACCTCTGCATTTACAAAACTAAAAAACAGATGATTTTAGACAGTTATTACTGAAATTAGAAATTTTATTTAAAAATTCTAAAAAAGATAGCCGACTAGATCCTTTTTTTCTACTTTTAGAAAAGGTTAACAGCCAATCTCTATCTTAATCGGTTAATTCTGAAACACGATCCCCGTAAACCTCTGCAGCCATCAAACTCGCCTAGCGCTACGGCCGCGAGGCGGCATTCGGCATTGTTGTTGTTTTGGCTGGGGTAGACCGCAGCCTTAATTGTTATTACTTAACATGAACAATAAAAGGATTTAACCCTGTAGTCTACACTAAAAAATAATCTTTAGACATCTTGAATGAAAAACCGAACATCAAAAGTTAAGCTTTTCAACGTAATCAACGTAGTAAAGAAAAAAAACTATTGCGAGAATATTCTTCAGCATTGCGTAGATATGAGTAAAGAGGAAGTTGTGATAGTATTACTGTAGTAACCGTTCTCGAACGCACGCTACGCAGACAGCGGTCACACGGACATTTCAACTAGGCGATGTGCTGTAGAAAGTGGGATAGTTGGTAGGACTGCTAGCTCCCATGTCCTCTACACGCAACGTTTGTGTGAGAGCCCTTGCCTGATTGCCTGACCGACGCGACATATTGTGGAATGACCATCACATATAGAGCGCACAGTAGGCTAAGGTCGCTAGGCGATTTTAACAGGCATTCTACTCATTTTTGAGTGACTTCAATACAAGAAACTTTATTCTTAGTTGATAGATTAACAAAGGTATAAAAAAACTAGTAAGAATATTTGAATTTGTTTGAGGTTAAGATTTATCTTAATGACTTTTTTGGTCACATTGATTAAAGGGTTTTTAAATTACAGTTTGTTATCGAATCAAAAAAGAATTTTTTATGTGGCCTACTACAAATTGGAGTCTCAGAAATATAACTTTCATAGATATTTATATATTTAATAAATTCATAGTTTATTTTAAAGCGTTTTTGTCTAGTATACGATTTTCCTTGGACTTGTCATCTAGATCTAGAAAATTGTTTGAATTTCTTTGCTATTTGGAAAATGGCACTTAGTAACTCATCAACATATTAACTAAATTTTAAAAATTTTAAAATAAAAAATATAGGTAATGTTTGTTAGATTTTTTTTAGAACAGGCACCCATGACTTTAACTAACCATACATCATAGTATTAAATTGTTTCGTGTATACTATGCTTCATTTGAGACGCAAGTTAAACACGTGAAAAACAAAATAAGGGTGGACGTGTATGAGCTTACCCATCCATACATGTGTGTGGCCAATATATTTTTTGTTAGTCTTAAATTTTTATTAATATACTCGTTATTCTATAAAACGATTAAGGTACACATTTTTATGAGTTTTGCTTATATATAATCTGTATTAGTTTTTATATGTCTTAAAGTTCTCAGTAGGTATCCCAAGATCAACACAGAGCTGAGGAGTCACGTCGACTAAAATCTTACTCCACGCCAAAAATGTTTGGACTTCAAGTCCAACTTTCTTCCAATGGAGGCATAGGAAAATTGTTGAGTAAGCTTTACTTTTCGACCATTTGTATTTTGCGTTTGTTTAACCTTTGCATATGCCAATAACCTTTGAAACAAAGACTTTGTGATTTAAAAATAATATTTATATTTAAAAAGAAAAGTGAATAATATACTATATAGTACAAGGTACGTCTGTGGCGATGTATTTTAACCGACCTCGAAATATAGCTGGTAGATTTTGATTAAAATTTGCATTCAAGAGTGTTTTATCCCAAAAAATAAGTTTAGAAACAGCCTTAACTCTAGAAAAATCAATTTTTTTCTAAAACTAAGTTCAAAATTTGTAATTTTTGACATTGGTCTTATGGGTTGCCATTTTGGTATAGAAAAAACAACGAAAGATAAAAAAAAATGAAATAACGCTACATTCAAGCATTCTTTATAAAAAAATGTTAACTATGAAGAGGTGTAGTTGGTTGTTGGTGTAAAATTAATATTTTGCCTATACCATGATACTATAACGAAATTGAATTAAAACCAACGTGCAAAGCTCGGTCAATCCGGTACTGTCTAATGAAACTGATTATACCTGCTTCATTGAAACCAAACAATAACATAAAAATGAGTATATTTTTAATTATTCTTTATCAACGTTATCAACCAGTTCTGTACCTCCCATGCCGTGGGACCTCCGTAACCAACGCAGCATAACCTTCTCTCATCGAGCATGAGAGCGACCAGACTCAACAATGAAAAGCTTATCATTCCTGGAACAGCTCTCCAGATAGGAGGTTTACCCACGGGAAATTACACCTTATGATGGTTATGGGCCACAAACTTTTAATTTTTAAGAAATTCCAGAAATGAAACGATTATCTAACTGTTGTTTGTTTCATAACTGATGTTCTTGGGAAGTCATTGAATTAGATTTTTATAAAGGGCTTATGGGATACTGTTGCAATGTACATTTTAGTCTTTTAAAACAGGCTTTGAAATTATAACATGTTAGGTTAGGTTAAGAAATCCGTCTTTGTTATGGAATCAGGAATAAGCAGACGTTTCTTTGGAAATGAGAGTATAATAAATCCTTATATATAATGCGTGAATAATTTTTTGTGAACACAACTTCTCTCATCTTGTTTCTTGATAAATTTTGAAGTTCGAGGTGAAAAAATCTGTCTCAGTTAATGGGTTTTGCGATGAATTTTTTGCGACCATGGCAGACATTAAAGTTTCATATTTGTCCATGAGATTGCCTAACCTCAATGTTATACCGTTTATATGCATGTTTTCCATATGTTTGTTTCAGGGCGTATCTAATGTAAAGAGAACCCGTCAAGTTAATTTAATGTTCAAAGTCTTACAGGTTAAACCTTTTTCTGTATACCACTTTGTATGGTGACGTTTGAGGTGCAAAAAGAAGCACTTGCAACAATTAGGAAAATTTATACAGAACCAAACAAGTAGGGGCATCCTTATGGGGAAGTGTGACCCCCCCCCAGGAACTCAGTATCAGCCCAACTTTTTATTCAATGATTATGATTATTGGTTGAATGAAAACAGATGGATAGAATAATTTTGCATAAGTTTGCCCTTTTTTAATAAACAAATATGCTCATTTTGACAATTAAAAGGAAGAAATAACGATTTCATGTGGCAATCTGAAGGAATCCTTTGTTTTGCTTTGTCTTTTGGGATCGAAACAATAATCTTTGAACATGGGATGTCCCTACTGATTTGATTATATGGTTACGTCGCGACACACGTGAGTTAGGCCTAAGCAAATTAGGGTAGATATAATTTAGCAGATTACACTTGGCAAATATAAACTGAATTTATTTACTGGCATTCAATGTAAATGATGTACACATAATGAAAGGTAAGTAATGAATTGGAAAACAATTAAATATAAATATGATTTAAATGAAACGTTAAGACTTGTATCCAGTAAAAAAGGAATGTGATAGCGAGACGCCGAGGTGTAACGTATGACAGACAACGAAGGGTTGACTTGAAGGCGAAGGCCTAAACAATAAACCCCCTCCTCAACCCCTACAGCCGGCGTCATCATTATAAATTCATCATAGGACCATCAGTTCTATTATCTACTCTGAACTCCAAGTCTGAAATTAAAATACCAGCTCATTGTGAAGAAATTTTGGGATTCTGGAAAATAGACAGGGTAACGTATTGCGCTGAACTGACCCCCCCCCCCTAAAATTTTGGAACTAGAATTTGTAGGAGACTCGTTAAGCAACCAAAAATTACCTTTATATTTAAAAATTGAATGATGAGAAGACACACCTACAAGGATTTATTTTTATTCAAATAGAGACTTACAGTGAGTTTCTAATTACATGTAGTATTCATCAGCGAAACCTAAAAATCGAAATGGTATTCATTAGCCATCAACTCATCCAATATTATGGAAGTTGAGAAAGGAGAAAACCCTCATTCCAGTTCAATTTAAATTGCAAGATCATATGTAAAAAAATCATATAATCTCGTTCAATAGTACTTAAATAAAATTTAAAAAAATACGAGCTACATAAATTTAAAATTTTAAATCCTACGTATGTAGAAAATGTTTATCACTATAAAAGTAATACACTATGCTTTTATAATACAATACAAAATACCGGGTGCGGCAAAAGTCAGCGCACCGCTGCAGGCCGGTGAGCATCATTGGTTATATCTCACGCTATTTTTATGACCCAGGAGTTACAGTTCAGGCCGGTATATGGAGTGGAGGTGTGATAGGACCTTACTCTTATCTTGACACTGTGAATGCGGAAAATTTCCTGGAAATGCTACATGAAGTGATCTTAAAGTTGGAAAACCGTCCCAATTATGAACAGTTGCGACGTCGTCCGATTATTTTGCAGCAAGACGGAGCACCTTCGCACCTTTTTAAATTATAACTTCGACGAATGAATTGGAAGAAGAGGAACTATTGATTGACCTGCTACGTTCCCAGACCTAACTCCTTGCGATTTTAGCATGTGGGGTTTGTTAAAAGAACACGTGTTTTCGGAGGAACCTCAAAGTTTAATGAGACATTTTGATGTGTTATTCACACAAAAAATATGCAACAAAATCTGTAAATCAGTGTTGGAATGCAACCTTATTAACACTATTGACAATAATGGTGGTCACTTTGAGCAGCTTCTCTAACATGTACCGGTACATTAAAATAATACTGTTTTAGTTGTGTTTAATACTATCTACAGTTTAACTGTATTTTCGGTACGCTGACTTTTGCCGCAACCTGTATTAATTATCTTAACAAAAAATTTTAAAAGTGCAGCAAAGCAAATTTTTTTAAAAAACTTTTGTTCATAAAAGTCAGGGCTGCTAGTTGCATGAAAATTAAGACGTAGTTATTATTGAGGTTTACAAGGAATAACACAAACTCCCCAATAAAAGTAGTTACTTTACTTACCCATTTAGTAAACAAAAGGTTTAATCAAATGGACGGTGCAGGCTAACGCATGAACGCGTGAACGCATTGCGCGTTATATCACGCTTAGGTAACGCGGCCGCGGTGAGTGTGCGTTATCAGTGACCTTGGAGGGGGGTCGCCCCCCCCCCCCCCAAGGGGGCACCACTCCCGCGTATAAGAGATGCCCCGCCGCCGCTTGGACATAGTGACCGGTGACTTTACCAAGTGAACAATGGCTTTTCTAACACAGGTAACCAGTTTGTGATCTGATACTGGTGGTGAAATTGATAATTAGAAGTTTAAATTTAATTTCTATTAATTTAGTCGATTTATTTATTTTAATTGAGTATTTCTGATTGGAAATTTGGTAAAGTATTTTATATTTATAACTATTTAAGTTTTTCTATGAAAAGGTGTTATGGTGTCGGTTAAGATATTTCATTCTGTAAATGAACTTAAAGTTGTTAAGCTGTTAAATGTATTTTAATTTTCAATTTATATTGATAATACAATAACACGATTTCTAACATAGATGAAATAAATGTTAAGTTTGATAATAATTGAAAAATATCAAACGTTCAATGGTTAAAATATTGTAAAGCAATCGGTGAAATTTAGTACAATTTACATACAAATAAAAAATAATATTAAAACTTATAAAAATATAAATACATCGTAAAAAATATATTAATAAAAATAATTAATGAAATAGACAAATTAAAAATATATCATGTTAACGTAAGTTTGTTAAACAAACTACAAAAATTATCTTAATGAATAATTTGATGAATTTGTACCTTTAGAGAGAATGTATAACACGTATTAGTACAGTGGTAATTTTTTGTAACTATAATTTATCTTAGACTAAATCATAAGCTTTAATAAATCAACAGAATTCGTACATCCTTGTAGGTACAGTAAAAGGATAAATAATGTTTCCTCAGTTTTAAAAGATTTTCCGCACTCCAGGCAAGCTCTTTTATACATTTTAATTTACAATAACTAGCCAAGTTAAATATGCATATAAAACAAATAAATCGTCCAAACTGTAGACGTGTAATACAAACCAGTGATAAATTTTAAACATTGAATACAACCACAGGGTAAGTAATACATACTTCTCTGTGATACAACTAAGCAAACCCTTAATTTGGAGAATTAATGGAGGTTTTTCATTTGGTAACGAACACAATCTAAGGGAAATAGCTAGTTTTCACGATACAGTAGCAGTAAATTCGTTTAGATATCTTGTTTTATGTGTACTTTTAAAATAATTTGTAAAATCTTTTTCGATTCAGTCCGCTTGCAAAGGTGATTTGCATGGTTTATTACTTAAAGGTAACATGCAGATGACGTAACGAACTACAGAATACTATTACGTTTCGCCTAATTCATTTTGGGAGTTTCTTTTTGTATGTATGTTTCAAGATTGTTTTTCCTTAGTTCTAAATTAGGTACATGGTTTGCTATGGTCAATAAACACTTAGTGAAATACTCAATGCTTTATATAATTTGAGATATGAGTCGTTTAAATTGGACGAGTTTGAGACGAGTTACGCCCACGCGGACCAACGTAAGTTTTATTCGATTTTGAGAGGGTAAAATGTTGATGTAAACCTCAATAATTAGAAGCTCCTAACGGTACCGGACATATGCAGACGACTCGCCGAAAGTGGTGCCGGTGACGTCATCTTTATTATCTTTATTGAAATTGACAGATGAGTTGGTTTGTTGTGGTTGAAACAGCTGGAGGTGTCGGTGACGTCACTAGGGTTTGTTGATGTCCGATACCTGGTAGAATATTCTAAATACCTTAAAGTAAACTATGGAAATATTTGTATTTTTCTCGTATCTAACAAATGTATAGACTAATGAACATATGTTTTAAGATTCTTTAAATTATTCACTGTTTTGTCTGATCCTGTTATTACTTTTTGATAAAGTGTCTATTTATTCTGCAGATTTATTAAAATACCGGCTATTTGTTGGATTCATGATCAATAACGATTGTTTGGATGTTTCTATTAAGTTTATTGTAACTTTATTTATTTAATTGTCTTAGTTTAGGTTTATGGACAAATCGGTAAGATTAAATACTCTGGTTCTTGATAGGAAGACAAAAATTATTGTGCTAAGTAGAAAAGTGAAAAACGAAAAAAAGTGCGAAATAGTCTCAGACCGGTACCTAAGCAAAAAAAAAAAAAAAAAAAAAAAAAAAAAAAAAAAAACATTCTAAATTAACAACAAAAACAACTGAAATTGTGAATATAATTTATTATGTGGTTCCTTAAATGAACATAGTTTTGAAGTGATTCCAATCATAGGAAACGGCAATTTTCTTATCTACAAGCAACTGGTTTTATTTACCAAAATATTATTTAATTCGTTTACAAATTCGTCGCTGCAATTTACATTCAAGTTAGAGCATGTATGCTAATCAAATAAAAATAAAATCGCCTATTAGAATGCATAGCGTGAATGCTAAGGATTTTTTTAACGAGACATCAGTGGAGTTTGCATATCCAATTAACAATTAACAAGACAAGTTTTAGGTTATAAAGAAGTTTTAATCCTCTACAAACATACCATGAAAATGTCAGCTAACAACTTACTTCCATGAACAAACCGACTGGACTGATATCATTTCATTGCCATATTTTTAAACGATGCTATGATTAATTTTTTTTCTCAGTACTATTAGATGAAATAAGTTCTTTAAAATTTGCGTTATTGACACTCGTTTTTTATGTTATAACTAAATAAAATAGCCACTTTGCCTCAAACTAAAGTTTAACAACTTTCTTATTACTTTTAATTAATTGACTGAAAATAAAATTAGGTTACATTCAACTGATGTTCAGCTTATTTTTATGGCAAGATAATATATTTTTAACTATAATGCTTATTACGCCTACTTTTGATTTATTTATTATTCAAATAAACACAATAACAAGCAAAAGCTTTACGATTAGGTCAAATATGAAAGAGTAATGGTTACAGGATATCGACACATGCACAATCTGTTAATAAACCCTAAAACATACGTATATAATTTTAGAACTTATAATAATATTGTTTGAAAAAAATTAAATAAACAGAAAGTTTAAAGTTTTTATAGATCTTACATTTTGCTACATTTTACTGTTTAATGGGGTTTAATTTTTTAACACTATGTTTGACAGGTTTAATCAATTATTTTTTCCGTATTCAAGTTAAATTAGACTTTCACTTCTCGGAACATGAAAAGAGTTATTTTTGGCTGTCAAATATTTTGTTTTGAAAAGTGAGAGATAATACAAGCATTAATAGTTTCAAACAATAAGAATAAATTAAAATTGTAAAAAGATATATAAATGCATTATATTACTAAGATGTACAATAGCTTCGCTAAAATTCACAAAAAAAATCTGATTATAGATGAAAACATATTATTATTTTAGTTTATTCTGATGATTACCTGTTTTTAATAAGCACTCATAAAAGTGATGCACATACAAGGTTATTTCATTTTATTTCAAACTAAAAACATAAAAGTACGTAATAGGAATAATGTATGCCGAACATTTGTTTGTTTGTTGATATTTATTTCCAGTGTAAATCACATGGTCAGTTCGTTAGAAAGGTTTATTGATTTTTTTGTTCAACAAGTTCACCGCGAATAAACGGTCATTAAGAACGCGACTTGAAAAAACTTTTAATTTTATTCCTATTCTTTTTTACTTAATTATACTATCATAAGGAAAACGTCGTTTGAGAGAACGCCACTCTATTAGCCTGAACTTCAAAATGCAGTTTATATCAATGAATCTAGGCTGGTAACCAAGAGAACATTTATTTATCATTTACAATATAAATACCATTTATTACTTTATGTTTGATTTCTTTGTTTAAAGTTCATCGTGGCATGGTGATGGTGAGTTTATATTATTATGTGGTAAATTATTGCGAACATTTTACATCACTGATTAGTAAAAACAAATTCACGACGTTTCGGGATCTGGAATCTGATCCCGTCCTCAGGTGAAAGAAATACATAGAGAATAATAAAGTCAGTAAAAATACACAAAGCGAACCTGGAGAAATAAGTAATTTTGGGACTGCCTTTTCTGTTTTAAGGTTTAGGTATGGACTTCTCCAGGTTCGCCTGGTGTGTTATTTTACTAACTTTGTTATATTCCAGGTATTTCTTCCGCCTGAAGACGAGATCAGATTCCAGATGCCGAAACGTCGTGAATTTGTTTTTACTAATCAGTGATGGAAATATTCCCCAATAATTTATCAAATAATAACAGGTTTGATTTATTATCGATTTCTTAGTTTGTATTAAAAACTTCATATTATGATTTCCGTTAGTGTTACTGGGTGGGCATTTTAAACATTTTGTATCCTGTATTGTATCAGGATTCCTGTGGAACAAGAAAATAGACGTTGGTCCGTCCACGACTGCGCCGTGCCACCCTGCATAGGCAACACCCATGCTGTGACCGTGTTGCTGCGCGTAGTGTTAAGGCGCTCAGAAGAAAAGCGCTAGCGCATTAAATTATTTTTGTCACGGGATTAACAAAATATACAGAACGAATGAAAAGTTGTTGTTAATTTTTAATCAATAACATACAATGCAATTGTTTTTATCAGATAAGAGGTTTAATTACTGTATTACATAGGCCTAAATTTTTGTTTAGGAATTAATTTTTTATGGAGCTTCGGTGTTCCTAAGATGATAAATGTTTTCGGTTTATAAAACCGTTTTATATGACAAATTGTTTAAAATGAAAATGACTCGGTTACAAATCCAATATTTTGACAATTACTAAATAAAAATAAATAATGATTTATTTTAGTCCTATCAATATTTCCAAACCAAATTAGTATTTGGATCAAGGTAAACTAGCAAAACTTTCATGGGATTTATATCAATTTATATTTGTAGACTGTACTGTACAACAATTTTTTAGATCGACATTTTTTACTAAACGTCTTCAAAATTTTAAAATTGCTTAACTGGAAAGATATGAAAAAATTCTTTAGTAATTAGATGAACGGAGTAAAACTTTGTATTTTCATAGAAAAAATATCCATTCATAGGTAAAATGGCCCTGATTAGTATTGTGTTATCATAAAATGGACACAATAGGTTAACGAAATAAACTTTGAGAAATCATATAAATTTTACATTTCTCCCCAAAATTCCAAAAATTGAATTTTCCTTATTCTTCCATTTTGTCACTCCGGTTGGCACACACGTAACGGTCACTCACGTTCGTGTTTTACACATTAGTCGTTCAAGGTTTTACGTTCGACTTTCACTGAAACTTTCCCAGACCAAGATGCGATGTCACAAAATGATCGCAAACTCATGACCCTGGTTAGAAAGTATGATTAGCTCTAGTAGAGATAATGGACTGGCCACTGGCGGGAATAGAGTCAGACCTCAAACAGAATTGGTTTACGTGTGGACCTTGTTTATTTCCTGAAACATCATATTAGGACCACCACTATTCGTATTAACTTCCTTTTTTGATACAGATTCTATTTGTCGTTTTGCACCTAATTTATATAACCCTATTTTTACGTTACCGAATCTATTTTCCGTTTGAGTTTTGAAAACTACCTGTTACCGGTTTCGGAGATAATTTACCATCCTCTATCGTTACCTATCGTTACAATTTCTTCACCAAATTGTGTTTCCCTTACAACATTAGTACCTAAATTTGACAAAATTTTGCAACATACGATTCTTCCTTAACATTAAAAAATAAATAGGAAACAAGAATATCTTTACCAGCAAACAAAGCGTGATACTTCTAAATCGATTTTTCATGGCCAATAGATAGTAACTAAATTTGCCAATAAATAACCAGTATTGGCAATAAATTTGCCAAGGTCAAATGGGTTGATGTTAACCTACTTTAAACTAAACGATTCGTAAATACACGTATGTATTGTAAATGTATGTTGTATACTAACTGTTGACTACATACCCTAACGTGAATAGACTTCTCATAGCATAGTCCTGTTTGAAATCAACTTAATGTGGCGTGATCTGCCGCAGCGAACATGAAGTACAAGTAACTTATGAAAGGTAAATCAGTACCATTCTTCCTAATCAAGGATAAAACATTTGATACCTGATTGTTATGTTTATCCTATACTATAATACGAGCAATGTCTGAAGGGATGTGTGTTCCACGATCTCGAAATCTAGCGGTTAGATTTTGCTTAAACTTTGCATTTAAGAGTGTTTTGGCCCAAAAATAAGTTTAGAAACCGCCTCAATCCCAGGAAAATCGAATTTAGTCTAAATTTAAGTTTGAAAATCGTAATTTTTAACATTGGTCTTATGGGTTGCTATTTTGGTAACGAAATAACAACTAAAAGTAAACAAAAATAAAGGAACATTATTTTTAAACAGTTTTTTTCAACAGCTGTTAACTGTGAAGAGCCTGGTGTAGATTTAACAGCTTGATTAACATGACACTATAACAAAAGTGAATTAAAACCAACGAGCAAGGCTCGGTTAACCTGGTACTGTTGGAATTAAATGGGGTTTCCTATACCACTACATGGAAGTAACAACATTTCCACCTCTGTGAACCTTACGCAATACAGTTCATTTCCGGTTTCCGTTTCATTCTCGCTCTAGAGCGGCAATGTTCATTCCCGTACGCTAAATCAAATAGCAATTTCATTTCAGCTGATGTTAAAAATTATGCCACACAGCTGTTGATCATTATTGTCGTTTAATTGCTGCTTTTTTAGTTTTATTTTTTATATGTTTCATAATTAACAGAAAAATCAAACATAACTTAAATGACATTTTGAATACACTAAAAGAAATTTTAGCCTACTGTGTTGCTATTATGGTGATAGGAAAAATCTTGAGTGTAATACGAGCATAAATAGTCATTGCCGCTTTCGAAATTTTAAATCTACAATCCTCGATTGGCGATGACGTTCCTTCCATTCTTAGCACTATAAATTCAGCTAAATAATTGTAACATCAATTGCCACGCCTCGGGGGTGGCGAACACAAGTCTTCCAAATTTCGGTACCAAACAAAATGCATTCGACAAGTATATTTACGATAGAGTTTATAGTCAATGGTAATACACACAGGCGACATGCAAGCGATTCAACTTCCAAACAAAAGATGGCGTTGCAGTACAATCGCCCGAAGTCCAGTGACATATGATGCTCTTCGCGCAACCGCGGCACTGGGCCAGTGGAGCAATCTGTCGGCCAGTGTCACAACTGTTTAGCATTCCCGCCTTGCCGCGCCGTGCGCCCGGAGACAAGATGGCTGATTGTTCCGGAAGTCGCTGCTCACTTGATTGTTATTCCTCGTAAACACGGTGGCGCAACCTGGCCCAGATAAGGTAAAATACGCGCCAAGTCCACGACGCCGGATCGTCCTTCCGGCGGGGATAATTGCCACCGGATGTTTGCGTAAATTTGGGGATTGGTCTAGTGAAATAGGATATGGTGGGGAAAGTTTTGGGGAAATTTTAACTCACGCGAGGTTTTGTAATAGCTAAGGTCGTTATTGCACTAGGATGGAGGAAATTTCGTCATTTGTATATTTTTATGTTTCGCTATGATTTTGAAACAACTGTAAGGTTCAGTTGTAGACTAATACAATTTTATTCCTACACCTTAAGTGGTTTGGTTTCCCTTCCGCTAACATGATTAGAAACATCATAAATTGAAGTATTTCGTACCAGGTACAACGTCTGTATTTGGTAACTACGAGTATTTTTTAAGTTACAAACAGTTATATAAATGTAGGAATTAACTATTCCGAAATCTTATCTTTAATTCAGCACAGCAACATTTTTGATATTTTCGATTATTTATTGCTTGTACAATTTTATAGGCTACGACATTAGGGTTAATATAAAACTGAAACATTTATTTATTTTAAAGAATGCGTTAGCATGGCTCTCGTCTTGACTCCAAACAAAGATTTTATTCAGTGCACTAATTGATTTAGTATAGGTCATACAAGTTGTGAAAACTATAACCTTTCATGAAATTCAATCTTATTCAAATCACTATAATTTCAACTGAAAGTATGAAGTTTTATTGAGCGTTTCTTTTGTAAATAATACGTCTCATCTGTTTTACAATATACTATCACATCAATCCCCGAGCCATCCACCAATGACGCTATACAAGGTGATCAACTCAAGGTGGCCACCATTGCGATATCGGAAACGGTAAGATTTAGAGAAAACTTTAAATGGAGAACACTACTTAATTTTTTATCGCTATTAAAAATATGAATTTTGATTATGAAAATTTGGCAGCCATTTTGGAAAATGGCGGCCAACTTTAAAATTTCTTATGGAACATCCTATATTTTATGGGGTTTTTGGAATTTCTATGTAATTTTAAAACTTTTTTATTCTTTGACATTTTTCTCTAAACCTAACAGTGATTAGGTTATAGGTTTTTCTCTTCATTTTTACTTCCATAACAATAACATGAGCATCAGTAGTTTCCTCAGGGGTACAAATTAGCACTTCACTCCCTTAATACACAAATGACTACTGCTTAGTGTTTAGATGGTTACTATCGAGCGTGTAGTTTCACAGCCGAGTTGTTCACTTCCCTCAGGTCATGTCCGTCAAGAGTCTGCGGGTGTCGGTGCCGCCGGGCATGGATTGCTTGGTCCATGACACTGCAGCGCACTGTACACTAACACTCCTCATTTTATGTTATTTTATTTTACTGAATGGTTTTGGAGATATGGACAGATAAAGGTTGCCCCTTGTTATTGTTATGGAAGTAAAAATGAAATTTAATTCCCTCTAGCTCCCTAACCATTAGGTTTAGAGAAAAATGTCAAAGAATAAAAAAGTCTTAAAATTACATAAATATTCCAAAAACACCATAAAACATATCGTGTTCTATAAGAAATTTCAAAGTTGGCCACCATATTAGAAAATGGCGGCCAAATATTAAAAATCTGAATTCATATTTTTAATGGTATCTAAAAAGGAGGTAGGGCTCCCCATTAAAGTTTTCTGTAACCTGTAACTATTATAGTTTACGAGATACCAATGGTGGCCACCTTGAGTTGATCACCCTGTAGATGCACTGGAAATGTCACACTAAAATTGAACCCATCAATAAACCGGATAGGTGGCCTTAGGAAATGGGTAAAATCGGAAGACTAGCAATGAGTTTAAACTGTTTTTATGTTATTCAGTTAGGTCAATGAGATAACAATCCTTCCTAGTTTTTAAATAACTAAAATGCTTTAATCTGGACAAATAACAATAATTCATAGTAGTGGATACTCATTTCTCAATATCAAGCACTTTAATTTCCGTTAATTTCCGCAATGTGAATATAACATTGAATATACCATTTTAATTTCGATGTTGCTAAAAAAGTAAACTTAACACATTTAATTTTTACTGCTTAAACTCTTATAATGCAGTTTGTCAACCTCAGGGCCGCCGAGAGGGGGGGGGGGGCAGAGGGGCAGTTTGCCCCGGGCCTCAAGAGACAAGGGACCTCATCTTCAGGCGTTTTTTTCTTTTCTTTTTTTTACGGTAACAAAATGTTTACTGCTTCATAGCTTTTTAGTAACAGTATATATGTATTTTTGATGACTTACTAAAATCATCAAACGGTAACAAAGTATAACCTATGACCTGAGTAGTGATCAGCCTTATGAGTCTCTGCGGTTTGAAGTTCTGTGTCGGTGAACAGCCGCCGCGCCCGCGCTGCCCCGAGCCGCCGTTGGAGAGCTACACCAACACCACCGTGCTTGCTGGCTCGCGCCACCAGTCCATCTGAGGTAGACGTGATGCAAAAACAAGATTTTCCTGAATATTTCTGCATTTGATTGAAATGAGTGTGGTTTCTTCAGATTATTTAATTATACGTTTAATACAGTTATAAACAAAACAAAGGTAATTAATAAACAATTTTGAAATAAATTGTATTTTAAATTTTCCCTATAAGCTTAGCCATTTTAAAATACTTAGGCCTAAAACCACGTGGTAGCTCTCCAATAAAGACTCTCGGACCCAGCCAAAGTGCAGGTTTGATATAATATTTCATATAGAGCCTGCTGTATACCTAAATACATTAATTACTTGTACCTTATAATAATTCTAATAAAATATTATTATGAATCACTAAAGAGAAGAAAGCAGACTGTGTGCATTAATACAAAATAAATGTCCAAAGGAATCATTTTGGTAAACAGATAATATACGTGGTTCGACCATGGACGGCGGGTAGGGATATGGGCCTAGCGGGGAGGGGGGGGGGCGCCTCACACCGGAACTCTCTCCCGGGCCCCAAAAATTCTTTCAGCGGCCCTGGTCAACTTAAAAGGTTTAACATAGCCTCTAACCTTTTTGACATAAACGGATAGTTGCTCTTGTAGATAGAGCCTACTGTGAAGCTACTCTTTACTCTCTTACTCTTATTTTACTCTTTGAAGCTATTAAACTTGAAAATCAATTAATTTCCTAGTAATGTTAATCAAATTGGAAAAATAACGTACTTTAAGAGTCATTTCCGTTTGGATGAATGTTTACCAATCTACTCTAGTAAAAAGTTTACTCCAAGCCCTATCTACTGACACGATTTTTTGTTTGTTAAAAAATTGGAGGACTTTACAAAACAAATATGTCACGTATTAAATACATACGGATGCTTACAATTTTTGTTCCTACTTCTGTGTCAGGTGCTGTTGGTGTCAGCAGTAGTGGCGGCCGCCCAGGGCGGGTACCTGGGGGGTTACGCCGCCCACCCCATAGCTCCAGTCTACGCCGCCCCCCTGCCCTACGTCAAGCACGTCGAGCCTGCGATAGACTACTATGTAAGTCATGTGTGTAATTGTAGACCAAGCCCGGCACTTTAGAGCATTATGGTCCGACTTGTAGGTTGTAGGCACCGTCACGATGGAGTTTGGCTTTAAATTTCAGCTTTTAAGAATCAAGATCCATACTTTAGCTCTTCGTCTCATATATCAAAGATTAATTGCCAATTATCAAAACATAACTAGAGAGCTAATCGCAAATGAGAGGTAAGAACAAATAATGTAAAAGTCACAAATATAAATTAATAAAATAATGAATATTTTATCATTGAAAAGCAAGTCAAAAGAAACTCATCAATAATAAGATATAATAAATAATACTTCTCAAAAAATTCATTTTTTATGTAGAAGAACAATATTATTTGAGTAATAAAATCTCATGCAGTTTTCATAAATAATTATATTGTAACTCCAAAGAAGAATTGCAAATTTCAGTCCATACGATTTATATAGCAACCCAGTAACCCAGTATAATCAAGTGAAACATGATATTTTTTGTAAACTGGAAAATCCTTATAAAATTTAAATTAACATTATATCAAAAGCAAAATCTGCATTGTCTTTTAAAATTTAAAAAAAGCTTCTCCCCCAATATTATTTGGAGGCAGAGTCTGTGGAACTATCTCAACTCGGACCCTGGCGGAAACATATCGCAATGCTGAATCCTCAAAATAATGGATGAAAATAGTTGAAATATTGAGAAGTTTATTGTTTTTTGCAGCTTGTGATAATTATTGTTTCAACAGTGGTATGTGAATTGCGTAACCCCAATACCAGGTCTTATATTTTTAGCCAATCACATAATCTATATCTATAAAAGAGGAAGTATGTATGTTGCCTATCGACTCCGAAACCGCTCGACAGATTGTAATGAAACTTTCAGGTATTATTAAACATTATTCAAGGATGGTTAATGTCAGGGGTGGACTGACACTATGAAAAGGGCGGTGGAATGGGTACCGGAGGGGCGCCATATATATATATATATATATATATATATATGTACTTATATGGCATTCATATTATTATGTATATAATAAAAGACATTTATTATACATGTTTCGACTATCATATAATTTTCTAGCAATTAAAATTGTAACCTTAAAATATTAAAGAGTTTATAGTTTAATTACTTGAAAATGACATAGCTGAAACGTGTGACAAAAAATATGGATACTTTGGTCTTTATTTCTAGTGATTATAATAGCAGAATCCCTTAAAATTTAAACAATTTACAATGTATCCATAGAAGTATATTACTGTAGTTTGTAAAATACAGTAAATCAAACAAGTGTTAAAACAGCAACTTCTTAATTTTCAATAAACATTATAAACTGACTAGTACACGTGTTGCTCGAAATCGAGCAATTTATTTTAATACAATACAAATTTTACTTTTAGCTCTAAATCAATGACATCCGACCAATCTAATATTGTGAATATCTTTAATTACAAGAAACTACACGTATTTACAGCTGATTATTAACAGATGTTTAAAATGCTCAAACCAATCTCAATGTTATTCTAATGGGAATATTTCAAATTTAATTTGTGAATAGCGCCCTTATTTAAAGTCCGATTTTCATCAATTTTTGGCGGAAACAACTACAGACCAAGCCCTATCCAACCACACCAAAAACTTGAAAATCGGTTAAAAATTGTAGGAGGAGCTCTCAAGACAAAAAAAACCCTTAGCGTATTAAATAAGTACTAGAGATCGCCCACTGGTCGAAATTCGACCAAAAATACAGTTGATCTTGAGCCAATTTGTTTTTAAATGTTTTATAGCTGAAACATATGTTTTTACTGATTTGCTAGCATTTTATTAGAGCAGCTGTCTTATAATTCAATCAATTATCCTTCTCCCATAAGATTAACATTGAAATTTTGAAAGTCTGTAGGGCATAACCCTGAGGGTGGATGGGATTTAAAATGCGATTCTGCTCATCTACAGCACAATACCTTTCTAACGGTATGCTCGGATTTCTCCTACGATGCATACAAGCTGAGAAAAAAGGAGGAAAAGTAACATGCTTGCGTATTAATATATAGATAGATATTAAAAATCAAACTAATGAAAGTGAAAATAACTTTACAATAAACATTTGAAGGCTTTGTAGGCAAATATTAAACTTGAAAGCTGTAGTTTTTTATATTTATCAAAACCAACATATTTTATTTATATTACTGTTTGTTTAGGGCCTATATATTGCTGCCCATAAAAGTTAATTCAACATACCAACAGTTTATACGTGAAGAAGTCTTAGTAATTGTCCACTCTTCTCACTCAGCTTGTCGATTATCTAATAATTTTTGATCTTGACAAGAATATCTCCCTCCATGTTCATGAGAAATAAGGTCTGAAGGTGTTCATCAGTGAGTCGTGAACGAACGGAGCCTTGTTTTGATATATTTTATTTTTGCAAAGGGCCGTTAACATGATAGCCTACTTGGGTAGCTGGAAATGTCAAGAGATATACTTAAAGACTTTTAAAAAGGTTCGTGTACAGCCTTGAAAACAAAAATATTGTACTCAAGTAAGACGTCGAATGCAAGTATTGCATTTTTACCACTTTTACACTGAATATGCTGCAAATTGTTTGGGTCTCTTTATTCCGTCATCATTCAAGTTGGAAACCAATTCTTCTTCCGAGAGCTCACCTTCAAAATCATCGGTTGGTTCTGTTATGTTTACCGGCTTCAACAACTGGTGATGACACGGTGATTAAAATATACTAATTCCTCCTCCAGTTTCCTCTCCTCGCAATCGGTAACTAATTCTATTATCCTTTGAAAGATAGAAGAGTTAATGTCAATGCTGTTAAACCGCTTGGAATCAAAATATTTTAAATCTAAGCATAGACTTTGTTTTGCTGAAAACTTTTCGTTCATACATTTGACAGCTTGATCTATAACACAGTTAAAAACGGTTACTTCAAATCGGCGACTGCTGTCATCATTAGGCCACGTCTCCTGATGATGTTTCCCCCGGCATTTTCTTCTTCTTCCTACTCTCACCGCAGTTTTGTTTCTATGATGATATCTTCCATATTTTGAACTGAACCCGACAAGTGTTTGATTTTATTCGTTATTTCAGTGACGAAGACCTCTGCAGCTTTGAAGACATCGGCAAACTTGGACCTAGCACTTTTTAAATCCTAAAGGCGCCTTTTTTCCTAAGTGCAGCTTACTAGCCTCTATGCTTGAACGTAGTCAAGATACTTGGTTTGCAGGTAATCTGTAAGTGGAGTTGTGTGCTAAAAAATCATCAGGAAAGTCATTGCAAAGAAGATTGCCTGGAAACTGCATAGTTTCTGCCAAATGCAAATACAGCATCGTTCCTAACCTGTTAAAATTGTCGATTTATTAAAATAATGGATTACAAGAGTCATTTTAATACGCGTATTTATATTCAAAATTGTACATATTCCAGAATAAATACAAATATAGACTTTGTGTAAGGTTTAACAAAATCATCCCCCTGGGATTGACCTTTACTCGTACTACGTCACAATGGTCGCTCCCAGGCTGACAGCTGTTTCAACGCACAGGTTAGCCAAGTATGTCGAGTCATTGCTACACGAAAGAGTTCCCAGTTGGAGCAATTTATCAAAGTTGAACATTCAATTTATATGAAGATAAACGTATTATGTTCAAGTCATGAAGTGCAAACCCATCTTAATCGTTTTAGGAAAAATAAAAATTCACAAATATTGAACTTTCAAAAAATATTTTACAATTTCTTATAGTGAAAAAATCTCGTCCTAGGGGCGCCGGGGCGCCTTGATGGGGAGGGCGCACTGGGAATTTTCCCGGTGTCCCGGCGGCTCAGTCCACCCCTGGTTAATGTGAAGTTTGGTGCAAATCTGTCCAAAGGACTCTGACCCAGAGGGCATACAATAGTTTGTAAAAAATCTGAAAATCTCTATTTTGTCTACTTGTATTGGTTGCTAAGAAACAAATTCAATGAAAAATTCTAATTTTAGGTATTTGATTTCTTATATATAAGATGATCGTGACAGCGAATGAGCGTAGCGAACGAGCTTAATTGTCTATAAAATAAATGCAATCACAAATGAAGCTGTGACGGGAAACAGCTAGTTTTGAATAAAGAATAAAAAAAGTAGACAACCGTCACAGCACCACAAATGGGTTTTAGTCCGGTTTGGTTGGGTTACTTTACCGTAGATATGTTAATATAGGTTCCATTATCTTCGCTTTCGCTATCGTTGTTTTATAACACATCTTTTTCGGACAAAGGAGTTCAAGGCCAGGTGCTCATTGTCAGTCTACCTCTTTTGCCATTGGGCGCAGGGTGTGCATGATTAATTATTTTATGCCATGGATTATATTTTAAGGTAGTTTTACTTTTAAGACGAGTGAACAAGATGACCGAACTCATCTATGCTAACCAAACCAAATCATCTACCACTATCCCCTCTCCTATATTCAAAATTGCCGAGGACCAGAATATAATAGTTTCCATGATGAAAGTGATTTATCCTTTTTTAATTTGCTGTTGTTTAATAATTGTTTTAAAAAGTGCATTAATTATTATTTCCAACTTTCCCTGCTCCGGATCCATAATAAAACTAATTCTGTTTCCAGGCTCACCCCAAGTATGCGTACAACTATGGAGTGAAGGACTACCACACCGGTGACGTCAAGAACCAATGGGAGGAGAGAGACGGTGACGTAGTGAAGGGGGAGTACAGTCTGGTCGAGCCGGATGGCACCATCCGTACAGTCTCGTACACCGCTGATGACCACAACGGCTTCAACGCGGTGGTTCACAAGACAGGGCACGCCGTTCATCCCCACGTGGCCCCAGTGTACCACGCCCCCTACTACCACTAGTGCCCCTGAAACTGTCACTAGCTCCCCTAAAATCCAATAATTGGCTCTAATCCCTGAGGGGCAACTTAAGGTTGCCCCCTTCTCCAGTCACTAGGGCCCTTTAAAGCTGTTACTAGCCCCCCTTAAAACCAATTGGCTCTAATCCTTCGGTGCCCCTAACGGTTGCCCCACTCTAAAGTCACTAGCGCCTCTAAAAACTTGTGGCCCCCCTCTTCACTAGAAGTGCTTTCATTCACCAAGAACCCTTAACGCTTTTAGTAACTTGGTAAAAGACTTTTCTTCATAAGAAAAGAATGGCAAGCAAATTTTGTATATTTCCTCATCGCTAGGAAAAATTACGACAATTGCTTGAACGCCGAAGAGTCATCTTGGAACACTCAACCGAATTAATATATTTTCAATCATAATCACTTTATTATAGGACTTAGAAAGGTCAATCTCAAGTACTTTTATTTTTGAATATGTCTGCATCCTTTACCTAAGCAGAGGCTTATTTCTTTGCATTTTACAAACTTTCCTCCTTACAAGTTCCTGTCTGGACGTCAACATGAGATGTGTTGATGTTGAAGTCTAAGCCTAGTGATCAATGATCACTCGCCTATTCATTTGTATATAGTCACTTAGATGTATTTTGTATTTACCTACTTAGCTTTGCTCATTTTGTATCACCATTATTGAATAAATAATTTAAATAGTAAACCGTGATTGATCTTATACAAGTGTACCTATAAAATACAGGATTATTGATGTAGTTAACAGCTGTTTTACTTGGAACTTGATTTTTCATTTTTAGTGACTAATATATTTTCAAAAAGTCCACCATTTTTCCAATATGGTGGCCAAATCTAAAATTTCAAACACTAAACCACAATGTTTATGTCATTTTTAAATTTTACACACAATCTTTATTTTCATTCTGTGAAATTTTTTTCTAAACATAACGGTTAAGGAGCTACAGGTAATTGAAGTTAAATTTTAGTCCCATAAGAATAACATGGAGCAAAGATTAATCTCCTACTACTTGTCAAATACTACTTAGGTATCAGAGAATCTCCATAACCATAGGGTGTAGTGGAATGGAATTTGGCATGGACGTTACTATTTACTAAAAAACGCTCTCTAAGAAACGGTTTTGCAAACTTCCATTAGGGCTCCGTCGCACAGTTTTGCAAATTTGATCTAATGTTATTCTTGTGGCCAACTTTTAATATAAATCTAGGAAACAACAAATCTAGAACCTAGACGAGCTAAGGGATTGACATTTGCCATAAGAGATCCACTTTGTCACACTAAGAATCGCTTTTGGTCAGCTCCTTCAGGTCTCCAATCAACAGGATTTAAAAATTATTTTGGAGCCTACTGGATTGAAATAAGGCATGGACCTCTTGGGTCTTTGTTCTTTGGCAACTTTGGTCTTTGGTTGGTGGTTCCTCTTTGCTCATACGTACTCACTAAGAACCGCTTTTGCAAACTTCTTCAGTGCTCCGCCCCTCAGGTTTAGAATTTAAATATAATATTATTATTTAATAGGAGTTAGGAAACAATGAATCTCAAAAACTATAGGGCCTTCAGGGGTGAAATTTGGAGTGATCTGTTTGCTCATAGGTATTCAATAAAAAACTGTTTTGCACATTTCCTTCTGGGTTCCGCCCCACAGAACCTCAAAATTACTATGGAGCCTACGGCGTTGAAATTTGGCATGGATGGACATTCTTTGCTAATAGGTAGGTACTCACTAAAGATGGGTTTTGCAAATTGTAGTTTTGAAGATTGTAGGTTTTTGAATGAAAATGTCTTGGAATTAAGTTTTAAACTTTTTTTATAACATCATGCAATTACAACAAATATATTATCTGAACACTATATTTTAAAATAAGTTCATTTAAAGGTAAATGGTAATTTTGATGACTGATATTTGTATAAATGTGGTTTTATCATGAAAAAATTCTTAAAAAATCATTTCAAGGTATTTTATATTTTTGAGTACGGTATTTATATTTTTACGAATGGTTTTGGAGATATAGGAAATTAAAGGTTGCCCTATGTTATTCTTATGGGATTAAAATTGAACTTCAATTGCCTGTTGTTGGCCTGAATCAACTTGCACTTTGAAACACTTCAAAAATATGAAATCAAGGCACAGTGAGGATTTGTACAACTCTTTAAATTTACTGGTATTTGTTGGCCTAAGCTCACAGATTTATCTAATAACTCGTTTTTTAATAACAAAAATTTGATTTGGATTTTATTTACAAGATGTGTCCCATTACACTATGGAATACCTGAAATAATTTTCAATAACACTAACATATACCAATTTACATATAACTAAATTGATGTAAACTTCAAGATTTTTTAAAAATAAAACTATTTGAGGTAACCCTAAGTATAGATGTAGACGTAGACTATTGTCCATCCTTACTCTCAAATAATAAACATTTCAAAAAGTTAATGGTTAAGGACTACGATCGGAAATTGCAACACTGACCACTATAATCTAATTTTTTTGAGCAGTTGAAATGGACATGAATTTAACTTATTCCTATTGACTCTGATACTCTGATATTGAGTCCAGGAAAATACTGTGAAACTGCATTGGCATTGAGATGTCAAAATTAGTCATCAAAATTAGACTAAATTAGTCAGGAATTGAGTTCATATGGTAACTAATTCACCATCTAAAATACGAAAATTTATATCTCATTTATCAATTTTTTCCATTTGTGTACTTTGTTGGTAATAGAAAAATACATCAATAAATTATAAATTAAGGTTTAAGTCGCAATGTTATAGTTGGTATGCAAGGCCCAAAACATATTATAAACTTCCAAAACGAATTAGTTGCACAATCACACAACGCATCGTTGAAACCCTCGAGTTAGTTCCAGGTTGCCCGCAGCAGCGCTAGCCATGTGTTACTTGATAAAACAACCGCGACACTAGCGCTGTGAATGGCAGCCACTGTCACTATCACGATGCTCCGGGGCTCCTTCGTACCCAGACGTTTCTGAAGCATCTGAAAAATATTTTTGTTATTCAATCAAGATGTGTTTTCTTCACAGACACTTTTCGGTCAAGCAGCGTTTTCTCCAACCACCAAATCAGATCTGTCTATGATAACAATAAATAATATAACTTCATTTTGTAATCACTGTCCCAAAATAAAAGTAGTAATTTAAAGTTAAGCGGTTGGATCTATATTTTTGAAGCATACAATACTAGGTCTAAGAATTTAAGTTTTGCTAACTTATGTGATTATAAAAAAAATGGACAGCAATTTTTTCTGATACTATATTGTAAACCGTCATTTTTTAGAGACAATTATCGTCTTTTGTCCATTTTATGATTTCACAGTAAAATAATGTATAGTATGACTAAAATGTTTATTTTATTTTGACATAGGCCTTAACTCATTCAAAACTTATCCACGAAATTCGAAATATTTCGGCGCCGTTACTTATTTTGATAGACGCCGGGAATCGTCCTCAAGTAGTCTGCTGTGCGCAATGGCTTTCACTTTGCGTCTAGACAAATTCGGGCAATGCTTTAAAGTATTCTAAACCACTGCAATTTTTAGAAATTTTTAATAAATAATTTATGAAAATTTTTACTTAAATAAATATAAAATAATTTAAGGATGAAAACATAATTATGTTAACTGGGATAAATATGCTATTTTGGTACCGGTATTCCAAACAGTCTGAACTAACAAAATACCACTATAATATGATAATAACATTTAAAGATTTTGCCGATAATAATGGAAGTTTTAAATTTTAAATAAAATATATTGTGAATCAAAGAGGTCAATTTAAAGCAAAAAACTATCGATTTTGAAGCCATTAAATTTGAAGATGTGAGGCCTACGTACTTACCTATGTTATATGTAAAATGCAAAAAAATTATCGGAAATAGAAGTGAGGGTTTGCAGTGATAAAAAAGGGAAAAATACTCCCCGTCCCAGCAGGTAAGTTCGCTAGTTATTTGTAAGCGAATATTCAAATTAGTAATATTAGTTTTGACTAGACCTGTAAACAAAATTTCATTACGTGCTCATAAATAGCGAATGTCTATAAATATAGGGAAGAGTATGCAGGTATGCTGCCATGGGGAATACTAAAAGTAGGTTTTTATCATAACTAGCCAGTTTGGTTCTTCAATAAAAATTAAAACGAATTATATATTTTTAACGCCCCATGAATTAGCGACGAAGAGAAAATGTACCTATGTTTGTAATCATAAATAAAAAATACACGACAAGCCTACAAGGTTGAGAAGTAACGCCTTCAAATTCCATAACACTATACAATATACTTAAATGCCCGCATAATAGCTTTATCCCTGTGAAGGATTCATTGGACTTCCTGGTACAAAATATTTAAAACAGTAGTAATTTAGATGGCTATAAAATCATACTTAACAATATACTTAACATACTGAACAATACTAAACCTAATTACCAATATATTAACTAGGAAAAATCGGAATGGGTAGTTTTTGTGAGTTTTGTACACAAAAAATGTTTTTTTCATATGTAATTTTTTTAAATCTAAAATTTTGATTTTCATCACTAGATTTAGCTAAAAACACACAAATTAGTTCCGTAAAGCTTTGCTCTACCTCCATTGGTTGCCGAGATATTAAAAAGTCTAAAGACACATTAAAAAGCCTAGTACACATTGTATTTAGGGCACCAATGTTAATGTTATGGAGAGTAAGGATGTGTTTATATTTCACTTATTAGCCAATATTTAGGATGAAACTTGGTATTTAGCTTCATTTGCTTGAGATTCATCAATTAATGTTTATAAATCTTGATCTTTTTACTTATAATGGCAGAAAACTTGAACCTGCATACTCTTTTCTGTTCTAAATTATTTTTTGAATTTGACACACGGTATTTTGACAGTAATTTGTGTGTGCAGTTGTTCTTGTGATGGCACCATAATTTAAATTAAATAAATGATTCAAAATAAAGCCTTCACCTACATTAAATACGGCACAAATGGGCAAGAAAAGAATTTAAAGCTTGTTCTTCGTTACGTAATGGAAATGTTTAAATGCTCATGAAATAATAAGAACTAGAGATCGCCTCCTGATCGAAACTCGATCAAAATTTCAGTTGATCTGGACCCAAGAAGTTTAAAAACATTTCATAACTGAAACATCTCTTCTTCCTGTTTTTCTAGCAGTTGTTTTTACAACAGCTGTCTAATGAGTCAATCAATTCTCCTTCTTCCATAAGATTAACATTGGAACTTTGAAAGAATGTGGGGCGTAGCCCTGGAGTCCGATGTGAATTAGAATGTGATTCTGCTCATCTACAGGACTATACCTTTCTAATGGTATGCGCGAATTTCTCCTACGATGATCATGAGCTGAGAAAAAAGGAGGAAATAAAACATGCTTGCGTATTAATATATAGATGATTTTAAATAACACTATACCTAAGAAATTTTAAGTCGTAAATCATTCAGACTTATCTTACATGGTTTTGACTATTAAATCATAAATAATTTTGACATGAAGAAAAACAGTACCTACTCGCCTGTGTTAAAGCTAAAGGTCTATTACTTTCTTGTTAACTTTTTCATAGCTCAGTGTGGTCTATTAAAATATTATTTATGTACTGTATGTATTGTGATTTATTTACTTCCACTGTTCCCATCAATTATGTCACTGACTTACTAAAATGTGTTAGAAATTCAAACTTGTGCATCTTAAAATAAGATGAGATTGATTGTTAATGATATCAATTTCCGATGGACTAGACCTTTTAACAGCCCAAGTCCAGAACCTTGCAAAATAGTATCTCTATTTAATATGAAATTGGGATCCACAAGGACCGAGCACCTGGAGAGTGGAGACCATGATTAAGTGAGGCAAAATTGAGTTAATAACTCAACTACTTCACCACATAAATACGAGAATTTGAATGCGATTTATCAATGATTTCCATTTGTATAATCGATTTATAATAGAAAAATTAATGAATGAACTACTTACAAATTGTAGTTTTAAAGAACATTGTTAAATTTTGCATGTAGAACTCAAAAATATTATAAACTTTCAAAACTGTTTGTTCATGCTCATTGCAACGCAGCGTTTCAAGTCGCGAGCTAGTTCCAGCTTTGCCCGCTTCAGCGCTAGCTATGTGTTGCTTGCTAAAACAACCGCGAGACTAGCGCTGTAAATGGCGGGCGTGTTGGAGCAGATTGCAAACCAGAAGTGAATCAGTCGTTAGAGAATTCACTTTAGGCTATACTTTTCGATTTAGTAGTTGAACTCAAAGAATCTAAAATAAATATATAAATAAATAAATAAAATAATGATAAGGTGGGAGTCAAGACATGATACGCCGTTTATACACCAGGTGTTCTTTTGCATGACATCACTATTTAATAATATCGTATTGGTATTATGATGATTTCATATATGAGGAGCAACAATTCAAAAAGTGTAAAAATGATATTTATATTGGCATGGACTTAAGGTTGAACGGAATGTTATTTTTGACTAAAACTTTGTTTATCCTATTTTAAAGCAATGTAAAAAATGGTCAAACAGTGTTTTGTGTAAACAGCCAATCCTCCAAACAGACTTATTTTACATGGTTTTGACTGTTAAATCATAAATAATTTTGAAATTAACTTACTCGCCTGTGTTAAAGCTGAAGTTCTAATTATTTCATGTTAACTTTTTTTATAGCTTGGTGTGGTGTATAAAAATATTTATTTAAATGCTTTATTTACTGTGATTTATTTACTTCCACTGTACCCATCAATTATGTCCCTGAAAACTGAAACTGATATGTGCCCTGAGTGGCACGGTGCCGTCGCTGTAACACGGGAGGGATAGGAAAAATGCGACGCACGCAACTTGAATTAAAATCCTATGCACACCAGGTAAATCACATAGTCCAGCTTTTGCATTTTAAAAAAAGAGTTTAACTCTCTATCAAGTGATATAATTTGTTCTAAATAAAAATATATTTTAATTGATAAAAGGGCATTAAAGTAAAAGTTTTTTATGAAGAAATGATTTTAATACATAAAAACGAAATTTAAATTATCTCAATAAATATGTGTTACTGTAAAATTAATTTTAATATGTAGTATAATACGAGTACTTTCAACAAATATAAATAGACGAATTGATATTTTTTAATGCAAATTTTCTTATTATACTTTGTAAAAAAACGCTAAGTTTACAACTCTTTATGCGATTTTCAGAATCATTTACAGTAGACTATATTCGACAGTAGTTTATTGGCATACAATTAATTACTATTAATGGGTTAATAATAATAGAATAACCAAAAAAATAAAGTGTATGGAATATAGGGTACAATAACTTAAAAATGGCTTATAAACAATACACGATTATTCGTCAAATAGACTGCTAACAACTTAGTAGACTATATGTACTAACCAGAACAACTACCCTTTAAGGTTATCAGCACAATTAGGATGATTTTTTTTTAAATATTAATAAAAAATGTCTAATTATGATTACAAGTTTTTTATAATAGCAATAATATTAGTCGACGTCTGTAAAATGCATAGCCTTCACACAGTTATTTCAGCTTGATAAATATAGACCTAAAAAGTAACACATTATTCAAAAAATGTTCTAAAATTTATTCTGTCATTTAAAATAACTAATTACTCTTAACCTTCCATAATTCAACGACTCGGTAGCCCTCGCCACTCGACGAGCGCAGCGCGGCGATATAATTCCTCCAAGGCACACGCCCGCCATTTACAGCGCTAGTCTCGCGGTTGTTTTAGCAAGCGACACATAGCTAGCGCTGATGCGGGCAAAGCTGGAACTAGCTCGCGACTTGAAACGCTGCGTTGCAATAACCATGAGCAAACAGTTTTGAAATTTTATAATATATCTGTGTCCTACAAACTGATTTCAACAATGGTCTTTAAAGTGACAATTTAAAAGGAGTTCATTCATGTGTTTTTTCTATTGTAAATCTACCATACTGATGAAAAGGATTGGTAAATTGCATTTAAGCTCTCGTATTTATAATGACGAAGTAGTTGACATATTAACTCAATATCCTCCACAATTTTTATAATTACATTATATATCTTTTAAGGGATTATCTGCAAGGTTCCGGACCTGGGCTGTTTATAGGTCTAGTCCATTGGAACCTAATTAAATTTACGATAGATCTATCTTGGGAGTATCATGTTATCCAAACTCTATCAAAAGTAGATTACAAATAAAAAATATCAAACCATCTGCGTATTTTCTCACTGTAATATGTATTGCTTGTAATAAATTATAACATATGGTCCTATATTTGGTTTACCGTCTGTCTGTGATTTGTCGTCGTCTGAAAAGTGCATGGCTAAACGTCTGTCCAGTGGTCATACACGAAAAAGAATAACAACCGCAGCAAAATAAAGTTCTTATAAGTAACTTTTTAACGTATATGTGAATGAAATTATTCATTTGAGCTTTTTTGTCATTAGGATGATTTTACATTTAGAGAGGTACTGTAGATTGAAATACAAATTATAATAAACTAGCCAAAGAATAAAACTAGTAACAATTAAAATCCATTTTGTGGCCCCTGGATGATGTTTGAACAATTAATGGTAATCTTACCTCAGTCAATCATCCAACGATAAAAGGTTAAATTCTCCTACGTAGCTGACATGTTTCGTTGTTATTACAACATCTTCAGAGCATTTGTAGTCGTCAAGAGTTAAAATTACACAACACAAACACGAACATTGAGGCACACACGCATACGAACAGTTACATGAATTAATAGGTCTATCATGGCGACACGGATGGTCCCGGCGCGGGTAGTAGACTAACGGGTAGCGGACAGGAATGTAATAATACTTATAAGCTGGAATGATTACAGAGCTGCTCATAAATACTAATATTTTCTTATTGTGTTTTAATTAATAAAGTTACAAGTCAAAAATTTTGGAATGTCAAAAGTACACCTTAACTTAGAGTAACTTATAAATTAACCATATTCAGCTATTATAAATATTTCAAAATGTTTTTTAATAACTAACAATTTTTTAATCTAACACAGTTTGACTTTGATTTACTTGTGCAACTGTTCTCAATTATTTTTGGAGTTTGACACACGGTATTTTGACAGTAGTTTGTGTGTACAGTTGTTCTTGTAATGCAGTGGCGAACCCGTATTCAATTTCGGGGGGGGGGGATATTTTTTGCGGAGTGGTAACACCGGGGGGTTTAAGGGTATGGAATACCCTTCAAGAACACGCCAAGTCTGCGGGGCCTCCCCCGGAAAATTTTGCAATTTTTGGAGCTAAATGGTTAGTTTTAGTGAATTTCAGGAGATAAAATTAATTTAACTTAATGCAGACTCCACCAGAATTTGAAGCGAAACTAATGGGTTTTGAATATTAAATAAAGGGATCAGGCTATTATTTAAACTTGGAAAAAATGTGTTGACTTTATATTATGACTGGAAATAAATTACATTTGGAAATAAAGTACAAAAAAAGAAGTAGTCTAAAGTTTATTAAAAACACCAAAACACATTACTCATCAAGAGGTAAATACACGATTTATCTATAAGACACAGAATACAGAGTAAGAGTTAATTATAGCTAATAAAAATAATACAATTGTAACTCAAAAGTATTATATTATTTTAACAGTGCATATATCAAAGCAAAAGATATCGTGTCTTCTTAAAAAAAATCAAGATGTCAAAATTCAAATGAAGTACAGAAAATGATAGTCTACAGTCTCTAAGAAATTCTGAAATAAATACACTACTTAAAAATCGTAAAATATATGAATCATCGTTATCTCTAAGGTACACACACATTTAGACTAAATAAACGACAAAACCACAAAATAACTAATAAGTTAGGGGTGGCAGCACTGCAAGTGAATTAGAGCGCGCTTTGGGCCAATTGCAAGAACTCGACAGTGCCGACGTGACGCTTTGTATATGAACTCGTCAGTAATGCCAACGTGCAATAAATAACGTATTTAATTTCCAAAACTAAAATGACCAGTTTTTGATGTAATATTACAGTTTTACCTTTTTTGCAAAGTGGAACTAAAACCCCTATTACCCTATTCTTTATAAAAGTTGGCGTTTATGTCTGCTTATAAAAGTCTGGTGCATGAAAATAATATTTTCAATTTGTCATAGATTATTATTATTTTTGAAGCATATTTTTATTTTTTATCCTACAACATTTCGGGGGGGATATATCCCCTTCATCCCCCCCCTGGGTTCGCCCCTGTTGTAATGGCACCATAATTTAAGTTAAATAAATGATTCAAAATAAAGACTTCCCCTACATTAAATACGGCACAAGTGGGCAAGAAAAGAATTTAAAGCTTTTTCTTCGTTACGTAATGCAAAAGTTTAAATGCTTATAAAATACAGTACACTCTCGTTCATCGGACTCGGCAACATCGGAACTCCGCTTCATCGGAACTGAAAATATGGACATTATTAATTTTTTTCTAACGAAATAAATAATTTTTCCGTTTTAGCGCCTTCAATTTCCATTCGTTCTATCCGCACAACAGTGAAGTATCACATTTTGCATCAAAAGTCATCAGGCGTTTTCCATAATCTGTACCCATCAATGTGATTTACGAGGCCGTGGAGTATTCGCACAAAAATAGAAAGAGGAAGGGGGCAGGAAGTGAACAATACATCCGCTTCGACCACTTCCCAAACCGTCATTCAGTCTGTCTCGCGTCGCGACTGCACCTGTGTTACGTGGAAGTCAGTTGACTGCTGGAATATGAATATGGAATATGAGAATAAAGATTTTGGATCTTTATTTCCTGCGTTGTTTTTATTTCTATAGGTTCATTGTTACCATGTTCAAAGTTTGAGTGCCTTATTTTCATAAAATCTCTTATCTTAAAAACAAGAGTGAATACAATCACGATAGGTCACCGTACGAGCGGAAATGATGACTCAGGACGGACTCCGCTTCATCGGAATTTTTTAACATCCGAACCGGCCGTCCGCCACATTAGTTCCGATGAACGAGAGTGTACTGTAATAAGAATGATTTTAAATAACACTATACCTAAGAAATTATAAGTCGTAAATCATCAGACTTATTTTACATGGTTTTGAATGTTAAATCATAAATAATTTCAAAATGAAGATAAACAGTACCTACTCGCCTGTGTTAAAGCTGAACGTCTAATAATTTCTTGTTAACTTTTCCATAGGTCGGTGTGGTCTATCAGAATATTATTTATATGATGTATGTACTGTGAATTATTTACTTCCACTAAACCCATCAATTATGTCCCTGACTTATTTAAATGTGTTTGAAATTCAAACACGTGCATCCTAAAATTACATGAGTTTGATCGTTAGAGTTATTAGGTTCCGATGGACTAGACCTTTTAACAGCCCAGGTCCGGAACCTTGAAGAAATTAGTTTCTGTATTCACTGTATTAATATTTTGCCGGATCGAGCACCTGGAGGTATAGTATACCTGGAGGTAAAGTATAGATCCAACTGAAGCAAGTAGCCACCTACAAAACCATATTAATGTTTTAGGTACCTGGTTAAAAAATTGGCGAATGGAAGTTAATGCGTCAAAATCTTTACATGTCACCTTCACTCTAAAACGGGGCCTGTGCCCACCGGTTTATATAAACAACACTAGAATCCCTCAAAGTACAGACACACGTTATCTTGGACTCTACCTGGACGAAAAATTAACTTGAAAAACCCACATTACAAAAAAGAGAACTGCTCTCAATGCAAGATCTGAACAACTATATCGGCTGCTTCATCAAAATTCAAAATTGCCTCTTAAATCAAAATTACTGTTGTACAAAACCCTATTAAAACCAATATGGACATATGGCATTGAGGTTTATGGCACAGTAAAATTTACAAATATGAAGAAAATCCAAATTTTTCAGTCAAAAATACTACGTTTAATATCTGGGGCTCCCTACTATGTAAGCAACAAGACTTTGCATAATGATTTCAATTTTAAATTTGTACATGAAGTAGCAAAAGAACTCTATCTTAAATTTTTCCTCAAACTTGATGGACATGAGAATCCCCTGATACAAGACCTTTTCTCCTTAACATTACCAGGCATCCGTCGAAGGAGGCTAAAACGGAATTGGAGTCGGGACTTCTTAGTTTGAATCCATAATATTGAAGAGGACTACCCCTAACATCTGCAATAATAAGGAGGAAGACTTCTGAGCCTACTCTTTCATGTTTTATGTTTCATGTTATTGATCTTTTTATGTTATTAGCAAATTTGCTCATTGTATTTTTTTGTACATTTGCAAATATAAAATTAAAGACAAAAAAGTTTTAAAAGGTAACATGTGTTTTTTTTACCAGTAGGCCTATAGCCAACAATGACAAATCAAATAGCTTTGAATAAAAATAAAAAACAAAATACTATAAAGAGTTCTTGAAGGTCCAAAATAGAACACAGGTTTTCCATTTAGATTGTAGACATTTTTTAAACCTAAATATAAATACATTACAGTTATAGGATTCTCACTTATTATATATAACTTCCTTAAAAAATGGTGCAGAACTTGGTTACATAAAATATTTCCATAATAATGAGATATGGTAAGGCCCTCTTAAGAGGGCGTTGGAGTGCCGCCATGTTGGATTTATTTCCCATAAGAGCAATGCTAAACTTGTCCCCGTCATTTGTCATATAATTTTTTTATTTTTGTCCGATTGGTTCAGAATAAATAGCGTTTGAATCACAATTAAATTCCCCGTTCCTTTTGCTAGATCGATTCTTTGTAAATAATTTATAAAATTCTGTAGAAAATGTTTTAAAAGAAGTAAAAAACTTTCTTTGTTATTTCAAGTTAGTAAAAAACACTAATTTTATTTAAAAAATCCTCTCGCAAACCAAATCCGCCTTGATGAACCCTTTATTTCGAGCTATAAACCATTATTTTCCTACTATAAATAAAAGAGTTATTTGACATCCCGTTTAACATTGCTCTTATGGGGGAAAAGCGGATTTTGGATAGTCTCCAACGCCTTCTTAAGAAAGTGATATAATTGCCGAACGCTAAGTCACAGAGATCTAACCCCTTAGTATCATGTGCCATACATTATGAATTGGAACGGAATTGAGTTGATATTGTAACTAATTCACCATCTAAAATACGAGAATTTATATCTCATTAATCAATTTTTTCCATTTGTGCACTTTGTTGGTAATAGAAAAATACACCAATAAACTACTTATAAATTAAGGTTTAAGTCGCAATGTTATAATTGGTATGCAGGGATCAAAACGAATTAATTGCACAATCACACAACGCATCGTTGAAACCCTCGAGTTAGTTCCAGTTTGCCCGCAGCAGCGCTAGCTATGTATTACTTTTGATAAAACAACGGCGACACTAGCGCTGTGAACGGCAGCCACTGTCACTGTCACGATGCTCCGGGGCTCCTTCGTCCCCAGACGTTGCTGCAGCATCTGAGAAATATTCGTTATTCAATCAAGATGTGTTTTCTTCACAGACTCTTTTCGGTCAAGCAGCGTTTTCTCCAACCACCAAATCAGATCTGTCTATGATAACAATAAATAATATAACTTCATTTTGTAATCACTGTCCCAAAATAAAAGTAGTAATTTAAAGTTAAGTGGTTAGATCTATATTTTTGAAGCATACAGTACTAGGTCTAAGAATTTAAGTTTTGCTAACTTATGTGATTATAAAAAATAAAAAAATGGACAGCATTTTTTTCTGATACAGTACTTATATTGTAAACCGTCATTTTTTAGAGACAATTATCGTCTTTTGTCCATTAATTTATGATTTCACAGTAAAATAATGTATAGTATGACTAAAATGTTTTATTTTATTTTAACATAACTCATTCAAAACTTATCCACGAAATTCGAAATACTTCGGTGCTTTTACTTATTTTGATAGACGACGGGAATTGTCCTCAAGCAGTCTGCTGTGCGCAATGGCTTTCACTTTGCGTCTAGACAAATCCGGGCAATGCTTTAAAGTATTCCAAACCACTGCAATTTTTTGAAATTTTTAATAAATAATTTATGAAAATTTTTACTTAAACAAATGTAAAATCTTTTAAGGATGGAAACATAATCTATGTTAACTGGGATAAATATGCTATTTTGGTACCGGTATTCCAAACAGTATGAACTAACCCAATACCACCATGATATGATAATAACATTTCAAGATTTTGCCAATAATAATGGAAGTTTTAAATTTTAAATAAAATATATTGTGGATCAAAAAGGTCAATTTAAAGTAAAAAAACTATCGATTTTTAAGCCATTAAATTTGAAGATGTGAGGCCTTCGTACTTACCTATGTTATATGTAAAATGCAAGAAAATTATCGGAAATAGAAGTGAGGGTTTGCAGTGATAAAAAAGGGAAAAATACTCCCCGTCGCAGCATATAAGTTCGCTAGTTATTTGTAAGCGAATTTTCAAATTAGTAATATTAGTTTTGACTAGACCTGTAAACAAAAATTTCATTACGTGCTCATAAATAGCGAATGTCTATAAATATAGGGAAGAGTATGCAGGTATGCTGCCATGGGGAATAATAAAAGTAGGTTTTTATCATAACTAGTCAGTTTGGTTCTTCAATAAAAATGAAAAAAAACGAAATATATTTTTTAACGCCCCATGAATTAGCGACGAAGAGAAAATGTACCTATGTTTGTAATCAAAAATAAAAAATACACGACAAGCCTACAAGGTTGAGAAGTAACGCCTTCAAATTCCATAACACTATACAATATAGGCCTACTTAAATGCCCGCATAACAGCTTTACCCCTGTGGGAGGCTTCATTGGACTTTCTGGTACAAAATATTAAAAACAGTAGTAATTTAGATGGTTATATAATCATACTTAACAATATACTTAACATACTGAACAATACTAAACCTAATTAACAATATATTAACTAGGAAAAATCGTTTTGTATACTTAAAAGAAAATATATTTTGGACAGAGTTAAACAGTGATTTAGATGCCATCATCCGTTTGGTAAAAGATATGGCCTAATACATATATTTTATATATATATATATATATATATATATATATATATATATATGTATGTGTACCTAGACACGATAACTCTCGTAAAAACAGTCCGATCGAAACCAAATTAGGTAGATATGTGTAGTCCTACCTTTTTGGTTGAGTTCGTAAATCAGATATATCGACCTACCGGAATGGATAGGATCTACCTAGTTTTAGTAAGTTTTGTATCCAAAATAGTATTTTTTAATTTTTCATATGTAATTTTTTTAATTTCAATTTTGATTTTCACCACAGGATTTTGCTAAAAAACACACATTTTAGTTCCTTAAAGCCCTGCTCCTACCTCCATTGGTTGCCGAGATATTAAAAAGTCTAAAGACACATTAAAAGCCTAGTACACATTGTATTTTAGGGCACCAATGTTAATCTTATGGAGAGCAAGGATGTGTTTATATTTCACTTATTAGCCAATATTTTGGATGAAACTTGGTATTTAGCTTCATTTGGTTGAGATTTATCAATTTACTTTAAAAAATCTTGATTTTTTTTACTTATCATGGCAGAAAACTTGAACCTGTTTACTCTTTTCTGTTCTCAATTATTTTTAGAATTCGACACACGGTATTTTGACAGTAGTTTGTGTGTACACTTGTTTTTGTGATGGCACCATAATTTAAGTTAAATAAATGATTAAAATAAAGCATTCCTTTAACCTACATTAAATACGGCCCAAGTGGGCAAGAAAAGAATTTAAAACTTGTTCTTCGTTACGTAATGCAAAAGTTTAAATGCTTATGAAATAATAAGAGTGATTTTAAATAACACTATACCTAAGAAATTATAAGTCGTAAATCATTCAGACTTATTTTACATGGTTTTGACTGTTAAATCATAAATTTCGAAATGAAGAAAAACAGCACCTACTCGGCTGTGTTAAAGCTGAAGGAAGGTCTATTACTTTCTTGTTAACTTTTTCATAGCTCGGTGTGGTCTATCAAAATATTATTCATATACTGCATGTACTATGATTTATTTACTTCCACTGTACACATCAGTTATGTCACTGATTTACTAAAATGTTTAAGAAATTCAAACATGTGCATCTTAAAATAAGATGCGATTGATTTTAGCGAATTTCCCTATAGGGAATACGCTATTACGGTAGTAGTCACGGTAAGACCTAAGCCCGGGACCATGATACTTTTTCGTTTTGAGGTCCCTAGAAGCCAAAAACACCGTTCGTTCAAATTGATATATATGTATATATATATATATATATATATATATATATATATATATATATATATATATATATATATCTATGTGTCCGTGAACACGATAACTTTTGAACGGAACCTCCGATTTTGATGAAATTTGGTCCAGGGGTGTAAGCCAGCGCCTACTAGGTTGAGTTCGCGAACCAGAATGATCGGACCATGGGAACGGGGTTTTATGGGGTTTCAAAGGGGTCAAAAATGGGTTTTTGGAATTTTTGGACCTTAATTTTTAAAATTCATCAATTTTAACTGAAACCATTTAAAAGAGCTTAAAAAAACAAACAATTTGGTATTTTGAATTTTTATCATAGCATAACTGGTTACCGGGAAAATTCAAAAATGTGTTTTCCATGTTATTCTTATGGGAAATCAAGAAAACCCTATATCTTGCTCATTTATTGACATAACTTAATCAAATTTGGTATGTACATTATCTAGATAGAGCTTAACTTATAATTGCTTACGAAACCCATATGGCGGCAAACCTACATACTCACCCCCATGGGGTTTATGGGGAAAATAAAAAATTGCCAGAGCTTGATACAATTTTGTGTTAACCAATTATTAATTAACTTAGATTTTCTAACAACACCCCATGGCAGCAAACCTACATACTCGATCTTATGGTGTTTTTATGGGGAAAGTAAATAATCTGAAATTCCATTGGAAATTCGCTGAGTACGCAGGTCTGCTGCGACGGGGGTATTTAATGTTATTAGGTTCCGATGGACTAGACCTTTTAATAGCCCAAGTCCGGAACCTCGCAAAAATGTTATCTGTATTCAATATTAGGATCCGCCAGGATCGCGCACCCGGAGAGTGGAGACCGTGAGTATATGAAGCGAAATTGAGTTAATAACTCAACTACTTTACCATTATAAATACGAGAATATAAATGCGATTTATCAATGATTTCCATTTGTATAATCGATTTATAATAGATAAATTAATGAATGAATGAACTACTTACAAATTGTGGTTTTAAAGAATATTGTCAAATTTTGCATATAGAACTCAAAAATATTATAAACTTCAAAACTGTTTGCTCATGCTTATTGCAAAGTAGCGTTTCAAGTCGCGAGCTAGTTCCAGCTTTGCCCGCATCAGCGCTAGCTATGTGTTGCTTGCTAAAACAACCGCGAGACTAGCGCTGTAAATGGCGGGCGTGTTGGAGCAGATTGCAAACCAGAAGTGAATCAGTCGTTAGAGAATTCACTTTAGGCTACTTTTCGATTTAGTAGTTGAACTCAAAGAATCTAAAATAAATATATAAATAAATAAATAAAATAATGATAAGGTGGGAGTCAAGACATGATACGCCGTTTATGCACCAGGTGTTCGTTTGCATGACATCACTATTTAATAATATCGTATCGGGAATTATTATGATGATTTCATATATGAGGAGCAAACATTCAAAAAGTGTTAAAAAAAGAAGAAATATTTATATTCCCATGGACTTTAGGTTGAACGGAATGTTATTTTTGACTAAAACTGGGTTCCTCCTATTTTAAAGCAATGTAAAAAATGGTCAAACAGTGCTTTGTCTAAACAGCCAATCCACCAAACAGACTTATTTTACATGGTTTTGACTGTTAAATCATAAATAATTTTGAAATTAACTTACTCGCCTGTGTTAAAGCTGAAGTTCTAATTCTTTCTTGTTAACTTTTTTATAGCTCGGTGTAGTGTATAAAAATATTATTTGAATGCTTTATTTACTGTGATTTATCTACTTCCACTGTACCCATAAATGATGTAGCTGAAAACTGAAACTGATGATGTGCCCTGAGTGCCGCCGCTGTAACACGGGAGGGATAAGAAAAAAAGCGTCGCGCGCAACTTCGATTAAAATCCTATGCACACCAATCAAATAACATAACCCAGCTTTTGCATAAAAAAACAATTCAATTCTCTATCAAGTGATATAATTTCGTTCTAAATAATTTTTTTTTAATTTATAATAGGACATTAAAGTAAGAGTTATGTATTAAATAGATGATTTTAATACATAAAAACTAAATTTAAATTATCCAAATAAATATGTGTTACTGTAAAATTAATTTTAATATGTAGTATAATACTTTCAACAAAAATAAATATAAGAATTGATATTTATGAATGTAAATTTCTTATTGTACTTTGTAAAAAACGCTAAGTTTACATCTCTTTATGTGATTTTCAGAATCATTTACATTAGACTATATTCGACAGTAATTTATTGGCATACAATTAATTACACATAATTACTATTAATGGGTTAATAATAATAGAATAAACAAATAATAAAAAAGTATGGAATATAGGGTACAATAACTTAAAAATAGCTTATAAACAATACACGATTATTCGTCAAATAGACTGCTAACAACTTAGTGTCACTGTCACGGTGGTCCGGGGCTCCTTCGTCCCCAGATGTTGCTGCAGCATCTGAAAAATATTCATTGACTGCCGGGGGATTAGTCTTGACTTCACGGTTTGCGCTCTCTTTTGTTTGGAGTCATTGCGTGTTTGAATTTGAGATCAAATTCGGCGCCGCTGGTCTTCGTGGAATTCCTACGGTGGGTCGTCCAGGATGGCGGCCGGTCTCGGACGCCAAAACTCGGGCAGGTCCCTCCTTCCGGTGGCAATTTCCGCAATGTGCGGGAATCCAGATTCGCTGGCTTTCTAGAAGAGATTTGTGGCACAGTGGAAAGCAAATTGACCGAGCGTCGGGACGCGCAGCGAGCTCCTGATCGTTGCGTTTCGCACAAACCAGGGCTGCCTCGTCAACCGTCGGAGGGCTTTGTTCTGCACACTCTCCAATCTCCTCCTGTTAGTCCTTCTGGCAAGTGCCCACCACGCCGTTGAGGCGTACATGAGCACAGAACGCACAATCATGAGAAAAAACATGAGCTTGACCCGCACGGGGAGCACGCTCCTCGCGCAGATCAGAGGGCCCAGGAGTTCGAGGATCTTGTTGGCTTCGTTGACTTTGTTGTCGACATGGCGTCCGAAGTTCAGCCGGTCGTCCAGCGTGACCCCGAGGTACTTGACGGAACTTTTCCAGGGGATCGGTTCTCCATTCAGTTCCACCGGGGCCGGCCGGACTCGCGGCATCCTGTGTCGTTTCCTGAAACAAATTGCATCGATTTTGTCGGCGTTCACCTTGATCTTCCATTTCTCGAGCCAAGGAGAGAGCACGTCCATCTGTCGTTGCATGACCCGCACCGCTTGTGCTGGGCGAGGGCTGCTGCACTGGAGCATGGCGTCGTCGGCGTACAGTGACAAAGTCACCCCTGCAACAGTTGGCATGTCATTTGTGAAAATGAGATACAGCAATGGTCCCAGCACGCTCCCCTGCGGGACCCCGGCTCTGACCGGTCGGACGGTGGACAGTTCCCCATCAACAACGGTTCGAAAAGAGCGGCCCGCAAGGTATGAGCGAAGCAAATGGACAGCTGTGTCCGGCAGTGGCGTGTCTCGGAGCTTGCGGAGCAGGCCTTCATGCCACACCCTGTCAAAGGCTTTGCTGACGTCCAGGCAGACTGCAACGGTGGCGAGGTTGAGGTTGTGAGCGTCGACAAGTTTGTTGACAACTCTCACGAGCTGCAGGGTCGTTGAGTGTTCTCTGCGGAACCCGAACTGTTCCGGCCGTATGTAGTCTTCCAAGAATGGGGCCAGGCGGGAAAGAAGGAGTTTTTCGAACAGTTTCGAGGTAACGGAGAGGAGGGAGATTGGGCGGTAGTTTTCAGGGTGTAGGGCAGATTTTCCAGGCTTTTGGATTAGGATAATCTTGGCAGATTTCCACACCGCCGGAAAGTGTCGCAACCTGAGAACAGCGTTAAACAAAAACAAAAGCACATGAATGACCAGCTGTGGCGCGTTTTGCAGTGCCTTCACGCTGACCCTGTCCAGCCCTGCGGCCTTTCTGGGATTCGCTCGAAGGACTGCTTGGCGCACCTCGTTCAGTGTGAACGGCTCGATTTCGTCCTCGGGCTCTGTGGCAAAGAACTCCTCCGTGAATTGCTCCACGTCTACCTCGTGCTCCCCGTTGCGGCAATCCGGTTCCGGTTTAATTAGGTTCCAATGGACTAGACCTTTTAACAGCCCAGGTCCGGAACCTTACAGATAATTATTAAAAGAATGCGAAAATACAGCTGTTACATCTAATGGAGGAAATTGAGTAAATATGGCAACTACTTCATCATTATAAATACGAGAGCTTAAATGCAATTTACCAATGTTTTCCATCAGTATGGTGGATATATAATGGAAAAAAAAACATGAATGAACTACTTTTAAATTGTCACTTTAAAGACCATTGTTGAAACCGGTTTGTAGGGCACAGATATATTATAAAATTTCAAAACTGTTTGCTCATGGTCATTGCAACGCAGCGTTTCAAGTTGCGAGCTAGTTCCAGCTTTGCCCGCATCAGCGCTAGCTATGTGTCGCTTGCTAAAACAACCGCGAGACTAGCGCTGTAAATGGCAGGCGTGTTAGAGACTTGGAGGAATTATATCGCCGCGCCGCGCTCGTCGAGTGGCGAAGAGCTACCGAGTCGTGAATCGTGGCAGTTTAAGTGTAATTAGTTGTTTTAAATGACAAAATAAATTTTAGAAAACTTTTTGAATAATGTGTTACTTGTTTGGTCTATATTTATTAAGCTGAAAAATAACTGTGTTAATGCTATGTATTTTACAGACGTCGACTAAATTTATTGCTATTATAAAAACCCCGTAATCATAATTAGACATTTTTTATTAATATAAAAAAAATCATCCTAATTGTGCTGATAACCTTAAAGGGCAGTTGTTCTGGTTGGTACATATAGTCTACGGCATGATTATATTATTGCTGGGAACAAAGCTCGGTGTGGTCTATAAAAGTATTATTTATATGCTTTATTTATTATGATTTTATTTACTTCCTCTGTAATCTCTTATTAATAGTAAACACGGTCCTCAGATGTTCAGCATTGTCCGTGATAGCCCTGCGTGGTATTTGCGGCGTTGGTAACACTGTCTGCGCTACCCCACTCCTCCTCCGAATTTGTCCTCCCACAAAATGAAAACGGGTTGAATTAGACGCCTGTGGAAAAGTGCCACCCTAAGCGGTCACGTAGTTCGCCTAGTGATAGTTTTATCATTAATCGTAGTAATCGTTAATTTTAGGTTCCGATGGACTAGACCTTTTGACAGCCCAAGTCCAGAACCTTTCAGATAACAGTTGCCAATTAATATTAATCAACAAGTGGATCAGAAGATGAAATTGAGTTAATAACGCAACTACTTCACCATTATAAATACGAGAGTTTAAATGCGATTTATCAAGTTTTTCCATTCGTATGGTGAATTTATAATAGAAAAACACATGAATGAACTACTTATAAATTATAATTTTAAAGAACATTGTTAAAACCGTTTGTAGGACTCAAAAATATTATAAACTTTCAAAACTGTTTGCTCATTCTCATTGCAACGCAGCGTTTCAAGGATCGACCTAGTTGCAGCTTTGCCCGCATCAGCGCTAGCTATGTGTTGCTTGCTAAAACAACCGCGAGACTAGCGCTGTAAATGACAGGTGTGTTAGAGCCATAGAACTATAAACATGTTTATATTTCTATGGTTAGAGCAGATTGCAAACCAGATGTGCATCAGTCGGAAGCGGTTCCACTTAGGCTACTTCTCGATTTAGTAGTTTAACTCAAGGACTTTAAAAATAATAATGAGAAGGTAGGGTCGATACATGCAACGCTTTTTATGCACCAGGTGTTTTTTGCACCTGTGACATCACCATTTACGATATATGAATAACGATGATGATTTCATATGTTTGTGTAAAAGAACGCCTGGTGTTTAGAGGTCGTTGCATGTCTTGATCCCTACCTTTGCTTTATTTAATTTAGATTCCTTGGTTGAACTACAGTTACTCAAAAAATAAATCTGATATAAATCAAAATTTTTAAATCCACTTAAGTTTATGTAGGCTAGCCTTTGTATTATACTTGTATTTGTCTAGCCTTATACTCTAGGCTAGACAAACATTATGTGAGAGTTTTTATTTTGTGCTTCTTAATGGTAGAAAGATGAAGCTTAAATAAAAAAATACACATTTTATTCTTATGAGAAATCGTTAAAACCAAACCAAACTGTACATAAATAAAACACAAGAAATAGTTAAAAAAATGTATGACGGCAGAATCTCAAACGGACTTATCCACAACATTCGAAATATTTCGGTGCCGTTACTTATTATGTTACTTATTTTGAGACGCCGGGAATTGTCCTCAGGCAGTCTGCTGTGCGCAATAGCTTTGTCTTTGCGTCTAAACAAATTCGGGCACTGTTTTAAAGTATTCTAAACCGCTTCGAAACATGCTGTTAATACCTGATGTTTAGAAATTTGTAACGACAAATTTATGAAAATTTTTACTTAGTAAATACAAAATCGTTCAAGGTTGAAAACATTTATCTAACTGGGATAAATTTATGCTATTTTGGTACCGGTATTCGAAACAGTGTGAACTAAAACAAAATACCACCGATGGTATGATAATAGCATTTCAAGGTTTTGCCAATAATAATGCAAGTTTTTTATTTTAAATAAAATACATTGGGAATCAAAGAGGTCAATTTAAAGCAAATAACTATCGATTTAGAAGCCATTAAATTTGAAGAAGTAAGGCCTACGTACTTACCTATATTATATGTAAAATGCAAGAAAATCGTAGACAATAGAAGTAAGGGTTTGCAGTAATAAAATACCCCCCGTCGCAGCAGACCTGCGTACTCAGCGAATTTCCAAATTAGTAATATTAGTTTTGACCAGCTAAACTTGTAAACAAAATTTCATCACGTGCTCATTAATAGGGAAATAAATGTCTATTCTCCTAATAGGGAAAGAGTGTGCAGGTATGCTGCCATGGGGGACACTAAAAGTAGGTTTTTAGCATAGAAAAAATTTATTTCGACCATATAAAGCCAAATAGTAAGTTTCATCAATATCTGTCCATAAATAAAAGAGTTTGCCTATTCTCCATATGATTAACATAGGAAAAGGGTATGCAGGTTTGCTGCCATGATAAGTACAAAAACCTAGATTTTTTACCTTAAATGGATGAATCTCAACCACATGAAGCTAAATACCAAGTTTCATCCAAAAATATTGGTTAATAAGTGAAATATTAACACATCCTTATTCTCCATAAGATTAACATTGGAGCCCCAAAAGACAATGTACTGTCTTTAGACTTTGTAATATCTCGGTAACCATTGGAGATAGAGCAAAGCTTCAAAATACTAAATTGTGTGTTTTTTTGAGCTAAATCCAATGGTCAAAATAAAAATTTAAAATTCTTACAATTTACATATGAAAAATGCAAAAAACCCGTTTTTGGGGTACAAAACACCCCAAAACAACCCCTTCCGGTAGGTCGATATGTCTGGTTTTCGAACTCATCCGAATAAACGTAGCATTACACATCTCTACCAAATTTGGTGTCGATCGGACCATTTTTACGAGAGTTATCGTGTCTAGGGACACATATATATATATATATATATATATACATATATACATATATATATATAAATACATATATATATATATATAAATTTTAATGACTATTATTTTTGGTCTCTGGGCACCTCAAAACGAAAAAGTAACATGGTCCTGGGCTTAGGTCTTACCATGAGACCTACGGTAATAGCTTATTCCCTATGGGAAATTCGCTAAAAAAGGAAAAAAAATACTCCCGGTCGCAGCAGACCTGCATACTCAGCGAATTTTCAAATTAGTAATATTAGTTTTGACCAGACCTGTAAACAAAATTTTATTACGCACTCATAAATAGGGAATGTCTATTCTCCTTATGATAAATATAGGGAAAGAGTATGCAGGTATGCTGCCATGGGGATTACGAAAAGTAGGTGTTTAGCATAACTAGCCAGTTTGGTTCTTCAATAAAAATGGAAACGAAATATTTTTTTAACGCCCCAAGAATCAGCGACGAAGAGAAAATGAATGTTTGTAATTACTTTATAAATAAAAAGAGCACAATTTGTAAAAGTACACGACAACCCTACAAGGTTGAGAAGTAGTAACGCCTTCAAATTTCCATAACACTATACATATACTTACATGCCCGCATAATAGCATTACCCCCTGTGAAGGCTTACATGCGAATGTCGTTCATTGGACATTCCTATGTTGGGGTACAATATATTAAAACAGTAGTCATACTTATCAATATACTTAACATACTGAACAATAATACTAAACCTAATTAACAGTATATTAATTAGGAAAAACCGTTTTGTTAACATTGCTACGCAGCGTTCAAAGTCGCGAGGTAGTTGCAGCTTTGCTCGCTTCAGCGCTAGTGTCGCTTGCTAAAACAACCGCGAGACTAGAGCTGTAAATGGCAGACGTGTTAGATCAGATTTCAAACCAGTAACCAATCTATATATTAATACGCAAGCATGTTTCATTTCCTCCTTTTTTCTCAGCTCGTGTGCATCGTAGGATAAATCCGCGCATACCGTTAAAAAGGTATAGTCCTGAAGATGAGCAGAATCACATTCTAATTCACATCGGACCCCAGGGCTACAACCCACAGGCTTTCAAAGTTTTAGGCCGGTTCCTACGTGGGCGACAGATGCGACGCGACGAGAGCGACGGGAGCGACACCAGCGACAAGCTTGCATCGCCATAACGTTATACATTGTAAATTGTTGTCGCTGCTGTCGCCCACTAAGAACACTCCAATGCTTATACATTTGTTTGAAATTTTGTCGCTCTTGTAGCGTCGCATCTGTCGCCCACGTAGGAACCGGCCTTAATGTCAATCTTATGGAGAAAGGAGAATTGAATGAATCATAAGACAGCTGTTGTAAAAACAACTGCTATAGAAAATAAGAAAGAACAGATGTTTTAGTTCTAAAATGTTTTAAGCTTCTTGGGTCCAGATCAACTGAAATTTTGATCGAATTTCGATCAGGAGGCGATCTCTAGTGTTATTTTAGTTTGTTTTAGGTATTTAGCTTCATTTGGTTGAGATTCATCCATTTATGCCAAAAAATCTGGAGTTTTTTTTTTTTTTAAGTAAGGAATGCCATGATAAGTATCATGGCAGAAAATCTTCACTCTCTTTTCTGTTCACAATTATTTTTAGAAATTGACACACGGTATTTTGACAGTAGTTTGTGTACAGTTGTTCTTGTGATGGCACCATAATTTATGTTGAAAAAATGATTCAAAATAAAGACTTCCCCTACATTAAATACGGTCCAAGTGGGCAAGAAAAGAATTTAAAGCTTGTTCTTCGTTACGTAATGCAAATGTTTAAATGCCTATGAAATAATAAGAATGATTTTAAATAACACTATACCTAAGAAATTATAGGTCTTAATTTATTCAGACTTATTTTACATGGTTTTGACTGATAAATCATAAATAATTTTGAAATGAAGTAAACAGTACCTACTCGCCTGTGTTAAAGTTCTTAAAGTTCTATTACTTTTTTGTTAACCTTTTCATTGCTCGGTGTGTTATATAAAATTATTATTTATATGCTGTATTTACTGTGATTCCATTGCACACATTAGTTATGTCCCTGGTTTACTAAAATGTGTTTGAAATCCAAACATGTGCATCCTTAAATTACACGAGATTGATCGATAGAGTTATTAGATTCCGTTGGACTAGACCTTTCAACAGCCCAAGTCCGGAACCTTGCAAAAATGGTATCTCAATTCAATATATTAGGATCCACCAGGACCGAGCACCTGGAGAGTGGAGACGATGATTAAAAAAGCGAAATTGAGTAAATAACGCAACTACTTCACCACTATAAATACGAGAGTCTGAATGCGATTTATCTATGTTTTCAATTTGTATGGTCGATTTATAATAGAAAAATACATTACCGAACTACTTATAAATTGTAATTTTAAGGTACATTGTTAAATCCGGTTTGCAGGACTCCAAAATATTATAAACTCTCAAAACTGTTTGTTCATGCTCATTGCAACGCAGCGTTTCAAGTCGCGAGCTAGTTCCAGCTTTGCCCGCTTCAGCGCTAGCTATGTGTTGCTTGCTAAAACAACCGCGACACTAGCGCTGTAAGCGACGGTCCGACTTTACCAGCCGCTACTAACCAGCCGCTAGTTAAGATCGCCATCAGCCACTAGCGCTTCTCGAGTAAATATCGCATTGCCCGGAGCACTCTTGAGGAAAGGAGTGGGGGAAAGTGTTGACAGTGTTGCCAACCATGTAGTGATGCAGTTGCCAATTTACAAGCAATGCCGATTATCATGCTTTCGAGGACACTCGGTGATTGATACCGAGGTCAGAATAAAAATTTGTTTGTTTTTAGTGGAATTTGATTGGTAAAAAACTAATTAATTGTCTTGTAAATCATTAATGTATTACTTAATTATTATCAGCACTTAACACTCCAGTTTTGAAAATTGTATTATTAATATTTTATCATAATAATTAATAATATTTAAATCGAAGTAACTTACATATAATTGATAGCATATTTATTTTAGCTAAACTACCCATACAATTTGTTACAATAAATAAATCGTTAATAAAATAATTTGTATTTAAGGAAATGACTTTGCAATGGAAATAAATAACATTTAATTACAAAAAGGACATGATTTTTACACCATTCTGGTTATATTTTACATTCCTCTATTAATTGTAAATAAAATCGCTATTAAAAGTATTTGCAGTTTCTTGTTTGCAACCAGTAACCATCTCCCACTCCTTTAAGTATTGTTGCTTCTTGAGTCACTTTCTTCTTTCATCTATATTCATACCTTCTGATAGTCTTTTTTACCGTCTATCTCTAAGAGTTATAACAAACTAATATTAACCATTTAGGCCTAGAAATACTTCAAACTTGTTAATTGGTTACAAACCAGTTGTTTCTGTGGTTACAAATAAATTAATAAGGAAAACTAACTTATTACTTTTTAACTGTCTAGTACATCTACATCAACATTAACATCTAACTCAATACGATATGCCAAAGAAGATATAATAATTAATCATAATCCGTATTGTCAGGTCTAGATTTGAGAGAAGGTTTTATTTAAATTAAAGTCAATAAATCATGATTAAAACAACTTTTTAATTAGCACTATAAAGTTCACACACATACAGCCAAGAGCCATTTTTCAGAGAGAGATAAAATATTAGTGAACGGTAAAGTGGACACTCGCAGGTGAACCAACCTTACAAATTAACTACAAATTTGTAACTGTTTTCAAATACTATAATACATTCACAACACTTCCCCTCTGAGAAGAAAAAAATATTTTTTAGTTAGGCCTATACATTTACATTATTTTTAATCAATGGTTTCATTAACTTAATTGTTAAAAGCAGTTAATCTAAACATTTTATAAAGGTATCATTTTACACCATTTTTTCTTTTTTTTTTACTATTAACTATCCAACATCTTATCTGTGAGGATAGTTTACTGTTACTTAGTCAACATACCAGTGCTACAAGAAATTCATTCAAACTCACAAGTTTTCATTTTAAGCCTAACTTAGTATTACTTCTTTTACATAGGCTAGTTCAATTATCTTTCTTTTTTTTATGTTATTACTTTTATTACCTCTTCCATCTTAGTGTGAAAGTTTTCATCTTAACGTGAAGACATTTCATCTTAGTGTGGAATATTTTACAGGTGTGTAACCAATACACTTAACAAACTCATTCTTCATAATTATTCTTAGAAATTATTTCATGAATGTTTAAAAACATAAATATCCAGTAATAACAAACATTGTTACTTTGCTGCTTAAAATTCTATTTAGAGATTAGGGCCTATTACTCAACATCTACACTTTTATTAGGGCCTATTAATTTATAGGCCTATATACTCCTCAAAACAGTGTGAAAGAATTCAATCATATCAAACAGTTACATGTGAGTTGGCTCAACTTGATGCGTACAAGGAAATAACAAATAGTAAATAGTAACAAGTAATATTTTCCCTTGAAACCATGGGCTGAATAGAATATTAAACTGAAAAACACTGAAAGGCTACAAAATTAAGGGGTTTTACAACACTTAAAACTAAAACACATTTTCTGGTTACTGAATGATTACATTTCATAATCTCTATACCTGATAGATTTTCTCAATGGTCTACCATACCTTGAGGTTGGTTTGTCAGCATCAGCTGTACAATCAGTTTCAATATTTACATTCATTGAAGGCATTTCTTCAATATTTTGACTATTTACAACAGATTCATTGTGTTGGAACGACATACTTTTGTTGCACAAAGGAGTTGAATGACTAATCCTACAAGGTGCTTCAACAGAAAGATTTAATTCATCATGATTATCACTGTACCAATTTTCTTGGCCATCTGTAGGTCTTGGCTTAAGGTGAAATGTGTTACGAATGACAACTCTGCCACTTCGATACAGTTTTACAACATAAGAGCTTATGTTAGCTGTATAGCCTACTACAACACCTGGTTCCCAGATTCTTGAGTTAACATTGTAAACATTTACCTTGTCATTTACTTTGAAGTATCGTCTAGGACGTGTATTCTTATTGTAATACTTAGCAGACAAATCTTGCTTTTTAGAGAGTAGCTTACTTACTACACTAGGATCATGTACCTGTGGTCTTAACAAGTTAGCAGAAATTGGGAGTTTGCTTCGTAGCCTACGACTCATTAGAAGTTGAGCAGGAGAAAATTCACCTAATACTGGTGTATTACGGAACTCTAACAAGGCTAGATTAATATCCTTGTTTTCATCACAACATTTCTTAAGAATTTTCTTAAAAGTTTGTACCATTCTTTCAACTTGCCCATTTGACCTAGGGTACAAGGGGCTTGAATTTACAACTTGAAAAATTCCATTGGAAAGCAAAATTCTTGAATTGATAGGAACCAAACGGATTATTATCAGCAACTACTTTAGAGGGTATACCATGAATTGCAAACAATTTTTTCAACTCTTGGATCACATCTACACTACTTTTAGATCTTAGTTCTACACAATCCAACCATTTACTGTAATAGTCAACTACAACTAAATAAATTTTACCACCGTACTCAGCAATATCCATACCAATTTTATTGTATGGCAAATCAGGAATTTCATGTGACCTTAAGGGTTCTTTTGCATTGGCATTCATATACCTTTGACATACAGAACAATTTGAAACACAGTTATCAATGTCATCTGACATCCCTGGCCAGTAGATGAGCTGCCTAGCTCTAGATTTTGTCTTCTGACAACCCAGGTGATTTTCATGCAATAAATCAAGCATTGATTTTCTAAGGCTAACTGGAACAATAAGTTTGTCATCTAAAAATACCAGATCATTTGATACATATAAGTCATTACGCTTACCATAATAGATTTTGACACAATCGGGTACATACTTTTTGTTACTAGGCCAACCAGTTTTGAAATAACCTTTCACTAACTTTAAGGCAGGGTCATTTTCAGTACACTCAATGAACTCTTTTTTCCTTTGATCGGATATAGGCAAATCATGACTAACAAAATGTTCAACTAAATCTACGTTTACATGAGATACACTATCATTTTTACATGTTCTAGATAGTAAGTCTGCAACAACCATCTTTTTACCAGGGCAATATTTAATCACAAGATCATACTTTACCAACTTCAACTTGAGTCTTTGTAATCTAGGCGACATTATCTTATGAATAGGCTTATTCATAATGGATTCAAGTGGTTTCGAGTCATTAAAAACGACAAATTTGTTACCGTACAACATGTGATGGTATTTTGTAACCGCAAACACTATGCTTAACATCTCTTTTTCAACTTGTGCATACTGTTGTTCTGCATCATTAAGACTTCTTGATGCAAAAGAAATAGGCCTACCTTCTTGAATTATGCAACAACCTAGCCCGTCCTTACTAGCATCAGAATGAACTTCAATAGGCTTGTCTCGGTTAAATGTTGCTAAAACTGGGGCTGTAGTTACAGCTTTCTTTAAATTCTTTACACATTCAGAGTGAACGGGGAGCCACAACCATTTAGCACTCTTTTTAAGTAGTTCTCGCAATGGACTTGTTAGACTTGAAAGATTTGGTATGAAATTACGAAAATAATTGAACAAGCCAAGCATAGATTGAAGTTCTTTCTTATTGCTCGGATCAGGTAAATCTACAACTGACCTAACCTGACTTTCATCCAGATGAACACCATCTGATGTGAAACATAAGCCTAAAAAATTAACTTTTGTCTGCTTGTACTGGAGTTTTTTAGGGTTAAATCTTACACCATATTTTCTAGCTCTTTCAATAACCTGACTTACAATATGGTCATGTTCTTCCTCAGACTCAGCCGAGATCAGTAAATCATCAAAATAGACTGTGACATTTTTCAAATCTGAAAATATCTGGGAGTTTAGCTTTTGGAAGAGCTCAGGGGCTACTTTTATGCCAAAAGGCAATCTTAGAAATCTATAGCATCCAAACGGGGAGCTAAATGTACAGAGATGACTCGATTCATAATCTAAAGCTACATGCCAAAACCCATCCTTTAGATCAAAAACACTGAATAACTTTTTACCACTTAGTTTGGCTTTGATTTCTTCCACAGTAGGAATCATAAAGGGCTGAGACACAAGTGCTGAATTTAAAGCCTGAGGGTCTAGACAGAGCCTTAAGGACTTGTCACCCTTCTCCACTATGACTAAATTGCTAACCCAATTATGAGGGACATCTACTTTCTGAATAACATTTATTTCCTGTAACTGTTCAAGCGTTGATTTCAACTTAGGCAACAAGGCATACGGTACCCGCCGAGGGGGTTTTACTACAGGTTCGATATCCGGGTTTACCTTAAGGGTATGTTTACCTGGAAAACATCCTAAGCCCTGAAATAATTCTACATTAGATTCAATAAAGCTATCTGTAGATACATCACTAACAGTGTTTACTCTTTGAATTAAGCCTAGCTTTACACAAGTACTTAACCCTAAGATTGGTATGCATTTTGAGTGATTCACAACAACAAAATCTTCCTTAGTTGACAAAGTTTTGAATTTACAATTGAGTGTTATTAAACCCTCTGTTCTCAATTTGAAACCACCATAGGACTCTAGCCTAATGTTAGACTTAACAATGAATTCACCTAACTGGGAATCAATTTTACTGACAACTTGTCTTGGTATAATGTTAATCTCTGCACCACTGTCTAGTTTGAATTTTACTTTGTGTCCATTAATATTAAGAGTTTCATACCAGGCAAGTGAGTCTTTGTTAGATTCAATGTTATTAATTTGAAAATCATTTTCATCAGAAAACAAAGCAAGATCATTAACATGCTTAGACTTAGAGGCTACAGGTTTGTTTTTCAAACATCCAGAAGAAAAATGGTTCATTTTGTCACAAACAAAACACTTTTTCCCATAGGCTGGACACTTAGCCGGTAGATGAACTGTGTTGCATTTCTTACATAAATAAGTTTTAGGACTACTCTGAACAGGTTTAGAAGACCTACCTTCAGACTTGTTTCCACTAGGCCTATTCTTAAAACTTTTTGCATCGGACTTAAACGTAGAATTGTTCATGGGCCTATTCTCCGTAGGCCTATAGTAGTTAGGCTTAGAAACTTGGTGTACTACTTCCTCCGACTTCACAAGAGGTCTTGAACGTTGAAGTTGATAAGAATACGGATCACTAACTGAGGCTTGGCCTACAACATTTTTGTCTCTAACCATTGAGGTAATCTGTTCACGGCTAGATTCAACTAGACGGCAGTACTTAATTGCATCATCCAATTTAATATTGGTCTCCCTTAGCAATCTTTCTTGAGTGGATTCGTCTGCAATCCCCATCACTATGCGGTCTCTTATTAGATGATCCTCTTGATCACCAAAATCACATGATATAGCTAGTTTTCGCAAGTCTGTTAAAAAGTTATTAAAGGGCTCTCCTTGAGCTTGGGAACGCTTAAAAAATAAATAGCGTTGGTAAACAACATTTTCCTTCGGGGTGAAATGTTTGTCAAAAGCTTCGATCACTGTTTTTAATTCTAGGTCTTTAATGTCTCCAAGTTTGAACGTATAATAGATTGATAAAGCTTCCTCCCCAATGACATTAAGCAATTGGGCTATTTTAACATCTTCACTTTTACTCTCGGCTTCAGTAGCCTTGAGAAACAGCAGAAATTGGTTTTTATAAAGTGTCCATTCACTGGAAACATTATCACCCAAGGTCAAAGGCTTAGGTGGCTTAAAACTCATTTCGAAAGTTTAAGTAAATTGTTTATGTTAATACTCAAACGAGTTATTAAAGTCCTACATCTTAAAGTTGGGCGTAACCAAGAACTTAACGATGTATACCTGAAAGCTCGTACTTCTCATAATGGTCTCTGGCTTTCTCACTATTAATTACACTTTTACCACTTCTTACTTCTCTCATTTTTACTTCAATACGCAGCGCCATGTCAGGTCTAGATTTGAGAGAAGGTTTTATTTAAATTAAAGTCAATAAATCATGATTAAAACAACTTTTTAATTAGCACTATAAAGTTCACACACATACAGCCAAGAGCCATTTTTCAGAGAGAGATAAAATATTAGTGAACGGTAAAGTGGACACTCGCAGGTGAACCAACCTTACAAATTAACTACAAATTTGTAACTGTTTTCAAATACTATAATACATTCACAACACGTATCACTGCGTTTCACACCACTCACCGGAGACAAGCAGACGACAGAGACAATTTGAATACAAACACGTAGTATTTTCTGTGTTGGTAACACTGTCGACACATTCCCCCACTCCTTTCCTCAAGAGTGCTCCGGGCGATGCGATATGGACTCGAGAAGCGCCAGTCCATCAGCCAGCGGATCTGAAGGGTTCACATTAAAGTAATTAACTAGCCGCCAGTACAGTTGCTGCTGAATGATGACTTGAAAACATTGTTTTTGGTCCTTATTTTTCAAGTCGTTACAATAACTCATTATAAGCTGTCTTTGGCATTTTTGTTAATGTAGTATGCAGACGAAGCATCCAACAGGCATAGGCAAGGATAATTAATTGTGGAATAATAAATAAATGGTATAATCTCTTTGCCCGACCACTTGGTGCTGATGTCAACCATATTCACTGTTAATCACAAAAAAAGTATAAAACACAGTATAACGAAACTAAACGCTGTAAACCCTGAAACAGTACGTAAAACCAACTAGACATGTTCTAATTAGCCAGCCGCTTGTGGGCTACTAGGGGTTCACATTGGCTGGTTGGCGCCAGCGAAGTGATCACGTGACTGCCAGCGGAGGGTACCAGCGCTAAAAAGTTAAAAATGATCAGCTTACGATTTCAGCTAGTAAACACTAGCCCGATGGCATTTAACCAGCCGCTAGTTCTGGATCAGACTAGGCTGGTTGCTGGCAATATCACCAGCGGATATTTATTAGCGGCTGGCAACCAGCCTAGTCGGACCGTGGCTTAAATGGCGGGCGTGTTAAAGCAGATTGCAAACCAGATGTGCATCAGTCGGTGGCGGTTCCACTTAGGCTACTTTTCGATTTAGTAGTTGAACTCAAGGAATCTAAAATAAATAAAATAATGATAAGGTGGGATTCAAGACATGCAACGCCGTCTATGCACTAGGTGTTCTTTTGCATGACATCACTATTTGATAATACTGTATTGGTAATGATAATGATGATTTCATATATGAGGAGCAAACATTCAAAAAGTGTTTTCTAAAAAAAAAGATATATTTATACTGTCATGAACTTCAAGTTGAACTGTGTTTGAACGAAATGTACTTGAAAAGATGTTATTTGTATTGTCAAATAACATCTTTGTACTCAGAAACTTGGCTCTCAACAACATCAAATTGTCTAGGATTGTTTATTTTAGTTTAATAGAACGTAATATTAGTTACTCAATCATACTTTGGGGATTATCCAGTAAACATAACCTAAACAGGATTTTTGTCATCAAAAACAGAGCCATCCGCAGTATATTACGATTGAGACCAACTAGTTCATGTCTTCCACATTTTAAGACATTACAAGTTCCTTCCTTATTTATGTACGAAGCAATAAAATACGTAGTAGATAATAAATTGTTTCCAACTCATATACATACAATACAACACAAGAAATTTGCTTATTAATCATGCTGTACAACATAAACTAAAACTGTATAAGGAAAAACCTGAATTTGTTGGTCTAAAACTATTTACAAAACTGCAAAAAAAGTTGATAGAAATACTATGTAAACCAGCCAAGATTAAAATTCATTTAAAACAATATCTCATAGAAAATTGTTTTTTTTTTCATGAAATTCCTGTTTTTTTTATGAAATTTTTATGAAATTTTTTATGAAATCTTCTTTGAATTATATCATATCCCATTACCAACTTAGCTCAAACCATCAAACCTTCTTTCATTCACTAAGCAAAATTCATTGACAACTCCGCAAGGAGAGCAAGTAGAAGATAGGAAATGACTGATCTCATGCCCTATGAAGAGGGGCTGCGAGACTAAATTGGAGGTAAAAGGTAAGAGATAAATGTTATTTTCGACTAAAACTGGGTTTCTCCTATTTTTAAGCAATGGAAAAAATGTGTTATTTCAAAGGGGTCAAAAATGGGTTTTTGGCATTTTTGGGCCTTAATTTTTCAAATTCAACAATTTTAACTAAAACCATTTAAAAGAGCTTCAAAAACAAACAATTTAGTATTTTGAATTTTTAACTTGGCTTAACGGGTTATGGAGAAAAGCTAAAAATAGGTTTCCAATGTTAATCTTATGGGAAATCAACAAAACCCTGTATCTCGCTTATTTATTGCAATAAATTGATAAAATTTGGTATGAACATTCACTAGGTTGGGTTTAACTGATATTTGCTTACAACACCCATGGCGGCAAACCTACATACTCACCCCCGTGGGGCTTATGGGGCAAATTTAAGTGTCGAATATTGATACAATTTGATATTTACCTTACCTAACTATTACATTTTCTAACAAAACAAACATTTTCCAACAACATCCAATGGCAGCAAACCTACATACTCATTCCTATGGTGTTTATGGGGAAAATACAAAATCTCAAGATCCATTAGAAATTCGCTGAGTACGCAGGTCTGCTGCGACGGGGGGTATTTTAAGCCTACCGTACTAGGTCTGAGAATTTAAGTTTTGACAACTTATGTGATTATAAAAAAATGGCTAGCAATATTTTCTGATACTGCTATTATAAACCGTCATTTTTTTAGAGAAAATTATCGTCTTTAGTTCATTAATTTCCAATGATTTCACAATGAAATAATGTATAGCTAAAATGTTCTATTTTATTTTAACATAATTCATAATTGCATTCAATCAAAATAATCTTGCTCCTCTGGAATCTATTCAAAACATGCTTTCTCCAAATTAAATTGAAATTTTCTAGTAAAATTAAGGTTAAACACCTTACTTGAGTTAAAAGATAAACTTAAGTACCCTACAAACAAAAAAAGATATAATAAAGTCTTAGAAAAATTTTTGATGTTGTTAAATAATGTTTTGTCATAACTGTAAAATTGTGTCTGAAGGAGAAAACACGTTTGAATGTTTGCACATTATGTGCAAAAGAGTACCTGGTGCATAGAGGTCGTTGCATGTCTTGATCCCTACTTTCTCTCCATTTAATTTAGATTCCTTGGTTGAACTGTAGTTATAAAAACTCAAGAAATAAATCTGATATAAATCAAAATTTTGAAATCCACTTAAGTTTACGCAGGCTAGCAGTTATAGTATTATACTCGCATTCACCACAGTTGTATAAATTTTATTTATTTATTGTTTGACAGCATTTCATTTTAGACAAACATTATGTGAGAGTTTTTATTTTGTGCTTCTTTATGGTAGAAAGATGAAGCTTAAATAAAAAAATATTAGACATTTTTTTTCTTATGAGAAATTGTTAAAATGAAACCAAACAGTGCACAAATAAAACACAAGAAATAAAATAGTGTATGCCGGCAGAATTTCAAACAAAATCATCCTCGAAATTCGAAATATTTTGATGCTTTTACTTATTTTGATGGACGCCAGGAATTGTCCTCAAGCAGTCTGCTGTGCGCAATAGCTTTGTCTTTGCGTCTAGACAAATTCGGGCACTGTTTTAAAGTATTCCAAACCGCTGCGAAGTATGCTGTAAATACCTGATGTTTAGAAATTTGTAATAAAAAATTTATGAACATTTATTACTGAGATAAATATAAAATAGTTCAAGGATGAAAACACTATCTATTTAACTGGTATATATATATATATATATATATATATATATATATATATATATATATTACCGGTTATTCAAAACAGTATTAATTTTGACTTTCTCCAATTTTGCTTTCCATATTGGCAATTTAAATTTTATAAGTTATATAAAAAAATTTTATTTTCAAAGTCTACTAGGACAGAATATTTAAAATATATAAACTTTAATTGCCTAGTCACCAAGTTTGAACCAATCAGGTCTCAAATAACTAAGGAATTGACATTTTTCTAAACAAAAGCACTAGACTTGTGGTAGCTTTCCTACATAAAGCGTGGTTTCGTTTAAAAAAATCTCATTGTGGTACGATTTGTTCAAACGTGGTATTTATGATAGGACAATTAAATGTTTTAAATACAGTTTTTTACTGTTTTTACAATATATATACACAAGCGAAATACCACTCATCACATCTCCTTCCTTCAGGGCTCTGCCCCACAGGCCTTCACAATTTCAATATAATGTTATCCATATGACCAAATTTAAATACGAATTAAGAAATCTGTGGGGTAGAAATTTAGACTGATAACCTTGCTCACAGGTGCTCACTAAAAAAAGGTTTGTACTGGACTTCAAAATAACTTTAGGGAATCCGGGGTTGAAATATGCATACTTTTTTGTTTCCTGTTGTTTAAACACCGGATAAACACCAAAGTATAATGAATACGGCAATCACCCGTTTGCGACGCGTATCGAGTGCGTAAACGTCTGCTTTCTCCGACAGACGCAGGAAATAGCTATTTGTGTAATAAGAGCGTAAAGTACGTCATTGCCACTCGAGAATTGTAGATGGCCGCACGAAGCGTCAGCTGAGTGCGGCCAACAATTCGAGAGCGGCAATGACAATTTACGCTCGTAATACACACAAGATTTTCCTACCAACATAATTGCTACAGATTACATATTTTATTGTATACAAAATGTCAATTAGAAATTTTTTTATTTGTTTCTGTTGGAACACACTGTTAACTATCAAACATAACCTCAATCTAAAAAAGAAGCAATTACTAAACGACAACAATGAATAACAGCTGTAGCATGGCTTGTAATAACAGCTGACTTAAAATTGCTGTTTGATCTAGAGTGCGGTAAAGAATCATTGCCGCTCTAGAGCGGGAAGGAAACGGAAACCGGATATGAACTGTTTTGCATAGGGGTTACAGGTGTGGCAATGCGATTATTTCCATGCAGTGGTAGGAAAAATTTATTAATATGATGAGCTCATCTCGATCGACGTCGTTACCTTTTAATAAAAATAATACATACCCCCGTCGCAGCAGACCTGTGTACTTAGAGAATTTCCAATGACAATCTTTACATAAATGTAAATAACACATTTAAACACACACTATGTGTCTTTACATAAGTGCCTGATATCAAATTTCATGATGATCAGACAATTTTTTAGATACCGATCTTACTGGTTAACGAACTCATCCAAGAGAATCTAACTTTACATGCCTGTACCAAATTTCATGATGATCAGACGATTTTTGCACTAGTTATCGTGTTCACAAACACTCAAAATTGAAAATTCTATTTCCCATATAAGCCCATGTTAAATTTTTTAGTAAATCGTTATTTGTGCAGTTTTAAATGTGTTTCCGACAAATAATCACTACGTATCCAGAAAGTACACATAAAAAGCCACAATTTCATATATAAAATTATGTAATCACAGAGGTGTCCCTAAACTGTATAAACGGCAGCTTCCATGAAAACGACGGTAATAGCTTATTTCCAAAGGAAATTCGCTAAAAAACATGAACTTCCTTGTGTAGGTTTTTTCTTGGTTTAGTGAGGATTTTTGAAGTCATAAAATTAGCGTCATTCAGTTGCCTAACATTCACTTCAAATGATTACCTGATTTATTTTTATTCAAACTTATAGTTCTATTTTCCGTGGCTTAGCAGACCGGAAAACGTAAGTCGATACTATGATAAAATTTCGACTTGGACTTAAGATTCCATGAATATTTTTTTAGTGGTCAATAAGAAAATCAGGGTGAAAAATACACACTTGGTCATAACATTGATTCACAAAGGAGTAATTAAGATTGAAGTCGTACTAAGAAGTTGACAGATACCTAGGTGTTTTACAACAATAAAAAAATAATACTTGATCAAATATTTGTTTAGCGCAGTTTTAACAATAAAGAAAACGAAAGATTACGTGCAAACTATTTATCACATTGTATTACAATTCAAATAACCTAAGAAAAAAAAATATTACGAATTTCTTTCCCCCACCAACTGATAAATCACACTCAGGCAATGGAGAAGGCAAAACTGACCTACAGTTCTCCGCTGGGCGGACAATGTACAATAATAGAAATCACAATCGTGAGGTAACAGTTAAAGCAAAGGTTAGCAGTTAAATGGTTTAAACTAGCGTTCGATCCGCGCTGCGCCCGAAGCGACCGGGAGGCCGGCGCCACGCTCACCGCGCAGGCGTAGTAATCTCTATTAAAATATCTGCGCAAACATACTGTCCGGGCATGCGCAGTTGCGTCAGTCCGTTGCGCCGGCTCCACTGCTCGCCCGTGATATGGCATTGTTGATGCGTGGAACGTAGTAGATACCACAAACGCTATAAAAACTAAAAATATTGGCTTCTTACATATTCAGACGTTTTCAAGACATAGATGGAGATAAAAGTTGCAATAAGCATTATATTGAAAAGTAAAAAAGTGGTTATTCTCTATTCTTTGATTTGATGGCAGAAAAAGAAGAAAGTACTAAGTGAAATGAGGGTATAGAAGGGTTTACGCTTTTTATTATTTTCATTACGCAAATATTAGGCCTAAATGTTTGGAAAGAAAAATGAAAAATTGGATGAAGATCAAGAGAAGAAAAAAGTTCAAAGAGACTTGGGTAAGAAAGTAAATCTTATATATAATAAAAGAGTGCATTCAAGGGTATAGAGAGAGAACTACTGAACGGATTGAGGTCGTTTTGGTGTCAATGGATTTCTTATGACTCCTAGATGATAGGAAAAATAAGGTATCCCTCAGAAAATGCCTCACAAACCCGCAAAATGATAATTAGACCTTATTTAGACCAATCTAAGACGTGATGTTGTCGATTTGTTTACTGCTCCAGGTGATCCATATCTTACATTGAAATTTGACACCACTGCTGCTTTGCAACAGGACTGCGGAGAACATATGAACAAAAGATTAAATTACAGCAGTTTTCCCCAATCCTGGCTTTACAAAGTGTTTTTGTAAACAAAACACATAACTTTCCAATAATTGACAGATACAAATGAAATCCGGGACACGTAATGTTGCAGTGGATTTTAAATCAGTAAAATAAATATTTAACGGCTAATGCTGTAATAAAATTTTGGTTGCTATACTATAAAGAGAGATTATTTAATATAGACGATTGAATTTATGTAATTAAACTTAAGAGTTATTTATTAATATTTGTTTACACATATGTTTTTATAACTGTGAACTACTGTCGGGAGATGACTTGTTGGCCACTGAGGGGGTTGGGGGCGAGGGGAAATTTACATCCGAAACCCACCGGTCATTTGGTTAACTAAGGAATAAAAACAAACTTAGATTGTACTATTCTACATGAAAAAATTTTGCTAAAAAAGTAAACAATTACAATAAATTACAATTACAATAAATTACAATTACAATAAAAAAATTAACAATACCATTATCTTTGTTGACAAACCAGCTAGCCTAATTCAATGTAGAGAAAGACAGCTGACTGCAAAATAAAAGAAAACATCGTATATAGGGATGCTGTATGTTTTTGGTTTTGTTGATAGCTTAACATATGGTGGAATAAAAAAAAACCAAAAACAAAAAGCAAATTGTTTTGGCCAATAGCATGCTTCAGCTTCCCCCTACCCCGCAACCCCCTCACTGGCCAACAAGTCATCTCCGGACAATAATGAGCTTTATGTTTTTAAATGTATAAACACAATCTTTTGATTGTGAAATTCTTCCCACCGTATTTTAATCCATTAATTTTTGTTATAACTAGGTCACATTACTTCCTTATATTCTTTTATTTTAAGGTCGTGTAGGCTTATGATTCTACATGCTTAAAAGTTGGTTTATTGTTCCTACTGATATGAACAATGTAGTACAAAAATATGAAATGTGGAACTATGAACTGGAAGAAATAAGTCTCGATATGTACAATAAGAAATACCAAGAATAAGAAAAGGAGATGGAAGTAAAGTGAAAACAAAAGACAAAGAATAAACATGTTGAATAGTGTTTTAGTGAAGGTAAAAAACCTACTACAGTATACGATTGACTAAGAGGACAATTCAGTAACACTTATAGTACATCCAGGAATGTACTTCTTTACCACTGCGTGAGAAATTCAAGTGAGAACTTGAAAGCAAGGTTCAATTAGATGCATAAACACTGTGGAAGAGCCCACACAGAATGGTGCTCAGCGATGGTGGTCATACCAAAACCTAATGGGGACGTTGACTCTGCTGCATAGATCTAAGAAAATTAAACTAGAACGTAAGGAGGCAAAAATGCCAGCAGAGATTGAAGACACACTTAATCAGATTGGTAAATCTCGGGTGTTTAACAAATAAGATACAAATTCCAAATTCTGGCAAATTAAATAGACTCTGAGTCAGCGAAATTATACCAATAATTGGCATACAACTGGAATGGAATAAATGGAAATATGATTAAAAAACCTTGAATCATTATCTTTTTCTGTAAAGTCCCATAGGCCTACTATATTGTAAAACCATATGATATAGCAAGTATTATAGTAGTAGTTTTCATCACTAGGAGCAAAAGTGGGTCTTTTTGGTGCGTAATCGTGTTTTAAAAACGAGGCGCAGCCGAGTTTTTAAATACGATTAAGCATCAAAAAGACACTTTTGCTCCCAGTGATGAACAATGTTTTTTATCATAATGCGAAATTAGACTTTTGATCATTAAAAATATTAACTATAAAGATGTATTTTCGAGGTTATATTTACAAAGTTAGTAATATGCAGTGTTTACATTTATGTTATTTACAAACAATGCTCTTTATAACGTTTGGATTTCTAAATTCTGCTCCTCAACATGAATAAATGAATAATAATATACATAGCAAACAACTGACTTTTCAGTACTAGGACCTAAAAAATTCTCCAGATGATTTTTCAGTCCTAGGACAATAAAGAATTGGTTTTGGTACAGTTGAGAGAACAAAAAACAGGCTGATTTCGTGCAGAATGATAAAAACTATTTAAACTTATAAACTATTAATGTTATACTAGAGATTTCCTCCTGATCGAAATTTGACCAAAGTTTTAGATGATCTGGACCCAAGAAGTTTAAAAATATTTTATAACTGAATCATATGTTCTTCCTGTTTTTAGCCATTGTTTTTACAACAGCTGTCTAATGATTAAATCAACTCTCGTTCCTCTAAAAGATTAACATAGAAAAGCCTGTGGGGCGTAGCCCTGGAGTACAACGTGAATTAGAATTGGATTCTGCTCATCTACACAGGACTATACCTTTCTAACGGTATGCGATAATATATTAAATTTCTCCTACAATGCACATGAGCTGAGAAAAGAGGAGGAAAAGAAACATGATTGCCTATTATAGAAGACTAGAAAATCGCCCACTGGTCGAAATTCGACCAAATATTTAGTTGATCTTGAGCAAATTAGTTTAAAAAAATTATAGATAAAACAAACTGTTCTTTCTGATTTGCTAAAATTTGTCAATAAAACAGCTGTTTCACTATCAATCAATTATCGTTCTCCCATAAGGTTAAAATTGACATTTTTAAAGCATGTAGGGCGTAGCCTCGGGGGCTGATGTGAATCAAAATATCATTCTGCTCATCTACAAGATACTACCTTTCAAACGGTATGCGCAGGTTTCTTTTGCGTTGCTCACAAGCTGAGAAAAAACTAAGAAAAGAAACATGCTTGCCTATCAATATATAGATAACTGTTCACATTGCTAAAGAAATGGAAACATTTTAGTTTTAATACTGTATATTATTAATAAATTCTGTGATCATTTTCAAACGTGAACATCAAATTCATGACTAACCACCATGAAAGTTACCCGTCATTTTCGACGGGCTGATCGCTAGTATTGCAATAAATAATAAATAGCAACGACCAAAAGAAACTAATGTTAAATACCAGGAATGAAGTGGATTTCAGATCGACATGATTTTCAGAGTTCACTTGTCAACATAGGCCTAATGACCAATCATCGTAAAGGAAGATCTACATTATAGGCCTACCAAAGTCTAATATAGTTTCCTTTTTTCTGCAGTCCTAATGTTTGGGCCATTTAGTTTCCTAACATTCACTTCATATGATTACCTGATTTGTCTTTATTCAAACTTATCGTTCTATTTTCAGAGTCAATTTCAGGTATAAATTGTTATTCCGATTTCTGGACATCAGTAACTTTAGATACTCAGCAATCGATTACAGAAGCTCCAATCAGCGAGCCAGTGAAATGCGACAGATATCTGTTATCAGGGTAACTCGACTGACCCAATTATTATGAATAATGGCCCTGGTGGAGGCTAGAGGCAGTGGACTGCTTAGCATACAATCTGATAGGCCAGTGAACAAGGGGTGCGAGGCTACGGGACTAGCCTTAATTAATTACCCGCAATGACGTTTACAACGATTGGGCCTACTAATAAAAATATGGGTTTATTTTTTAAGAGGTTGGAAACCTGTTTTCCTACAGTTCAACTTCTACACAGACGAAAGATATAGCGTGAAAAGTATTTTACTGTACAAGCTCATAAGCCACTGTCAAATATCAGAAACAAACTTTCGTTTGTTTCTTCCTTTTCAAAAATCATAGTATAGTATAGCATGAATTAGAATCTATATCGCTGTCATATAGTACCGAATTCTGTCAAAATAACCATCATGGCATCGAATCGAAATCAGCTTCTACTTATTTCTTTGTTAAGATTAGTTGTGTGTGAATTTGAATTTAAGATTTAAAAGATTTTTCTAAAAATTTAAAAACATTATTGACGTTGTTTTGTTGGAAACAGTTATGTATTTTATTGCTTTTTATGGTTTTATTTTCTAGAAGTTAACATATTTACACCAAATTAGGCTAAGTATATATAATTTTACATTCATATAGTCGTGATATTGATATCTTCACACCTCGGGTCGAGATCGAATTTTATCCTAAAATGGTTATTATTATTTTTTATTCTTTCTTTTACTCTTTTAAGGACGACACAATTTTAACGGCTCTTACCTACGCACCAGGTATCCTTGCCTATGTAGGTACCATTTTCAGTCAATTGTTATAATAATAATAAATTGTAAGAGTAATTAAGCATAATCTAAATAATTGTATTGTATTTTGTTATCATGGAAATAAATGAATTTGAAATTGAATTGAATTCTTTCTTGAAACATGGTACTTTTTCTTCTGTCAGGTAGACTTATTTCATTGCTTTGGGAGTATCCCTTCTCGAGGGAAGGGTAAGGTTAGAACTATGGTTATCAGGTTAGTAACCTTGGATACTGCCTGGGAGAACAAAAAAAATCATCCAAAGTGTAAAAACTGTTTCGGACGAGAAAACATATTAAATCACTGTTAAACTTGTTTCTATATACTTATTAAATTCTACTTGGAAGAGATTGAAAGCTATTCTTCCTGCGTTCCTCCTACGTTTTGAGGTTTTCATACAAGATTATGGAGTTCAGAAAACAGGTATTTTCATAGTATTGTAATTATGGGTTTCGTACAGTACACAAAATTATTGGGAAGAATAATTTTGCAAATTGCAATTTAAAAAAATATAAACACTGTTAATATTTCAAGTGGGACAAAGTGTTCCCTGCAATATATTTTTTCTGAAGTTTAAGTATGCTCTCAAAGTTTTTTTTGGAATGTGAAAATTTCGTAGAGGTTGCGCTTTGACGTCCCTCAGAGAGCTTATAGAGTTTGAGATACCGTATGTTACTTAAGCAAACGGTGATAAATACCTTTAAAAAGGCTAATGTTACAAATTATTCTGAGAATTATCCTAACAAAGATTCCCCTTTCCATCTTATCTTTAATCTTCACAAACTGCTTGCCCTGGCCTAGTTTCCCGTCTAACACCACCCCCAGAAAATTTACCGATTGTGCCTGATGAAGTTCTAAATTACCGATCTGCAAGTTTGATGCTCTATTAAATTTTACTGTCGCTTTTGATGAGTTATAGGGAAAAATCCATCCTGGCTCAATATCAATAGGGTTTTTTTTTTTTCGAAAACTGCCAGTTCGTTGAGGGGCTCTAGAGAAACACAATATTTTTTTTCACCACAATATTTTTTTCTATATTTTCTTCCGGTGTTTTTCCTACACGTAACTCATTTAGACAATGAAAATAAGCGTCCCAAGAAGTGACCCTTGTGGCACGCCTGCAGAGATTCTACCTGAAACATCGTCTTCGCTTTTATGTGATTCGCGAAAACAAAAGATTTGTAACAGTGAAAGCTGCTTGGATTAAAGAATGGAGAGGGTTGACGTTTCCGTATCTCAGAATGTTTGTTTGCGTCCTCCGAGAGTCTTTTGGTTCATTTTTATGACTCAAAGAGCTATTTTCACCGTTAGCCCTCGGAGGTCGGGAACATAGCAACTGGAGGTTTATAAAGTGCAGCGTTCCACATTTTAAAATAACATTATCGTAAAAGCTAAGATAATCATCGTACTTTTCGGTCAAATTATCGCACTACTTACAATTGGGTTTTGAATGGAAAAACAAAGTCACAAAATACTGTTACTTAAAAAGTGTAAATTACTACTAAAAGGTAACTTAAATTATAGTACTTTTATTCACTATCCTTAAACGCTATCTTATATTATGCCCAATGGTGAACTTATCGTAAAAGTACGACAATTACCGTAAGTCTGGGGACACTGGTGGAGTGGGTCAGGCGTCATCAGTAGCAGGGTCAGTCTTGACGACAACTTTGTGCCAATAATTGCCAACACTTGGTTCGACTGACTGCCCCAAAACTGGCGGTGCTCCCGTTTCGACTCTCATCGTCCTATCCACAGTCCTTGACCTGGGAAAGGAGCGTTGATTTGTTCACTTTCATATTACACATTTTATAATAGGTTTGACTCATTTTGTTGAGACAGCAAGTGTTTGAGGAATTGTATAAACTATTTTAAAAATGTAGGAATTGTTATGATTCATGTTGCATGTTACTTTTCAAAAGGGGAGTAAAATATAATTGGGAAGGTAAAGAGCAGTTTTTCCACAATAATTTAGATTTATTTAAGTGTGAGTAAAGTAGGTGGAGGCAAGTTTTACCCATCTTAAAAGCAGTTTCAAGTAACAGTTATAAGTTGGAAGGGATAAGATTGGGATAATGTAAATCTTCCCTTTAATTTTGTCATTTACAAAGTAACCTTCACCATCGTGGGTGAGATCAGTGGTTCTACCTATTTCATTTATATTAATCTAGTTTTCAATTATACAGTATTCTAAATCTTCACCTTCATCTTATTCTCTATCTTCACCAAACCATCCCTCTCATTTTCCTTGGCCATCTTCCCCTACCTTTATTCTTCTTTTTTTACATACTCCTCCACTCCTCCATTCCTTGACCTTTACTTCCATAAAGTTTTGAAGTGATATTATAAAGGTTTAAAGATTGTTTCAGTTAAAACCCCTCTTTATGGTCTTTGAGAGCCTCCAAGGTCTCCAGATATCCAAGTGATATTGTATTCTATGAAGTTTTTTCTATAAGTTTTCATCGGTTCAACCGCAGTTACAGGATCCAACTGAGCATGTAACCGAATGATGATTACCTCCTATAAAGGTCATGTGGTCTATCATGAATTATTAAACACAAGGTATCACACTGGAACCGTCCCACCCTCTACAGTCTCTCGCGCTGTCGACTCGTTCAGAATGTAGATTTATCATAAGCTGCGGGCGGGATACCTGTTACACTCGGTCCACATTTTATGTAATGCGCATATTTTGTAATATCTGTAGTATCCCTATACTGTATAATGTTTCTGTAGTTAGTAGTCACAATAGTTAAGAATAAAATTAGAAAAGTAAGCTGCAGATATCCATGATTGTTAAGCTCAAACGTCGTCAAAAATTTAATTCTCCTCGTCACTTCAACCTTCTAGGTCTTCTCCTTCCCTTCTTCTCCTCCTGCTACCTTGCGTTGATTATTTCTCTCCGTCTTCCTCATCCTTCTCCTTCTTCTCTTTCTCCTTCTTCTTAACACTCTCCCATCCCTCTTGATCACTGACTGAGGATATTCTAGACCTATTGATATTGTCGTACTAATATACAATTTTATGAGAACAATAGTTTCTTCTTACAACCAAAGTCACAAATCAATGCATCCAAAAACTAACAGTTAGTTTTTGTAGGCTATGCGCTGATACCACTAAATAATCCACAACAAAGTCTCACCGTCTATAATCAGTTAATTACTAGGTATCACAACAAAACAGCATATTCCTACCCACCCTACGGTCACTCCCGCTGTCAAATCGTTCAGAATGCAGATTTATCACATGTCCGCGGGCGGTTGGCTGCCACACTTGGTCCGCCACTTATGTAATGCGCGCATATTTTGTAATATCTAGAGTATCGGTAGCGCTGTGGACGGCGTGGTAATTTCGCGTGTTATGTAAAGCGCCTACACGGGCGGGTCTTCCCCCAAACGTACTGGTTATCAGGAAAATCGGGGGTTTGAAAGTTGAATTGGATGATGATTAAGTGAAACATTAAATCAAAATCAAATTTCATAATCAAATCAACAAAATGAGTGTTATCATTCAATACGTTGACTATAAAGAACCGTTTGATTGGTATAGGAAAATTGTGAAGCTCCTAAGTGTAAATAGTTTCTCTTTTGGTAATTCGATTAAATGTTGTTGTGATTGTAGTTTTATGTAGCTTACAGTCAATTCAGGAATTTGCTTGAACATGAACGCTAATTAATGTGTACAGAAAGACAAGTTTAGTAAACTACAATCTTCGGATGAAAATGTAGAGCAGCAATTTTTCAACTGGCCTACATGAACTAGCCCAAAGGAATGGCCTAGAGTGTGTAAGTGTAGTTCACCAATTTTATAAATATTTAAATTACAGTAACATAGTATATTATAGTAACATAGTATGAAAATATAGTTGTGAATTGTTGCCGAATCGACAAAAATAACTAATGATACACATAACCCGGATAAATGATTTGCAAAGTCTAGGTACAACGTATATTTCATCCATACAAAAGGAACATTTTTTATCTGCTTCCAGTAAAATTTTAGCTTTTTAAAATTGTGAATAATTAATTTGCTGCTGAATCATACGTTCGTGGTCAATAAATTTGCAATTAACTTGCTTTTCTTTTCTCTTCAATGGGGAAACGTAATTCCTACGCTGTTATATGCAAAATGTTTCAGCTTTGTAAAAAATAAACCATGCGTAACAAAACCAAACTTGAGTATTCAATTGAAACAGCAACCACCTTTCAAATAATAATATATTCCTTAAAACTAATCATGCCAAGGCGCCAATTCCAGCACTCTCGCGGGTGTGTGGCTAGCGTCATGAGGCGTCAGGTTGGTAGCTCTCATATAGACTATCCTTGGAACCCAGCAATAAATCTTCAATCACCACTGGCCAAGACCTTTACTTAGGCTCGATCAAATTTGTATTAATAGCAATTGGTTCGCAGCCATTTAACTACAGCCTTGCTGGCCAACGGTCAATTTGCTTGGTGGTCGTCTGGTGGCAAAGCCATTACGGCTGCGTCAGTCTCAAATGTTAACTGATATCTTAAGGTTACATCCACAGCACAGAAAAACCATTTCTTCTGATCGAGATTTTGTGCTTTCAATGCATATACACTGCTTTTCACAATGGGTGATTTTGTATTTAGGGTTTAGTGATCTATTTCTTACGCTTTACAGGATAAATAAAATGTTTGTATCACCATACCTAATGCTAATTAAGATTCCAACGAGACACTTAATTCAATCACAGCTGCCTAATTGGATGTGTATCGTTTTCTTGACTTGTAATAGCAAATATCATACTGTCCAACTGCTGTACATAAACTCTACAGAAAAGTGAATATCACTACTTTCGAGAAAAATTCAACGTCCCACTATTACTATTAAGTGATCAAATGCTGTTTTAACTTTGGAAAAGGTCCAAAGTAAATTGTTTTGTCCACCAAATGGAAAATGATTTTTATTACATGAATCATCCTGAGGTAGTTAATTATGAAAGGTAGTTGTGAGCGGATAAGATGTTCATGTTTTATAGAAATATACCTCCTGGTCAGCCACACAAAGAGTAAATTAATTGAAAAGCGTGTAGAATGAACTACTTACATAAGTTACCGGTAATATAAAAAGAACACTGAGTTTCTTAATGTAAATTCTTTCGTTTCCTATTCGTAAGAACACAAGCCAGTGAAATAAAATAATTATTAAACCATTTTCATACTTCTTATAAACACCATCAATACACTCATGAAAGCTTTAAGGCGACTGGGAGCAAACTGCAATAGAAATTCTAAGAAAGTAGAACAACAAGAGGGAATTAGTTGCTCAATACAAGAGTCAGATTCGATCAGGATAATGTAAGTGAGGTTTCAGCATTCCTGACTGGACAGCGGGTGTGGGTGGGGGGTGGGGAGGGGGAGGGGCCAGTCGCAGACACAACCAGCCATTACACCATTGATAATCTCCTTCAATAATTGTATATTTCGTTCAGAAGAACATAAATTAAAGGAACTGTAACGCGATACTGCCCACTTGATTTAGGAGCTCACCGCTGCCCCTCGGTCTGAGGTTTTGCATGTGAACTTTTCCGGGGGAAAAATGTTCGCACAACTTGAGTGGGTCAGAATTAATTATGATGAAATATATTTTTGTTCGATTGCCATCACTGTAAAATTGATATCATTAGAAGTTAAATCTGAAGCTGGACTTTTAAAAGAATACCATACCCCAAGGATGATTGCGCCTGAAACTTTTCTACGACACAGTAGCCCTGTGTCTTTGTTTTCTACACACAACAACAAACTACTTGCTTATTTCATATAAAGCTATTTCGATTTATATGACTTTATACAAGAGGTTTTTTCCTAGCGATATCAGTAGAAAAAAGGAATATTCTAGTCTGGTGAGAATGTCGTACTGTGCCGACTTCCTCAACGGCTTTAAACATTGGCTGAAACCACTTGCTAAAGTATTAAATTTAAAAACCCGATTTTCTTTAAGACAATACAAAACCAATCCATATTAAATAAAAAATTTTAATAAACCATTAAGCGAAGAATGAGAACCACTCAAGGTTTCGATAAGCCAAATAGATTCCGATCCAAATAAAACAAACTGTTTTGCGGAACGAAAGTTTAAATTAGAGTGGCAGCCAATCGAGAAAATGGCCCAAGCCGAATGGAGCTTGCCTTCGCAAGATTACCACCACTGTTCCACCAATTGCTTGTGAGCAAATCCTTGACCGATTGGTTTTGTGATCCGAATGCACAGTAGCTTGGCCAGAACACACAGTGTGGTGGGCTTTTAAAGGTAACAGCGTTTTTGCAACTAACTGTAGAAATGTATTAAAGTCAAAATAAGCGTTACCATGGATATTCCTTTAATTACTTTAACGTGAAATTCATTTATATATTTTTCTATGCTGGGGAACTGAATTTAAAATTTAAAATTATTCAAAAATAGCTTAGATGAAAGAGAATATGGTAAGAAAGACCATTAGATTGTGAGTGAAGTATCATGATAGTGTGTCCCACAGCGAAGAAAGTGACCTCTGACCTCTTCCTATTGAGGTAAACCAAATTTAGTTTTATTTTTATGCTGGTAGTTTATCTAATCATTTGTGTTGTTCCTTTTTTTATAAGAGAACGAACTGAACACATATTTAAGGGGGGCGGTCTACCCCAGCCAAAACAACAACTATGCCGAATGCCGCCTCGCGGCCGTAGCGCTAGGCGAGTTTCATGGCTGCAGAGGTTTACGGGGATCGTGTTTTAAAATTAACCAATTAAGATAGAGATTGGCTGTTAACTTTTTCTAAAAGTAGAAAAAATATCTAGTCGGCTATCTTTTTAGCATTTTTAAATAAAATTTCTAATTTCAGTAATAAACTGTCTAAAATCATCTGTTTTTAGTTTTGTAAATGCAGAGGTTTACGGGGATCATGTTTTAAAACTAACCGCTTAAGATAGAGATTGCCTGTTAACTTTTTTTTTAAGTAGAAAAAAGGATCTAGTCGGCTATCTTTTTAGAATTTTAAAATAAAATTTCTAATTTCAGCTATAACTGTCTAAAATCATCTGTTTTTATAGATTTTTAACTGAAATTTTCTAATTGGTTTTAATAAACTAATTACAAAAGTGTAACAGAGGAAAATTAGTACCGTTATTCTTCTTTAATATGACACCTTATTTATAGCTCTAGGCTTCATTTGGCAGAAGATAACACGATTATAAAAACCCCTTGCATTTGGTTGCGCGCCAGGGGTAGACCGCCCCCTTAATATATACAATTGATGATATAATTGAACGTCATATAAATACTTTCGTTCATCGTGGTAAGATATGTTCTTTGGAATGTTAGAAAACTCGAGTTTGAGGACGTTTCTAAGTGTATGTATTTTTATACAAAAAGGCACACAATTTCAAAAATTCACTAACACTAATAGAACGGAATTATGGAAAACCTTTTTATTCTGAGAAGATTTTTTTCAGCTAGCTGTTTAGTTTTCTGTTGAACATAAAGTAAGATACAAATATTTCACACTGTTTTAGGCTTGACTCATTATTGCATGTAATCTCACAGTTCGTTCATTCATTGGATAAGCATACTTATTCATTTAATATAGTAGGTCAAAATATACATAATATACTCGTTAAATTAATTCCATCCAAATAAATTTTAAGACTGACAAATGCTGTTGTACAAAAATATATATACTCTTGAAACACCTATTTATTTATTTCCATGTATGATACTAGGCGTACTTAAAGTTTACCACGATCTATAATTTGGTTACCCATTAGTTTTTGTTTGTGTGAGCAAACTTAATGATTGGCTCACAATAATACAAAAATCAATACTGTACCTTCCCACTACCTCCCACTAGCACTGTTAGAGTAACAGATTCAGCATAATAAATCTTCTGCCAAAGGCGCATAATATCCCGGATTTTAGTTGAGTATAGAAAGACCTTTTCTACTTTTAAAATGGTTTGTTTATTGAAGTACATGAAGACCTACTATTTTTCATCAAGATGGCTTTCCACATTACAAGATGTTAAGTTCAAATGAAACAAGTTAAATATGAATTGTGAGTGGTGGAATAGTGTCTACGCCACCAGCAGGAACTTACTTCTGCTACAGTTTTTTTGTTAGGTGAAAAACATGGAGTACTCCAAGATGCATCCATGGCAGAGATTTCAGTCTGTTACCACGGGAGCAGTGCTTTAGCATTGTTACCCGAAAGCGTAAAGACACTTATTTTCGTATTTATGATGTGTGCTAAACCATTACCAGAGCCCACATTACACGTTTATAAGGAATAGAAACAAAATTATACATACATTGAGATGAAACCACTGTTACGATATAAAGGAGGGGGTGAAAGGACTTCTCCCAGAACTTCATGCACTTATTTTTCTGCTCCTATTTAGAGCCTTTATTTAGAGTCCGATAATAGTGAGAGGGCTTTAAATAAAAAATGAAGACATGAAATTGATGATTTTTTATAAGTTTTTAAAACACATTTTAATCCATATTAATCTATAATTGTTTAACGCTGATCAACTTTAGACCAGTAGACCATAATATATCTCAACTTATATACCACAAAATTTAAAAGCAACTCGTATAGCGAAAGCCTTTATTTGACCTCCCTCTCAAATTTATATGACGGTAAACTATAGCGTAAAATGAGAGCGAGCGAAGCATTGCACGATGATTCATTTTTACCCGAGACGCCTGATACTGCAGCCTCTAGCGGCAGCTGAAGAAGTTGGATTAAAAATATAAAAATATAAAGACAAATCATCAAGCCAAAATCTTTATATTCAGGTAGAACCTCTCTCACTTTTCTTTTTTTGGTGGACTTTAAATAAAGGCACCAAATGGGAGCGGGCGAAACACTGAATGCCGTTCTGAGCAGAACCTTTCACTCCTTCTTAAGTTTGAAACTCCGAGATTATGTTGTTGACTCCCAGTATATCAGGGGCCTACGTATATCCCTCTTTGTGAGCGAGTCCAAAGCTACAGCAGCGGTCTGTGCCTAGCGTTGCCGTCAGCCTTGAGTGACAGCCGCCAGATCAGCTGACCGCTGCAGGTCGACAGTGGCGCTATCTCTTGACATGGTGCGGTAATTGTACATTCAGCGTCAGCGTCGTGCTCCACTGGTCACGTGACACCCGGTTCACCGCGATCTGTCTAGAAAAGATGGTCATTCAGAGACATTAGCTTCGGGTGAGGTTTGCCCTCGGGGTTAACCTGATTTTTATTGACTTGACACAGATACTTTGTGGTGCAACCATTTGTTACTTACCATGAATTTTTATTTAGGATCATTAATACCTTTATTGAAATGGCGACCTAACTCAATAGGTAGTTTAAAGCCAAGTATGAATGAGGGATGAGTGTAGGATGATTGTGACGCGATCTTGTAGTCTTGTTACTGACTAAGGCCGACATTCTCCTTAGACAGGACTGTTAATTCATAGCCCAACAGCCAATGGTATCTAGCGACCTACAGTTTAACGTGGGGTCCGAACCACAATTTCAACCCCCCCCCCCCCCCATATACGAATTGGTCTAATTATGAGAATGGTACTTATGGATGAACTAGTATTCACTAGTGCGGACAATACAATTGTTCAATAATACAATACAATATAAATGCGGATTATACAATCCAACTTTAAAACAGGTTTATACCAGTTGCGGAGTTGACATTGGAGGAAACAGCAAACGAAGTTGTCAAAGTATGTGGCGCAAGTATTTTATCTGTCTACAATGATGAACCTCCCTTTCCTCACCAACCAGATGTTCAGACAGTAAGGAGTGAATGTCATTCGGAGTGCATAGAAAGGGTACGCGTCAGATTGTCACCCCGTCAGATTGGCACCACGACAGTTTGGCACCGATCCTAGAGGTGACAATCAGTCGTGTGCGCTGCCCGACAGATTGTCACCCCGAGAAGGGCCGGTGCCAATCTGTCGTGGGGACAACCTGACGCCTACCGCTATCGGTGACAATCTGACGGCGCGGTACCCGACAGGTTGGAACCTCGAGAAAGGCGCGGTGCCAATCTGTCGTGGTGACAACCTGACGCCGGCCGCTTGGGGTGACAATCTGTCGTGACAGTACCCGACAGAATGGCACCCCTATGCTCAACAGGCCCTCCTCGTTTTACTTAAAATATAATCTATACTTATTTAATACGCTAAGGGTTTTTTGTCTTGAGAACTCCTCCTACAATTTTCAACCGATTTTCAAGTTTTTGGTGTCGTTGGAAAGGGCTTGGTCTGTAGTTGTTTCCGCCAAAAACTGGTGAGAATCTGACGGAAAAAAAGGCGTTTTCCATAATTGAAATTTCAAAATTTCCCATTTAAATGACATTGGGATTGAATAAAGCATTTTAAACATCTGTTAATAATCAGCTGTAAATACGTGTATAGTTTTGGTGATTGCAGATATTCACAATATTGGATTGGTCGGACGTCAGTGATTTAGAGATAAAAGTAACATTTGTATTGTATTAAAATAAATTGCTCGATTTCGAGCAACACGTTTACTAGTATTTATAATTTCTTAAGACCTAATCTGATGTAAACAAATCAAAAGAAAAAAAAGAAAAATTGTATTAAATAGTACTAACTATTATGATTTGTAACTATAGCCTATACCTAATGACTGATAAAAAAATCATAAAATCGTGTTATTATTTGCATGAAATCGAATTATAAATTTGTTTATAGAAAGACAAAAACCAATAATTCATGTTTCGTTATATCTAAATTATTGAATTATTTTTTAGAACTGTTATGGAAATATTTGCCCCATAAAAAATCAATGTATACTACTGATTAGAGTAAAATATTCCTCAGCAAAATATAATTTTCAGCAAAACGTCATCGAGTGGGGCACACGAAAACTTAACGGGCCTGCTTAATATTTTGGTCACGTGACCAGATGCGGTCAAATTTCCATTATTTTGAAGCATTGCAATAGCCTAACTTAGTATCAATTTTACGCGTAGTTTTAAATACAAGTTAATGAAGTCATAAGCAAAGACTATCATTATAATCCTCATTAAATTACAAATTGAATTATACTAATGACCCTCTGATTTACAAAACTCAAAACTTACTTTTTAGGTAAAAGAAAAACTAGAAATTCTATCACAGTAGGATGCATTGACCTTTTTTAGGAAACGGTTTTCTTCCAATGCTTACATCAAATAAACGTCTTGAATCATTAGTTTGCCAGTTAGCATTTTTCATTTTCGATAAAGCAAATTAATTTGTAAATTTTAGGTTCTAAAAGGTTTTTATTTTCAATTTAATATAAATGTATGTAAAAGGGAGATAAAAAGTGTAAACAAAACTATAAGTTGAATAAAGATTTGACTTTATATCGTAATAAAAAAGTATTAGGATATTTTTTAACTTTAGAGTAATGGTATAATTTTGTTCCTTATTTTATCTAGATTAGAATATCTTGTCGAATAACCTATGATCTATGAGGCAGTAGATAAAAGAAGGATGTCACAAGTCAAAATATGTGACCGTTATGAGCGCGTAAAGCAGTTTCTCCCATAAGAGCCAATGTTAAAGTCGGTGGTTGGAGTAGCCTATGCGGTGTAGTGTCGTTTCGTCCAGTGTCGTTTCGTCCAACGCTTATTTTTCATAAAAAAGAGTGTTGTTTCGGCCAGCTCATTTTTACAGTTGATTAAACACATTAGTTAGTGTCGTTTCGTACAGCAGAAAACTTGGGAATTCCTGACCGTCTAGCCCTGGTTTTGAATTATGGACAAATAGTTTTTACTTATTTTAACCACCTAATTCTAAAAGTCTTTTGGGAGGGCGAAAAGTTAAGTTAGCAAGGATTCCATTACATTCCGATTCGACAGCTCCTGTTCAATCACGAAGAATAGTTTTACGTATGTGAACTAGCTAAATATTTGCGTAAAATATAGGCTACCAACTATAATACTCGTAAGACTTTTTTGAAAATTAAAATAATGAACACGCTTTACTTGTAACTAATTATTTTGTAACTATTTTGTAATTTCCTCTTAGACAACCGTGAACCGAGAAAGCCCTCAATCCAGCGAGGCAAAGTTTCAATTAGTTCTTGTAGACCTGTCAAGTAAACAATAGCATAGGGTTATTGGACGAAACGCCACTAGTTGTCAGGTAGAGAGTTACGCCTCAAAATATGTTCGTGGAATTTGTACGAAACGACACTTGTCCGAAACGACACTGGACGAAACGACACGACACGGGAGTATGCAGGCCTGGATGGCGTAGTAAAGTCGCGACGCCTGCACTCATGTAATGCGTTTAAAGTTTACTACACAATCCAAGGGCTAGTTCGACAACGTTCGAATAAAATAACTTAGTACTAAATTAACTGCAAGGAACAGTAAACAAAATTTCAATAGTGCATAAATACGGGGTTTTATGAAACTGAAGGTCGCTGGTTCGAATATCTGGAAATTAAAATACAAACATATATCATATTTAAATTAAACAGCTAATATTTGTCAGTAACAAAGCTACTCATCTGATCCATCACAATCATCACACTCACCCTTCAGCCATACTTATCTTAAAATACGCACCAAAGAGTGCGTCGGTGTTTTAAATAAAGTATCTAAAGTACATAGGTTTAAAGCTTTTTAATACAAACTAGGGGACCCGTGTGGCAAAGTGCGCATTTTGTAATAAATTTCTTTTTGTTTGTAAGGCTCTCTCCTACAGTACAAATCGAAGGAATTATATAAGACTTTTCAAACAATTGATGTTGATTATGCACTGACAGACGATATATTTTTGTTTGTAATCTGACCTGAAAATTAATCTGAAGCTAATTAGGTGCTTAGTTACAATTCACATTAAAAAAATGTTATAATGAAAGTTGGTTAACATTTAAAGCACCATCGAGAAATAGCTACTTCGAGAAATGGCTAGGGGGCGAAGCCCAAAACGAAATGACCTTTTTAATCACCATTCGTCAACGCAATATATCTTGAGCTTTAAATTGACACCTCAATTTTAAAAAAATCGGTTAAGTAGTTCGAGAGAAAAAGGGATGCATCATACAAAACCCTTATAGAATTAAGAAGATAGATATTTAGATGAATTTCTATATCTTACTCTATTCCAATATGATGGATATTTTTGTGTTCAAAAATCTTAAGATACGAATACCCTGTAATTTTTTAACGATAGCATGAAAATTAATACTGATCCAAAGTGAACACAGCAAAATAAAATTTTTAATTTCTGGAAAAGGTGGTGCTCATACGAGTTTAACGTATGATTTGACATTGATTGCATTTGTATTTGAAATTTTTGAGTTTTACAAAGTGATCCAACAATTGCTTTTTTTAAATGTTGGGTCATTGAATTAGGTGGTTTTGTAACATATCGACGTAAAGCTTATCTTATCGGAAGGAAATCAAATACAAATGCAATCAAATGTCAAATGATACACCGTCAAATGTCATAATGTCAAATGAAATGTTAAACTCGTATGAGCACCACCTTTTCCAGAAATTTAAAATTTTATTTTGCTGTCACGTCACTTTGGATCAGAATTAATTTTCATGCTATCGCATAAAGTTACAGGGTATAGTCCGTTTTTTTAAACCTGATCCTTCTCGAGAAAATTGGGGTGGGGGAGGGGTTTAAACTGTAAATAAAAAATTCAAACTGTAAACAACACAATTAACTCTCGTGACAAACGTTTGTCGAGTATCAGATTTCCTCAAATAACGTTTTAAATAAGTTATAATATCTTTCAGTAACTCCTAGTCAGCTGATATATTTTTAAGCCAAACCTATTCCTTGTTAAAAAGTAACAGTTCTTAAGTAAACTTATTAAAAAACAACTGCTACCAAAAATATTGTAAAACTGATACACATTATGTTGTGATGTAAAATTACCAGCTGGTATGCAACAGTGAAATAATAAAAAAAAACCAACAAAAAAACCAAAAGGCTCCAGCCAATGGGATAGTAGCAAGTATAAACAAACCCCCTCCACAATCTCTCCCTCGAAGGATCAGGTTTTAAAAAACGGACTATCGTATCTAAGATTCTGACGTTTGCTGTTTTCCTTCCGATTCGATAAGCTTTACGTCGATATGTTACAAAACCACCTAATTCAATGACCCAACATTAAAAAAAAGCAATTGTTAGATCACTTTGTAAAACTCAAAAATTTCAAATACGCAAGTGCAATCAAATGTCAAATCATACGTTAAACTCGTATGAGCATTACCTTTTCCAGAAATTAAAAATTTTATTTTGTAAAAAAACTCAAACTGCTAATATAAACATATCTCAAATCATCCATTAGGCCTAATTAATTATATGTCTATAAACTTTCTAATGGTTTTTTTGAACAAATGTTTCAAAAAACATCAGAAATCAACTAAAATTTTGGTCAAGATTTGGCCAGAAGCGATCTATAGTTACCATTATTTTACGAAGTAAATAATCAACCTAACAATATGGTCCCAGCCAAAATCTGCTGTTTCACGGTTGCTTGCTCAAATGACCCGTACTATTTATCCCAGAATTTTCCAGAAGTTATTCTAATGCATACATTTACTTCAGAATGCGCAGTAGAATTTGAATAAAGCAAAAGAACAAAAGCATATTTTAAATTTTGTTCTAAGATAAATAGGTATTAAAAAAATATATATTTTTTATTCGAAATTCTAAAAACAGCCTCGGTAAAAAATGTTGTGTGAATTAATATAAAACCGAATAAAACACTTTTTACATAAATACTGTAGACAATTATTCCTTCCACAAAAACATATAATAAATGGGGAGAAAATGTTTTAATGTTTTTGTAGTCCTTAGTTATAGTGTAGGAGTAAGGAAAATTAAAAAATGTGTTAATGGTAACCTATAAGATTATTTTGGAAGCAATCAATAAAAATTAAGTAGGCAAATTTGAATATTATTGTCTTTATAAGAGTAGGCCTACAAATCAAATAAATTTTAATAATAGATTATAAAAATATAAATGTTGTACAGTTTTTTATAAATTTGTAATGCTGTCAACACCTGCATTACGAGGTTGTAACAGAATTGCAAGGAGCGCGAAGGAAGTATTTAACAGAGTGCATGTAAACAATAGGCCTATGTGATGCACTCCATGCGATCATCATATACTACCAACCTAATACATACATATACATTTTCTTCCTCTTCAAAATGCCATTTCATTCGACTAGTAATAACGATGTAGGAATACACTACATCAAATAACAATTTTAGCCAACGGTCGTCTGCCAGCCGTTCGCCATTTGTTATAGAGTTCGAAAATACGTATATTTGTACATTCAAACCTATAAGACCTTACGATAAATTGATACTATTAGGAACTCTTTTGACAAACCAGAGGTGCCAAATACAAATTTATACGATACAAATTACTACCTGAGCTAGGTAAGTTCAAAAAGTAATGTTTAGACGTTTCAACGTGGTGGCTACTTGGATTGACGTCGCAAAAAATCTACAAATATTCTATGAGTTATTAGTTGCTGTAACACAACTACCTATCGGTTATCTCTGATTGTAATATCCTTTCATATGACATAATAATGTAACCACTTCCAAGTTGTTCTTCACCGGTGTTTTACTAGTACAAAATGTTTCGACGTAAATGACCGTTTCGCGGCCGGGGTACTATAAACGGCCGTATCCCACTGCTCTAGTTAAATCTTGTCTATTTACTTTATTTTATTTTTTGCGCGGGGTCTTTGTAAGCGCGGGGCCCGGTGCGGTCGCACCGCACTAAGGCCGGCTCTGAGGATCAGTGCCAATCTGACGTGGTGACAACTTGACGCCGGCCGCTTGGGGTGACAATCTGTCGTGACAGTACCCGACAGGTTGGATCCTCGAGAAAGGATCGGTGCCAATCTGACGTGGTGACAATTTGACGCCGGCCGCTTGGGGTGACAATCTGTCGTGACAGTACCCGACAGGTTGGAACCTCGAGAAAGGATCGGATCCAATCTGTCGTGGTGACAACCTGACGGGGAGTGTTATTTCAGGGGATCGGATCCAATCTGACGCCGGGTGCTAAAACCCCTCGGTGCCAATCTGTCGTGGTGCCAACCTGACGGCGACCCCATAGAAACCACCAGCTAAGGACATGAATGGGCCGTCTGATGGTTGAACGGACTTGGAAAACCTTTTTGAGTCTTTTGAGACCTTTTAGCGAATTTCCCTATAGGGAATACGCTATTACGGTAGTAGCCATGGTAAGACCTAAGCCCGGGACCACTTTACTTTTTCATTTTGAGGTCCCCAGAAGCCAAAAACACCATTCGTTCATTTTCATATATATGTATATATATATATATATATATATATATATATATCTATATATATATATATATATATGTGTCCGTGGTACCGATAAATTTTGAAGGGAACCTCCGATTTTGATGAAATTTGGTATGAAGGTGTAAGACCAGGTCTATTTTCATGAGTTCGCAAACCAGCATTGTCGGGTTATGGGAACGGGGTTTTATGGGGTTTCAAAGGGGTCAAAATGGGTTTTTGGCATTTTTTGACCTCAATTTTCAAAATTCATCAATTTTAACTGAAACCATTTAAAAGAGCTTAAAAAAACAAACAATTTGGTATTTTGAATTTTTATCATAGCATAACTGGTTACGGGGAAAATCCAAAAATGTGTTTTCCATGTTATTCTTATGGGAAATCAAGAAAACCCTATATCTTGCTTATTTATCGACATAACTTAATCAAATTTGGTATGTAAATTATCTAGATAGGGCTTTACTTATGATTGCTTACAAAACCCATATGGCGGCAAACCTACATACTCACCCCCATGGGGTTTATGGGGAAAACACAAAATTGCCAGAGCTTGATACACTTTTGTGTTTACATTCACCAATTATTGATTAACTTAGATTTTCTAACAACACCCCATGGCAGCAAACCTACATATTCGATCCTATGGTGTTTTTATGGGGAAAGTAAATAATCCGAAATTCCATTGGAAATTCGCTGAGTACGCAGGTCTGCTGCGACGGGGGTATTTGAATCTTTTTGAGCCTTGTCAGTTGTCATGGGAGAACGGGAGATAGCCCTCTCAGTGGCCAATCAGCTGTCTGATGTCCCGTTTCCCACCAGCTTTTTTCCTCCAATAACCCGTCCCTCTGGGAACTTTTGCAAAATGTCCGTTACAGACAGCCGTAATTAGGTGGTCGGCCTGGTCTCCTTATCAACTAGTAACAATGACAAAAATGTAATAATGATAAACAGAAAGTTGAATAAAGTAAACAAAAGAATATGATAAATACAACACAGTGGGTTTACTTCAATGGCGTTGACCTAACAACGTTTAACTCTGCGAAAACAAATTAAGTATTTTCTTCAACAAAAACAATAACAATAGGACAATGATACACTACATACAAATATTAAATGTTAAAAGATCATAAACACATCTTGAGGAAAAAATGGTTTCAACCTTCTGGCAATTAATTGTCCTGTAGCCTACGTTAAAGCAAACTGCCCCAACCTAGACCATTTAAAATTTATGATGCTTGAAATTCTAGCTTTTGATTATTTTGGTAGTTAATTTTTGTGAGTTGAATTCCCCATATTGGGCAAGATTATGCTTAAAAGCAATCTGAAAATACCTTGTTATGATTTAAAATTTACAAAACACACAGGGGTCGTCCATAAAGTACGTCATCTGAAAATAGGGTGGGGGGTCCAGATTGAAAATGACGGTAAGGTGATGTGCAAGGGGGGGTTCGGCTTTGATATGACGTCATTTTAAATATGATGTTTTATATCAAACTTGAACAGTAAAACAATGATAAATTCTAGCACAACTCAACTATTATAAAATAATTATCTGTAAAATACATTAGACTATTTTAAGGCGTTGTTTTATAGTTTATTTTTCCATTGAGAAAGTCATTTTGACTTTATTTCTGAAGGGGAATTTAGATTTGATTGGTAATTCTTTTTAGTTTATCATGTAGCGTTTGAAAAACATTATTTTACTTAAAACGGAGGTTTGTTAAAAATGACGTAATTTTTTCCGAGAGGGGGGGGGGGTCAGACAAATTATGATGGTAGGATGATTTTAGGGAGGGGGGGTCCGAAAATGGCCAAAAAGCGATGACGTAATTTATGGACGGCCCCTACTGCTGCGACTGACTTGCTAACATAATCCAAAGATTTAATCAAATCTACTACTAAAGCTAATGAAATTTTTTTGGCATTTTACAAATAATATGTTTTGTTTGAAGATTTTGTTGATTTTTTGGATTCGCCACGATTTTATGGATTCGTATTTTTGTGATTGAGTTACGGGGTTTAACCACTTCAAAAGCTATTTCACTTATATAGCTTTACTTAATAAGTAACTCAAATATTTTATTTGTGTGTTATTCTGTATTTAGTAGAACATCACTTTTTTAATATAATTTTTTAATATTTAAGAACCCCAGGTTTCATGTGATAAAGTTATGAAACTGTTACTAAACGCGAATCTTATACCCTCAAATTGGAAAATCAAATAAGCAAAGTGTAAAAAATCTAGATCGAAGGTGAGCAGTAGTATAAAAAAGAAACCCTCCTTCAACAATAATAGAAACTCATTAAAAAAGCGAAAACTAATCACACTGTCACGTTTGCTTTTAAACTAATGATTTATTGTTAAACCATTAGCGAACATAACACGTAATAGGTGTAAGTATCAGTGCACTGGCGTAGCCACGTCCGCGCAATCTACCGCGACCTTTACCCGGCTGATCTACGTTTTATTACCCTAGGTAATTAATTAATACAACAACTTTCTCCAGTTTGTCTGCTTCCCGTAGTTCCTTCTGACCCTTTCACGCCCCAACTCTGTTGTGGAGCTGATAACAGTTCATATGAGCGAGATAATACGTCAATTTGTATTTTAGTGCTGATTTATTAATCACTGATTGGGGTAATTACATACCTCTCATGCGAGTTTAGTTGCTGATCCAACTTAGGTCGAAATGATTGGTTTATTTTAGAAGATTTATGTTTGTGATGGTTCTTGCGACTATGACTGAATCTTTGTATGAAATATGAGACCCATGATCTTAACTGACACCTGGAGTAGAAATAAAACATTTTGGATAATCGTTTAACTTACCGTAACTAACCCACACTTTCTCCTACACCCATTAAACACTTAAAATTACCTGAATAATTTGTAAAATGTTTGATTTGTTTCTTTTTAGTAGTTGTATCAATCACCATTTGCGGAAATAGGCACATTTGACAAAAACCTTTTTTAAGAAAAGTAACAGGTTAACTGAGCCTCGCTCATTGGTTTTAATTCGCATTTGTTATAGTGTCATAGGAATAAAGCTATTCAATTTCTACCAACAACCAACTATACCTCTCCACAGTTAACAGCTGTTTCAAAAAGACTGCTTAATATTAATGGTTCTTTAATTTTGTATACCTTTCGTTGTTATTTAGTAACAAAAATAGCAACCCATAAGATCAATGTTAAAAATTACGATTTTTAAACTTAAATCAAATTCGATTTTTTTGGGATTGAGGCTGTTTCTAAACTTATTTTTGGGCCGAAACACTCTTAAATGCAAAGTTTAAGCAAAATCTACACGCTAGATTTCTAGATCGTGGAACATACATCGCTTCAGACAGCACTCTTATTATAGTATAAAATTGTGAGGCTAACATATTCCATAAGGCTGTCACGCAGTAGAGTAATTAATAAAAAGAAAGTCTTAAATTCACTTTATATTTTTAAGTTACAACAAAAAGTACATAGACATTGGAAACACACACTAGTAGGTACTAAAAATTACCACCACTGCAAATGTCCAGCGCCCAACTTGGATTTCAACACTGTTTCGCAATCGCAATCCTTTTTGCGTCCTCCGGCCCACCCGTTAATTGGTTGTGATTTTGCACGCGCAATTGCGACAATTATCACGCCGGCCAACGCAACAATGCGGTTGCGCGCAAGCCCACATTCCGAGATGCCGCCCAATTCGGCGCCGTGACGCAAGCAAGCGAGGATCAAGTTACTGACTTTCATATGGCGGAGAGGAACTGATGTTATCCTTGGTTTAATCTTACCATTTAACAATCTCTGGTATTCTCCGGCGTTCATTCTTGGTCATCACCGGTGTAAGAGGTGTCTTTTCTACTTAAATCACAGGGAAAAGGCATCAGCAAGATTTATATTCAAACGTCATTTTTCTGTACCCGTATCCATAGTTCCTTTAATATTTAGAAATTTTCAAGTTAGTTTTGTTGGAAGATAATATGTTTCTATGGCGATGAGTGAGTCAAATTTTAATTTCTTAATTTACAAGATCTCAACTCAATATTATAAATTAATACCATCCTGTAGCGACGTCTGGCGATACAAAAACTACGGACAATCGAATTTCAAAGATGGTTCCCATGAATTAGCTTTTAGCATGAATTAACTTTTGACATTTATTTGAATCATTGGCACTTTCACTGGTGTGCTGATATTTTTTAATAAGTATTGACAATGCCTTTTAATATTATTATGTAAGTTTCATTTCAAATCCATTTAAGTACAGGTAGGATTTCTTTTTCCCCCTTTTGAAATCTACTACTCTCATTAACGTGATCAAACAGACATAGTGTTAATCCATCAGTTGACATATCCATTAATATTATCAACCTAACCTAACCATCACACACCAAAACATATATCACACAATATCACAGTTAATAGAAGAAAATGGATTTTCTGATCACGAGACTTTTATAATGAAAAATTACATGAACGATCCCCAGTTTACTCGATAAATCATAGCATGTCTTTCATAAGCATATTATTCTCAGACTATATGATTAAGCGTTCAGTTTTAATCTGTACCGACCATAAAATTGAAGCGTTTCAAACACGGTCATTTCGTGGAAACCTTAAGGCATTAACTTAACGGCTCCACAAGTTTTAAAGTAAAAGTTGAATTCCAAGAAACACTCCTGGCCTGGTCGACCGAACCGCTTTGATTGCAGACATTGCTGATCGGCGGCAGTTTATCGGGCCTAATTCAATCACAACGGGGAATTGAATTATTCATCTAATTACCCGAGTTGTGTTTTCGTCTGCTACTGGTCTTGGATGCAAATTAGCGCTGTGATTCATTGCGGTAGCGGCCCGGCTGCCGAGGGATTGTGGGAAGATTTATCTTTGAGGTTGATGAAAAAGAAGAATCTCTAGGGCTTTTGTCCTTAAATTTTTAAATAGGTTTCTCAAATGAATCAAAATATTAACAGGCAAGCATGTTTCTTTTTCTCCTTTTTCCTCAGCTCTAGTAGGAGAAATCCGCGCTTACTGTTCGAAAGGAGGTGTCCTATAGATGAGCAGAATCCCATCGAAATGCACATCGGCCCCCAGGGTTCAGGTTCAAAGTTTCGATGTTAATTTTAAGCAGAACTTTGGAGAAAAAAATGAAAAAGAATGTCTATTGTCTATTAAATTAGAAAAGTTTTCCCTACTACCTTTTGGTAACATGCCAAATTATAGTAGGGTTCATGAAATGGTACAATAAGAGATAATGCATTATATTACTATATCACTATTTGGAGACAGGGACCTCACGTAGTGGGTATTTCAACCTGAATATGAATGAGAGATGAGTGTAGGATAATTGTGGCATTGTTACCAAATTTATTCAAAAACATATTTTATACGATATTTTAAACATAATAACAACAAATAATTTCCATCAGACCACTTTCCTGGACCTTACTCTAATATTTTAGTTCAAGAACAACAGATTCTTAAAATTATTAATGTCAACCATTCACCAAATAACCTTTTAGGGTACGAGTATCAATGACTATCATCCCCCAAATTACCCGTTAAGGGTTAACATAGGATCTGGGTTTTAATGGCAATAGTCAATCGAATTACACGGCTCAGCATAGGCAAGGGTATGAGTATGAATGAAAATCGTTCACCAAATTACGTGCATATGTCATTCAAAAGGACGGTGATATCAATAAATCCACCTCCAATTCCCGGGTCGTATTGGGCCGGTAGCTGACCCGTATTTCAATCGCCCACCAGCAGGCTCCATTATTGCCTGACAATGAGCGCCATTAGCTGTGGTCTGTGGGGTCTGTGGATCGCGGGATATGGGATGTGGGATGGTGGACCCGTGGTCATCTCGTCCGTCACCCACGACTGATAGTCCTATTCACCGGGGATCAATACTCGGCAGTATTGATGCCTTCGGGTCTGTGAATCTCGGGATTGGGATGTGGGATGGTGGACCCGTGGTCATCTCGTCCGTCACCCACGACTGATAGCCCTAATCACCGGGGATCAATACTCGGCGGTATTGATGTCTGCGGGTCTGTGAATCTCGGGATTGGGATGTGGGATGGCGGACCCGTGGTCACCTCGTCCGTCACCCACGACTGATAGTCCTATTCACCGGGGGTCAATACTCGGCGGTATTGATGTCTGTGGGTCTGTGGATCGTGGGATATGGGATGTGCGTTGGCGGACCCGTGGTCACCTCGTCCGTCACCGACGACTGATAGTCCTATTCACCGGGGACCAATACTCGGCGGTATTGATGTCTGCGGGTCTGTGGATCGCGGGATATGGGATGTGGGATGGCGGACCCGTGGTCACCTCGTCCGTCACCCACGACTGATAGTCCTATTCACCGGGAATCAATATTCGGCGGTATTGATGTCTGCGGGTCTGTGGATCGCGGGATATGGGATGTGGGATGGCGGACCCGTGGTCACCTCGTCCGTCACCCACGACTGATAGTCCTATTCACCGGGGACCAATACTCGGCGGTATTGATGTCTGTGGGTCTGTGAATCGCGGGATATGGGATGTGGGATGGCGGACCCGTGGTCACCTCGTCCGTCACCCACGACTGATAGTCCTATTCACCGGGAATCAATATTCGGCGGTATTGATGTCTGCGGGTCTGTGGATCGCGGGATATGGGATGTGGGATGGCGGACCCGTGGTCACCTCGTCCGTCACCCACGACTGATAGTCCTATTCACCGGGAATCAATATTCGGCGGTATTGATGTCTGCGGGTCTGTGGATCGCGGGATATGGGATGTGGGATGGCGGACCCGTGGTCACCTCGTCCGTCACCCACGACTGATATTCCTGTTCACCGGGAATCAATTCTCGGCGGTATTGATGTCTGTGGGTCTGTGGATCGCGGGATATGGGATGTGGGATGGCGGACCCGTGGCCACCTCGTCCGTCACCCACGACTGATAGTCCTATTCACCGGGAATCAATATTCGGCGGTATTGATGTCTGCGGGTCTGTGGATCGCGGGATATGGGATGTGGGATGGCGGACCCGTGGTCACCTCGTCCGTCACCCACGACTGATAGTCCTATTCACCGGGGACCAATACTCGGCGGTATTGATGTCTGCGGGTCTGTGGATCGCGGGATATGGGATGTGGGATGGCGGACCCGTGGTCACCTCGTCCGTCACCCACGACTGAAGGGCCCCATACACGGTCAATATTATTGTGCAATATTTTATATTGCGCAATATTATTTGATTGAAAGTGAAAAACAGATTGCGCAATATATTGAGTGAATTTAAAAAGTTTTGAAATATATTGTACAATCTTAAAAATATTGTGTCGTGTATGTGTAGTATTGCGCAATAGTCAGTCTGCCAGTTCTCTGCCCACCTGCTCATGCTAGTGTTGTTTGAAGTTGTGTGTCTTATTATAGGCTCAATCAATCTTAATAACTCATCAAACGATTCTGCGTCTAATCTGGCAAAGTTCCTAAAGTCATTTGGCTCACTTGTAGGAAGCTCATTCAGCAGTCTTTCATGAGTAAATTCACTCCTTTTTCAACCATTCCTTCATCCATAATCCGCTTCTTCCTCTTCTTCGGTTTGGTTAGTAATGCCACTACCACACACGCTGCAGCATCCGAATCACACATGATAATTTGTCAACTCAACAAGATGGCACGACTACTCAACTGTGGGTTGCGCAAACTTAATTGAACTGTGGGATGCACAATAATATTGACCGTGTATGGTCGCTCCTTTAATAAAATTGCACAATATATTGTACAATAATATTGACCGCTAAGTCAATAGTTAATATGAAATGAAACCCGTATCTCCATAAAGGAAATTGTCATAAAGTAAGACTCCACTCTATCCCAAGTCCCCTAACATTCCTTGTAACGCCTAAGTTTATCTACGACCACCAGTATAACGTTTGTAACTCCATCTCGAACCCACGAATACCGCTGCACGGACAAAAAATAGGCTATAAAACTTACGAATGGGTCGGAACGTGCCTGTGTACCTGCACTTAATATCTGTCCCATTAGAAAATACAACTGGCCGGACCAACAGAACACACGTGGCGTTGGAAACCCGCTCACACGGCGGGTGTGTCGTACATCAAATCCGCACAGGGTCGGAGTCCGTGCAGCAGAGATATTGAGTCGTTATGTTCCAGATCGTGGAGATGAAGTTGTGAAACCGTCTAGTTGACATGATGGAGTTAATCCCACGCGAACATATCTGTCCGGATATCGTCAGAACGATCCTAGTCAGAGGAGGGATATGGTAAAGACCGGTGGACTTGGAATGGTTGAACAGTTTCGAGGTGGTCATGTATATAACACTCGATAGATTAGGTCACCGTCATAGGAATACTTGCTGTGGTGATTCAAATTTATAGAAACAAGGTGATTTACGTAACAGACATAGCCCTTATAGAAATAAGAAGATAGAGGATGTAACGTGAAAGAGCCATAACGAGATAGAGGCTGAATCCTGTATTTAATAAGTAGTAATAATTTAAAATCTTACCTTATTCTCTAAAGTAAATTTTTCTGCGGTGGTGTGAGGTGAGGCAGCAAGCAAAAGTAACCATGGTTAGAACTAGTCTTTTACGTAATTCAGATTTTTCCACTTTATGGCAATTGTTATGTTGTAAATTTTACTTTATAAATCGCCAATTTCCCATGGATGACTTAAAATCTTAACTGTGGTCGACCTTGTGATTGAAGATGAACCTTCATTTCGAAATCGATTTCACAAATGCATTTGATAAAGGATTACTACGGTAAGAATTTAAATTATTACTTCATATATCAAGCAATCAGAAGGCTTAAATTAATAACGACCTGTATTTATCCTTCCCAAAACCCAGATATGAAAATTACAGTCCTACATTTGACCTTCGTAAGCCCAGTCAAATCTTGCAAAGTGTCTATACAGTAGAATATTATGTTTTAACTTTAAAAACAATTTGAGCTTTCATTGTTATACTTGTCACTTTAAAAACACAGAACATCCGTCCTGAATAGAGATGAGGGTTAAACGCCTGAAGATTGACGTACATTTTATTAAATTTATAACGGATAAATAACTTAAGTAGAAGTCGATCAGTTGATAATTAAAATAGAAGCGCTTAAATAACTGTTACACCAATTGATAATTTGCAATCAATACTTTAATTTATTAGCTTATTTATCTTCTTCAGAATGACATAGGCCTTCTCCACTTACAGCAATGTTGTAACCAAGAAATAAATTGATTCCTCATTCCTGAAACAGTAATTTTATCTCAGATTTTCTTATGTATGTGTTACTTGAAGCCAATTACTACAGATGTTCAGTCAGTTAAACCATTAAATAGTTTGCGTTCATTAATTAATTGGAATGAGTAAATAAAAAACCATGAGTGTTTTACCTGCAAGAAAATAACAGTCGATGAACGAGCCAGGTTTACTATAGTTTAATAACGATTAGGAATCGGTAATTTATGCTAATAATACACTAATTGAATGATGACAAGTTATAATGAGGTGTAATTGGCCTATTACTTGGACAGCATTCCTGACGCCAGGCTGCTACGCTACTGGTTACAGGTTTGGGCAATGTACGCGGAATTCGTGACTGAAGTAGGTTAGTTTTCGTTACTCAAGATGGTCTTAAGTTGAATTGATCCATTTCGTTCACAGTATTTTAGAGTCACCCATTTGAATTTTTTGGAAATCCCTAAATACATAGCAATTGGACGATAAACACTGTCGAATTGAACACAATGTTTTTAGACTTTTCAAAAACAAAAAATCTTATTTTTTAGAGTTTAAACAATATTTAACAGGAAAAGTATTAGTCACAAGATGTACAAATTCAGGAGAGTTGACGATTGTTTTGATGATGTCTTAATTGCTTCAGTGAGATAGCTTTGAAAATCTTCCCCTTTGGTTTAATACCTTCTGGCTTGATTTATCGAATTCCATTATCGTATAGATCCATACCCCCTATGGGTGGAAATAACGGGTAATGGATAACAAACTAAGGACTATAAGAAAGCTTATAAACTGGCTTCCGACTACGCGTGCGAATAGTCCTTTCAGTCCACATGCTCCAGTTCCTGGCGATCCGCCCCAATCTCAACCTTTGCGCGTGGGTATGAGCCGATATTTTTCAACAGTAGAAAGCCGACCTTGACTAACTTAACTATTGGGTGAGCCGATTCAACAATCATATCGCTCCAGTTAGCAGTGGGTTTGGCATTGTCTAATTTTTCGAAATTCCATTGAAGGGGCAGCGCCGGCTGACAATGGCTGGCAGCTGTGAGCGGCGAGACAGCTTTGATCGGAGCGTAATGCGCTGCCACCCACGGTCTGCTAAATATACCACGGTTGGAACTGAATTTATCTGCTTAAAATATATTTAAATCACACCAAACATGAGTGAAGGGAATTACAAAATATTTGGTGACGTTTCACATACGCACCATGGATTGAATATGTAGATTTTCTGCCTTACATACTCAGTGAGAGTAAACACCACATTTGTTTAATTTAAATAAGTAGTGGAAAACAACATGAAATCTTCTCGGTTTTCATAAAAACAGAGTGGGAAACTTAATTTTGAATTTTCAGAATTTTTGTCCTATTGGTCAAAATATTAACTGTAAAAGGTTTGGAGCGGAAATTTCGAAAACGTACCATTTGCTTTTAAAAACCACTATAAAATCTAGTTCTCCTGGTGCGATCATATTTTTAAGTTTATGAGCCACTTAATACTCCCCAGTACACAATTTAATCAAAATCGAATGAAAATTTGTGTTTCTGGTTTCTGGAGACCTCAAAAACGTATCGTGTTCCTACTTAAGTGTTACAGTTAGTACTAATCTGAATGTATCAATCTCTTCCGGTATTGCCCAGTTATATTTGGTATATATTTAGGAAAGTGTTAATTCTTATGACACAAAAAATGAAAGAGACAGATACTTACAGTTATTTACCCAGAAAACTAAGTATCGGATTTCAATTCAGTTAAAGGTATTGATGTGGGTTTCCAAACCTCTGCCGTGGTGGCATCGGATAGCGAATTTGTGGTCGGTGGTCAGGTAACTTCCTGTTTGGTTCTCCCAAATCTTATGACATCAAAACAAATGCGAGTCGTGGCGATTTGGCTTCTTGAAACTCATCGGTTAAAGAATCCAATTTCATTTTGCTAATATTATTAATGAGCTTCCTTAACCACAAACGTTAAAGTTTATCTTCCACGAAAGTTGTATCCTGCAATCCTTGAGTTATTAAAGTAAAACTATGTATTACTCAAACATTTTTTACTTCTATAATGGTTATTCAAACTGAAAGTATATTTATGAATGGTAAAACTTAAATGCAAAAAGTTAGTCTTACGCCATAGTATACTGTATACAACCAGAATCAATAAAAGGATTTTTATTCTTATTTTCTGTATTAATTTAACTTTAATTTTCTTGCCAAAACAAATTATATCGTTCTCACCGTTGTTAGAGATTAATTGGCATGCATTATTTTAAAGTTGATTTTAACAGTAAACAGATTGAATGGATTGAATGAGCATACTCTTCATTTTCAAATGATACAGTCTGAATGAGCATACTCTATACAGATCCAATACCCAAATGCGTAAACTGCCTCGATTCTAAGTTAAACATACTTCCATAACATAATCATGATGGTAGCTGTGAACTTACAATACTGTTACCCAGTGTTGTTATTTTTCGAACGTATTGACGTTTTACCAACTTGAAGTTGTAGTGTTTACGCTACTATATTATTCCGCCAACATCATTTTACAGTGTTGAATCAACCATAACACATCCCAGTGTTGCCAACGCCAACATCATGTGATGTTTTGCTACTTAACATTGACGTTTTACCAACTTGAAGTCGTATGTGTTAACGTTGCTGTGTGATTCCGCTAACATCACTTTGCAGTGTTGCCACCACAGTAACACGCCCCAGTGTTGCCAACCTCGGCATGCGACAGTTCGCGCCTTTGTCGCCCGAGGCCCCGCGCTTTCCCAGACATATGGCAGATTACAGTCAGACTTACGCAGAATATTTACATAGACGGCTCACGACAGTCCGGCCATATGTTTCCTACTGCTGCACTGATTTTGCAATTTAATGCCCGCCTGATGCAAGGACTTGTTTAAATTCTATCTGGAATGTTGACATTTCTAAACGATCCGATATGTAAGGTTATTGTATTTAAACTATTGCATGGTGTATTAGAATTTCTCTGAATGATATAAAGAAAATAAAAATAAGACCAAATCAATGTAAGAAAATACGGATGCTTTGATGGGATATTGAGGCATTGTTTGTGCAGTGAACATAGTAAATACACATAGTTAATTACGTTGCAGTCATGATTGTACTATCGTAAGGTCAGGAGGAGATGAGCTAAAACAAAAATAGATTATGTAGTGATGAAAACACGACTTGTGAATCCACAGCTTAGATATAACAGGACAATGTAACATATGTAAAAAGGTAGACATGAAAATAGTGGCTAGGAATTGGAATTTAATGCAGACAAATGAGGCTTGAACCACAAATCATAAGTATTTAATAACCTTTCTACTCTTATCACATTTCCGTGCTGGGATGGTAGTGACATCTAGCGAAATGGTAGAAATCAGTAATCCAGACAATGAAAAAACCATGAAGATATGTTTGTTTGAATGATATCAGAAAAAAGGAGACATTAAACGAGAATAAGGGCTTAATAGTTTATAATCCCACAATGAAAACCCAAATATAGTAAATTTAATTTACTGGTACATTGACACCTAAAGGTATTCTGAGTCTTACAAAAATCTTAGAGTGTAACCCAACAAGTTTGTTGTAACTTACATACCATCATCAGTCACAAACACATCTATCTAGTTTTTAATAATATCATATAATTTTTTAATCAGAATTTTATTTTTTTCCATTACATTTTATTTTGTCCATTGCTGCCTGTTATTTAGTAGATGACTTTTGTTGTTACTGAAGATAAGATTCCAAATGACCTGAAACATATAGAAATATAAACACACTAAACAATCAAGAAGATCGATTGAGGTATTGAACGGTAGATGTCTATGAAGACAATGCAGGTAATGTAAAGATTTTGTATATCTTTTATTTTTTAGAAAATATTATTACGGTTGTTATGTAAGGGTCAGGTTGTGAAAGAAGATGCAAGAGACTTCTATCGAATAAAAACAAAAATGATACCAGACAGAGATGAGATCAAAATCTTCTGCGTATGGCCAGACACAGACAAATCTAGAAACAGAGACAGACGTGAAGATAGGGAGAGGCAGAGAGGTGAGCAGGAAGGGAGGGTCCGGGAGATGGGGAGCAGAGATAGTCTCTTGGCACCTCATCAATCTCTTCCGGCTACTGGAATTTCGGCTGCTGGAACTGGAGCTGGAGCCACTGGAGGTACTGGAGCACCGTAGTCTCTATTGAGACTGTCACTCGTGGAGCGTCGTTGCTATTGTGAAATCAAATGTCCACTCGCCGAAAAGAAATGTTGGTTTGATGAGGTCTGTATTCAGCTTAATGATTGTACGGTGTTCAAGTAAATGCAGGGAACCTGCTTGTTGTGAAAATAAACATTTGGAAATCAAGATAACAAACACGTCAATAGATGAATACTATTAAAAAGAAACAATTTATTATATGAATTGATTTGTTAATTGGTTCTACATCGAACAGTCAGAGGAGGAAATAATACTCTTATGACAATAGTAACAGCATGTCACACAACACTCAGTACATTGACTAAATATCAAATATTGTATAAGATCTTGAGACCATTAAGAGACTACTTAAGATTAAAAATTTCATATAGGGCTCAACGCAGTTTAATGAACATTATGGAAGAAAACTTCAGGTTTCGGTGATAAAATAAAAACATGAAAGCTAGTTCCTTTTCAGTTACATTCATGACATCCGAAATCATTAATAATATGGTTTGATAAATAATTCCGTAAAATATTAAATTTATACTAAAATTGTTTGTTGTCTTAGCTAATTTCACAATAAAATATTCTTACTTTGAAAACGACAACATTAAAAAAAATATGGGTTTCCCTTACTAAAATTTAAGCTATTAAATTACATAAAACTAACAATAAAAATGACTCTGAGAGATTTTCTGATTTACCATAGTAATCCTTTTAATCTTGGTTTTTTTTATTATTATTATTATTAATAACTAATTTTGGTATAGTACCAACACTACACTTTAAAGACGATGTTTAAAAAATGGATTTCTCCAAAATAACTAGATTTTTTTAGAGGAGAAATAATAATTTTACGCACACATGTAATCAACTTATTTTTTAACAATACCCACAAAAAAAAAACTCCCCTTTAACTTTCGGACAGTATTAAGCTATAATTTAAGCTTATTGTTGAATTTCACTCTTGTTGTTTGATCTAATATTGATAATGTTTAAGGTTCGTAGTTTCTTAGTAATAGATTTTTTTGTCTCCCATTACCCATTGTAGAGAGGAAAAAAAGTTCTCAAAGTTGTAATAAGTACCTTAAAATTTCAGTTTAAAAGTACAACTTGTATTGCTAATTGTAACCAAATCGGCAAAATACTAGTACCCTAATTTATTATCTATAACTTTTCTGAGTATATTTTCCCAGACCGTTGCAGAACGGAGAGTGTATGTGGTCAGGAAGTGGGTCCAAGACCAGTGGAATGCCATCACAGGGCCAATGATTAATTATTACAGAAAGTGACCTGATTGTCACACTGTTGCACAAGACCTGCCTCTCACTCCAGTCTCCTGCACTGACCACTCTACATACACACTGGGTGCTGGTGATGGCTGTACTGGGCAGTATAGATACACACTGGATGTTAATAGTGGCAGCCACTATACATTATATAGTGGGTGCTATTAGTAGAAGCATTGACCACTCTACGTACACACTGGGATCTGGTAGTGGCTGTACTGACCACCCTACATACACACTGGGATCTGGTAGTGGAAATACTGACCACTCTATATACACACTGGGTGCTAGTGGTGGCAGAACTGGGCACTGTAGATAAACACTGGGTGCTAATAGTGGCAGCAGTAACCACTATACATTACATAGTAGGTGCTATAATCAATAGAATTGACCACTCTACATACACACTGGGATCTGGTAGTGGCAATACTGACCACTCTACATACACACTGGGATCTGGTAGTGGCAATACTGACCACTCTACATACACACTGGGATCTGGTAGTGGCAATACTGACCACTCTACATACACACTGGGATCTGGTAGTGGCAATACTGACCACTCTACAAACACACTGGGATCTGGTAGTGGCAATACTGACCACTCTACATACACACTGGGATCTGGTAGTGGCAATACTGACCACTCTACATACACACTGGGATCTGGTAGTGGCAATACTGACCACTCTACATACACACTGGGATCTGGTAGTGGCAATACTGACCACTCTACAAACACACTGGGATCTGGTAGTGGCAATACTGACCACTCTACATACACACTGGGATCTGGTAGTGGCAATACTGACCACTCTACATACACACTGGGATCTGGTAGTGGCAATACTGACCACTCTACATACACACTGGGATCTGGTAGTGGCAATACTGACCACTCTACATACACACTGGGATCTGGTAGTGGCAATACTGACCACTCTACATACACATTGGGATCTGGTAGTGGCAATACTGACCACTCTACATACTCACTGGGATCTGGTAGTGGCAATACTGACCACTCTACATACACACTGGGATCTGGTAGTGGCAATACTGACCACTCTACATACACACTGCGATCTGGTAGTGGCAATACTGACCACTCTACATACTCATTGGGAGCTGGTAGTGGCTGTACTGACTACTCTACATACACACTGGGTGGTGGTATTGGCAGCATTGATCACTCTACATACACATGGGAGCTGCTAGTGGTGGCAGCAAGGTAAAGACCACTGATTTAGTTATTTCCTTTGGACAGTTTCTTACGAGGCTTCTTCCGCTTTACTACATGCAGTTTGTACCAAATAAAGAAACATTGCCATATTACAAGGAATTGTATACTTTTACGTTACCGGTATCTCACGCTTAAATAACTTTGCGATGATTTAATTTAAAAGTCCTTCAACAGCTAATTTGGCAAACAACAGAAGAACAGCAAACACCTAAGAAGCATCTGGTTTGTCACAGCCTGTACTTAAAACCTTATACAATTATTATATTACTATTTTAACTATAGTTTTTAGGTTGTGGATAACATTTTTTCTTGTTAAATTTACCTCTAAAGTTTCGTACTCATGTCAAACACCTGATTGCAACGTCATTAACAGTAAAAAATTATAACAGTGATAAACTGTAATTGATCAGTTGAAAGAAGGTGTTTTATTCATATTAAATACCATTAATTGGATGGAAATAGCACTTTTTCTAGAGAGGTAAATAATTAAATCAGTAAAATTTACTTACAGTTTTCTGATGAGTTAGAGTTTCATTGCACACCATTTTCAGTTCTATTTCCAATAAAGTGTCAATCACCTAGCAACTTAAATTTACTTCAAAACATTCAATGGAACCAAATGAGTACGATTGGTCTGATTTTTTTTAACGAAATTCATTATATAACCATCACAATGTTATATAATGGGGATGTTGGGTTTCAGTAAATCTGTATTTTAACAAAGAAAACTTAAGGATACCCTTTACATGTTACAAAATAAGGAATGGTTGTGTGAAAAAAATATATCAATCAAATTAGGAAAAAGGGTTTTAAGCTCTAAGTTGTGTTCAACATTTAAAAAATAAATTCGTAATACAGCCGCTACAATGAAAATAGAAAAATCACGAGCAAAAATAATAACATGCATGAAAATAGTCCTTACTCTTGATATTAAAAACTCTAAAATTACTAAAACTATAAAAAAAGTATCTTGTATGAGTATGATGCTCTACAAACTTAATACAACGATAAAGGTAAATAACACATGTTAAGTAACGCTCGATCCATTAAAAGAGAAGAATTAAATTTTTGAGAACCAAAAACATTGAGAACAAAACTTTCGGAATCTATTTTGGCATTTATATTAAATACTAGCTGTTGCCCGTCACGGCTTCGCCCGTGATTGAATTTATTTCATATGTGATAAAATCTCTTTAAAGAGAAACGAAATCTCCATCCTTAAGAGTTATATTAAAACATTGAAGAAGTGTAAGCAGAGCACTAAATTTTGCCGAATCTTTTGTCTAATTTCAACCCCATTAACCATATAGTAAATTTGAAGACCTGTAGGGAGGGGGGCCTAAAGGACTTCAAAAACTATATTTGCAAGACCGTTTCTAAGTGAGCTCCTATATGTATATGTCAAATTTCTACCTCGGAGGCCCCAGAGATATTTTGTAGTACAGTGGGGCAGAGCTCTACAGAAATCTATATTTGCAAAACCGTTTCTTATTGAGTACATATCCGTAAAAAGGAACGTCCACATCAAATTTCAACACCGTATACCGTCGAGTAATTTTGAAGTACAGTATGGGGCAGAGCCCTAAAGGAATTCAAACTCTATATTTGCAAAACCATTTCTAAATGTGTACGGATGGATGAGCAATGAGGAACATCCACATCAAAATTCAACCATGTATATAGGCTGTATAGTAAATTTGAAGTCCTGTGGGCGGAGCCCTAAAGGACATAAAACCTATATTTGTAAAACCATTCTATTCTTAGTGAGTACATATGAGTAAATAGGAACGTCTACGTCAAATTTCAACCCCGTAAGCCCCAGAGAATTTTGAAGTCCAGTGGGGCAGAGCCCTAAAGAACTTCAAAATCTATATTTCCAAACCATTTCTAAGTGAGTACATATGAGTATAGAGGAACATCCACGTCAAAGTTGAACCCCGGTGTTGAAGTTTAAGTCCAGTGGGGCAGAGCCCTAAAAGGACTTCAAAAACTATATTTGCAAAACCGTTTCTAAATGTGTACGTATGAGTAAAGAGGGACATCTACGTCAAAGCTGAACCCCGTAGGCTTTAGAGTAATTTTGAAGTACAGTGGGGCAGAGCCCTAAAGGACTTCTAAACCTACAATATGTTTTGAATACCTGTTTCTTATTGAGTACATATGAGTAAAGAGGAACGTCCACGTTAAAATTGAACCCGAAGCCCCAAAGAATTTTGAAGTGCAGTGTGGCGAAGCCCTAAAAACTTAAAAAAAAAAAACAATACTTGCAAAACCGTTTTTTAGTGAATACCTATTAGCAAAGAAGAACGTCCAAGCCGAATTTTAAAAAAACATATGCAATAGAGTAATTTTGAAGTCCAGGGGGGCGGAACCCTAAAGGACTTAAAAAACTATATTTATAAAACCGTTTCTTAGTGAGTACATAAGAGAAAAGAGGAATGTCCACATAAAATTTCAACACTGTATGCCCTAGAGTAAATTTGCAGTCCAGTGGGGCGGAGCCCTAAATTATTTAGAAAAACTAAATTTACAAAACCGTTTATTAATGCATACCTATGAGCAAAGAGGTATGTCCCTGCTAAAATTCAACCACGTTGGATGTAGAGTAATTTCGAAGTCATGTGGGGCAGAGCCCTGAAGGTGCTTTCCAAGAGCGTATTTAAGTGAGCACCGATGATGGGCAAAGTGGATCTCCCATTCCAAATGATCCCCTTACATCATCTTTTTTTCATATATGTTGTTTCTTCAATTCATATTAAAAATTGGCCATAAGAATTGCATTAGATTAGAAATGAAATCCTGTGGGGCAGTGCCCTGTTTGAATTTTGAAAAACCGTTTGTTAGTGAGGACCCATAAGCAAAAATGAACGTCCATTCCAAATTTCAACAGCAATGTCCCTAGAGTTATTCAGATTAGTTTTTTCCTAGATTCGTATGAAAAATTGGCCATAAGAATAACATTAGATAGACATTTTGAAGTCATGTGTGGCGGAGCCCTGATAGAATTTTGCAAAACCGTTTCTTAGTGAGCATCTATGAGCAAAGAACGTCACCCATGCCCAATTTTAACATTGTAGGTCCCATAGTTTTTGAGATTCGTTGTTGCTTTGGTTTGTACAAAAAATTGGCCATAAGGTTAATATTAGATAGAAATTTTGATGTCCTGTGGGGCGGAGCCCTGTTGGAATTTTGTAAAACCGTTTCTTAGTGAGCATCTATGAGCAAAGCAGAACGTCCATGCTTAATTTCAACATCATAGTTCCTATGGTTTTCCATATTCGTTGTTTCCTAGATTTGTATAAAAAATTGGCCATAAGAATAACATTAGATAAAAATTTTGAAGTCCTGTGTGGCGGAGCCCTGATGGAATTTTGCAAAACCGTTTCTTAGTGAGCATCTATGAGCAAAGAACGTCCCCCATGCCCAATTTCAACATTGTAGGTCCCATAGTTTTTTAGATTCGTTGTTGCTTTGGTTTGGATAAAAAATTGGCCATAAGGTTAACATTAGATAGAAATTTTGATGTCCTGTGGGGCGGAGACCTGAAGGAATTTCGTAAAACCGTTTCTTAGTGAGCGTTTATTAGCAAAGAGGAACGTCCATGCAAATTTTCAATCCTCTATACCCTATGGTCATTGAGATACTCTGATACATGAGTGAGTGGTATTTGACAAATATATAGTAGAAGATTTGACATTACGTAAATACAAATATTGGCAAACTTCAAGTAGAATGAATGTTAATATTCGATGACTGATACCCAAAATGTCCTGCAGGGATGGTTCAGTCTATCTTGTAATTTTAATAACAAAAGACGTTTACAAACCAAATTTTAGGATCAATTTGGAGGAAATAAATTATATTTCGTGAGGTAAGATAACCCCAAGAATATTTACTGGATCGAGCTCCAAAAACCTTGATTACCAATGATTTTAAAGCAGTCTTCATAATCGAGTTCATGGTAGTTTGATCTGCTGTACACCATACATCACGCTTGCCAACCTAACCGATGATCTAGATAAACACCACGCTGCAGTTGATTGTTATTGTTCAATCCTGTGTAGTTTTCAATGCGATGACCACTGCTTGACTTTCCCCACCAAGCATTACTGCAGTTTTTACGTCATAAACAATTCTGTAGCCCCCTGGCATCAGGAAAACACTATTGTTTTTGTTTTACTTCTGGCTCTACATTTCTATCGCTTATGCTTCCTGGTTATAAAGTTTGCCTTTTTACCACACGTAAAATAGATAACACAACTAGCAATTACTGTGAATTTTCATTTCAATTCTGTGAGTTCCGTGAAATTTCATTGTCAAATCTTCTTGGTGAAATGTGTAACGTGTGTTTGAAAAATGTTTTAACGCTTCACTATTATTTATGTAACTTTTAACTTAATTATCTTTACTTCCTTACCACGCTACTGAGTAAAAGATATAATGTAAGGAATAATATTTGTAAATTATTTGCTCTATCAAATGACACTAAAAATTTGGAAATCGGTTGAAAATTATAGGAGAGTTCACGAAAAAACTTAGCGTATTACATAAGTATATACACTCTGGGACGACCAAGAGGGAATCACATTTTTTTATTATTATAGTACGACAAATAAAAATTAATGAGCTGTTATTCTTATTCTGTTAATAAAGTCTAAATTTTCTTGAAAGGCTACCTACCACTGAAACTAGAAAATCACATCTCTCATTTCTGCAAAAAAACCTATAAATACTTAACTTGCTAAACAGCATTTAAACCTATAAATACCCCCGTCGTAGCAAACCTTCCTCGAACTCTAACCTCAAATTTCGAGTTTCCTCAAAACTCGTCGAATTTCTAAAATAATTTGAAATGTGTCTTCCCACTGAACGTGGTAGGAATGAGTATGTAGGTTTGCTGCCATGGGAATTTGTTAGAAAATATTACTTGTTAGGAAATGTAATGGTTAGTTAAGGTATATATCAAATTATATCAATATTCGTCACTTTAAAATTTTCCCCATAAACCCTATGGGGGTGAGTAGGTTTGCCACCATATGAGTGTTGTAAGCAAATATCAGTTAAACATTACCTTATGAATGTACATACCTAATTTTATCAAGTTATGCAAATAAATAAGCGAGATACATGGTTTAGTGAATTTCCCATAAAATTAACATGGGAAACCTATTTTTGGCTTTTCTCCGTAATTCAAAATACTGAATTGTTTGTTTTTTAAGCTCTTTTAAATGGTTTTAGTTAAAATTGTTGAATTTTGAAAGCTAAGGTCCAAAATTGACAAAAACCAATGTTTACCCGTTTGAAACCCCATTGAACCCTGTTCCCATAACCCAATCATGCTGGTTCGCGTACTCATGAAAATAGACCTGGTCTTACATCTTCATACCAAATAATTGGATTCCCCTTTTAAAAGTTATCAGTACAATGGATACATGTATGTGAAAATGAACGAATGGTGTTTTTGGCTTCTGGGGACCTCAAAATGAAAAATAATCATGGTCCTGGACTTAGGTCATATCAAGATTACTACCGTAATAGCGTATTCCCTACAGGAAAATCCACCAAACAACAAGGAAACTTAAGAAAATCACCAACAAAGGCAGCCTAAAACGAGCCACAGTGAGTCACCATAAACCAGCGGTGCCCGATCGTCGCGTTGTCCGATGACGTTATCTGGGTTACGGCTCGCTGGGTGACACCCAAAATGGGTTTACGAGGTGGTCAGCTCACCCACTGTCGCCCCCGCCACCGTCACCCACGGCGCTTGTAAATATATCGGTTTACCCTGCCACCCCGCCGCGTGTTAACACGAGCAGAACAAGGGATTAGGGAACACCTCCGACCATCTGCGAGTTATGTAAATGTCTGGCGGAATATGGCCGGGAAATGTTTTGTAGGGATCGGTGAAGATGGATTTGCAAAGCACCGGGAATATCTCGGTAATAGTCACAATATCACAGATTGAAATAACGAACTAAAAATATTAACAATTGAGGTTCTTCACTCGGTTAATTTAATTTTTGATGGGTGCATTTGATCCATTGAAGATTAATGAAGGCCCTAGCATAGAGCCTTGGGGTACACCAAGCACAAACTACCCAGGAGAAAGTCAACTCTAAATCACCAGTCTGATAAAAGTCGTTAAGTTGAAAATTCTGGACATAATTAGCAATACAATATCATTTGCATACAATTTTCATTAAATGATAATCAAAATCAAAAACCTTTTAGGAGTTCAAAACAGCTTCCATTCCAAAGCGATTTTGTTAAGTCATCAATCATGAGAGCTGCACTTATACTTTTCCCTTTGTGCAAACAAAAACATCCATTCATGAGATAAAATAATGTTCAGAAGAGACCTAACGTTTTACATTATTTTAAAATAAAATGTACTGATTTCAACAAGTAACACAAGACTAAAAGGTACTATGGGGAATATTTATAGCCACTTTTCAAATGAAAAATCACTATCGAGATTGTTTTCTTCTTTAAAATATTCTAGATTAAAGTTCGCAGTTTTTTTTATCGATGCAAAGGTGCCTAAGGAACATTGTTTTACAAATTATCTGAATCTTGTCTCTTTAGAAATTTGTCCTTGACCATAGGGTGATTTAGTTTCTGGAGCCGTGGTTTTTCAATGCACTCCATTCGTTTTTCTACTTCCATCTTATTAAAGAAAGCTAGATTTTAAAGTTATGTTTCAAAACATTGCTAGTCGGCTAGTAAAATAAGTTTTTTTTTAAACTCATACCTATTTCCTTCCTATTAATAATTTACACAATTCCAGTTTTTGTGGTTGATCATACTCTACATTTATATCTGCACAACCTTCCAAGAAATCTTTCCAATTACTTTTTTGTGATTTTCAGCCAAAGCCACTTTATCCCGCAAATCGCGTCAGCCTCCATCTCCCATATTTTTGAAGGCGTTGAAAGATGTTATCTGCTACGGTTGGCATTTATCTCGTGCGAACATCCAGAGAGGTGTAAGATCTGCCAGATACCTGCTACCTACTGTGTCGCCTCAGCGGTTATCTGAGAGCAGGTCGGACGTGATGTCATCTAGCTATACCTACGTGCCGCGACGCTGACAAAGGTTATAGTTGCTCGACAAACCGGCTTTGACTCCTAGAACGTGCAGTGGAATATCTATTTTCTGATATTTTGAGCTCAGATTGATTTGATTCAACATCTCTTTGAGAGTAAGTCAACAAGTTTAGAAGCCAGATGTTTCAAATACAGTCGAAATGACTATGCAGTATAGTTAGATTTATGTTTAATCTTTGAGTCACTTTACGAGTGATTCAAAACTAAGAGACCACTTAAGAAGTCTGTGATATATCTAGAAAACAATGTTAAGGACAGATGTTTGAGATATTAGTTGCCCCAACGGGGTTAAACTACATATATCGTACTATGAAGATAGGGAAATTTGCTCCATGTTGATTGACGACATTTTACCCATGATTAGGGTTGTTTCAATGATAACCACACCAATTTTACTGTTTCCCATGTGGTATCTGCAATTTTACCCATACCTGTGTTTCTATGGTAACCAAACTCAAAGGCCTATTCGCAGGCCATCAAAAAAGAAGTGTTAAAAAACAAATAATCATATTTCTTAAAAGTATAATTGTTATTTGTGAAGCTTGTTGTGTTTCCTCTTCCAAAACCTTTTTTACAGTTTGGATGATTTTTTCACCCAGAGAGCCAATAGGTAAACCCAACCTCACCTTACGCCTTCCCCTGAGAAGGAGAAGAGCCCCAAAACTCACGAGTCTACGGGAAAGAAGAATAAGTACGAAGTAATTAAGTAAGTACCAATCAGAATAGCTAAAACTGGTAACCAAGGAAACGAGGGTAAAGTGTAAATTGGTTACCAAGGAAAAAGCGGGAATAGTGGGTAAAATGGTGCAAATCAACGAGGAGCAAAAAATTAACATGTGTTTATCACTCTATATATACTGTAACCTCGTTGAGTTGCCCATTAAGGGAGAACAAATTGACACGTCTATATACCCCTACAGTATAGACGTATATATATATTATCTATATATATGGCATAGACATAGTGTGATAGCGATGTGTGGATTTTACATGGGGATATATGTTAATTTGAGGACGATAGTAGTAAAACAATGGCTACAATCTCACCAAATTACTTTATTAAATTTTGAAAATCAAAAGAAACCATCCAGCCAACCATATTACCGACCCAAACGCAATGCGTAGTGCGTGTACCTTTTTTCGAAGAATCAACCGTTCGACCCAAATAAACAGTTTAATTGTAGCTTGTGCCGCAGCGGATAACAGACATCGCAGATCTGATGGTGACCGCTGTAATGATAGACCCGCCTGTTGCTGGAAGGCTGCGGCTCGGGCTCTAGTGTTTGCTCAGTTCGGTGGTTAAAGTGTCACTTAAATCAGGGCAAATTCGCGCCCGTGGTCACGTAATCATTGGGCTAAATCCATATCCAGTCCGTTAAAAGCTTGCTGAGACAGGTTTGGAGTGTTTAAAAACAACGTAACTTGTGTAACTTTTTACAATCAACGTTACATCCGCTCTTTTATAATCTTTGAGAATCTTCTTAGTACTTTTTAAAACTTTAAGTGTCATGTTTGGTATGATGGCTTATTAGTTAAACGAAAGTAATTTTACAACCAATTAATGGTTTTTAAACGCCTCTGATGTAGCTAAAAAGTTATATTTCATACCTCGAAATACTGTGTGGTGAATCTTAACATTTTTTTTTTAATATTAATTTAATTACTCACAAAGATTTTGTTTTATATGAGATTCATAGTATTCCGTTGAATGCTACAAAGTTTGTAAGTAGATTTCATCAGCTAACTTCTCACTTCTTATGTTTGATCTACTATACTTATATAACCATAAAATGAAGCGCTATATTACTTGATCAGTGCCCTTGCCACCTGTTCTACATAGCGTTCGCAGGAGCGTTTTCGGCTTCTTGCCATTTTCAACTGCAAATCTTTCAGAAGTAAACTCTTTCGGAACTCTTTTTATTTATTTCAGGAATAGTTACAGTTAAGAATGGATGGAAGCCGGAAGCGGTCCTGCGATCTCGATGGATTAATTATACGTCACAATAATAATTATTGAATTATTTATTTTTAATACATTGTTCTTAGAATATTGTGTAAAATATTGTTTTGTTCAACTCAATAGTTCATAAAACTAAAATATTGGTTCGGTTATAAGATATTGGAGGAATATAGTTACATTTTTATATTACATTTATTTAAAATGAAACCACCAAACATTGCCATGGTAAGAAGCGTTCTATAGTCAATATTGACCAATTCAAATAACTGCATAAAATTTATGCTTGAGTACTGATTTTCATTAAATTTTCAAAATTGGAATTCCATTGTCTTTAAACAATTTATTAAATCGTCGAACCTTTTGACCGTTTTATGAAATTAACTTTTGCCAATCCCTATGAAATGCCTTTATATCATAGAATCAAGCAGAGAAGCTTAAATGACCTAATGACCTATTGAAGAAATCCTAGGAACCACTATAGGTACCAACCACAATTAATAAGGTTACCGGAACAAACTCTAAGATTACATAATCTCAAGATACCAAATAAAGCACAAGTCATTGTCCATTATCCTCGTCAGAAATCGCAAACTCGAATTGCGCGTGCGTTGTAAAATATAACGAGCGACGGTGGCGCCTCTTGTGGGAGGACCAGTAACCTGCTTTCCTTAGCCAAATTACAGAGCAGGAAATGAACTGTGCCAGTGCCAGGTGGACACACGTACACACACACGCAGACACACACACGTGGCGCACACACACAGTCGCACTGTATGATTTATTGAACAAGCTTCTCCCCGATCTGAAGATAAATCGCTTCATTTATCAGTTATTGTTTCGCACTCAGAGTCTTGGCTTGTTAGCCATCTTTCCTGACTTCTTGTCAACACTGGCACACACCCACGTGTACGTACGCACACACGCACAGCTTTAGGCTGCATTACAGAACACGAAACTCGCACACTAGAGCGACTCCTCACTCGCACGCTCATTGCGTCAAATACGCACAGGCTTCTAGTTAAATTATAACCTAACTAGTGGTTATAGCGATTCATATTGTTGAGCCACCAAATTAATACTTATTCTGGTTTTTCTACAGGACTAAATATACTAAGTAAAGATACGTCCTAGAAAGATATGGAGGACACAACAAATTGAAATAAAGTGAAACAAAACTACTGTACCACGGTCAAAGCCGTAGCCAGAAAAAAATTTTGGGGGGTTTGAGTTTCGCGTAACTATCAAACTTTCATTTAACACAATTGTTAATAGGCTATATAATGTTAAAGCATGATTTTTGACGTTTTAAATATTTAAATAGGAGCCTACTTATTATACTTACAATAATAATAATTATTATTAGCATTGAAGAAAATACAGCATTAATCATCATATGAACTACATTATTACTTTTAGGGAAGCTTGCTATCTTTAAAAAAAACTTAAGATTAAAAGTCGCTAAATGTCAATGCTAACAATATATAACAATAACATACCTAAAACAGATTATTTTACAACACAATAAATACCACAGTAGCCTAACTATATTACTCGATATCAGCATATTATGTCCACTCTTCCTCAGTCTATAATAAATACCTGGGGACCGAGCATTTGCTCGGGAAACATAAATAAGTAATTCTTCATAGTAGGTAATATCAGTAACAGACAGTTCCCTAAAATGCCAAGTGCAAACATGCTTGTTTCTATTCAAGACAGGCTCGTTCGCTCCGCTCCTTGCCTTTTAGACTGTTTTTAAGAAGGCCTACGTGTGCTGCACTTTAATATATATTTGTTTAACAACATGTTGAATCCGTAACACGTGGATTATATTTCTATGGTTACCATCTGATTTAATTAATTTTTAATTCTTTTGTTTTAAAATCAATTACAATATCCCACAAATTGCTAAGTTGTTTTATCCTTTCACTTAAATTTCATTTATTCGTAATCACCAATATAAAGTGCGATTTAAAAAAACGTAAATTGTATTTACTATAGTAGCATTCAGTACTATAATTTATCAGTAACTGGCTACCATTCAAAACCGCATCATGTTTATCCTTGAACTCTTACTTGACTTACTTGACTTATATTCGGCGTCCTGTGTCCCAATGGGCGTAGGATCTGTCACTCACGGTCTGTACTTTGACAGTTGATTCAGCTGTTTTTATTATTTCTTTGTTTAAAGGCCAATGTTAAAAGTGTTATAAGTTAAACTAAATACTATGACGAAATAAGATTTTTCCTGACACTGGGGCCTGAAATAATATATTTTTTATCTCAGAACTAAATACCTAAGTTATTTTCAGATTTTTGGAAAATCTTTAACAGCCGTTTTTGAGATCTGTGTGCATACACAGTTACAAATATACCTTACTCGAATCAGATCAGAGTAACTTATAAGTTAGTTGGTTCATAAAAAAATAAACTCAGGTATTTTTATGTCAATCCGTCTCTCCTGTGAATTTACATCGTAGGCCTATACTTCAGTACTTCCGCTCAGACGGCTTTGACCACAAGAAAAAATTACAAGAAGAAATATTGGCTGGTCTTCGTCTTGGCTAGTCATATAAAGGTTAAATCGAGGCTGTTGATGCAGGAGCAGGCATAATTAAAATATATTTTCACTGTTTTTGTTTTGTTTTACATACCTAACTAAGCATTCATATCGTCTATGTCAATTAAACAGACGACACAAAGCTTTATGAAGACTAATTCAAAGTTCACTATGTAAAACTAAACTGCACAGTACACACACGATCGGCACACGTTCTGATGATTGAATTGACATGCTAAGGTTACGTCAAATTCCCGCTCATTTGTTGTTACACTCCTCCGTGAACCGCGATCATCCCCATTTTGGCGCGCACACAGCTGATTAACTACGACTTCCGTTATTATTTGAACATTGTAATTAAACAAATGAGTATTTTTTACTTTGTTTTTAAGTTTGTTCCTTGACATTATGTAATTTTTAAACAGTGTTTTTTTATGGAAAAATTCTACATATTTTTTGTTTTTTTTTTTTTAATTATGTGTTCCAAAATTTAGGGGGGGGGTTTCGACCCCCTGACCCCCCCCCCACCCGCTGGCTACGGCCTTGACCACGGTAAGGGTTATTTTGTAATTGGAACTCCTCTTACGATCCTCAACAGATTTTCAAGTTTTTGTTGTAATTGAATAGGGTTTGGTCTGTAGTTGTTTCCGTCAAAAATTGATGAGAATTATACTTAAAATAAGGGCACTACCATCATTAAAATTTGAAGTTTTCCCAATCAAATAACACTGGAAATGGGTTGAAAAAAAACTGTTAATGCGTAGTTGTAAAAATTGTAGTTTTGGGTATTTACTGATAATCACGATATTAAAATAATTGGATGTGACTGATTTGGAACCAAACGCAACATTTTCAACAATTATATATCATAGTTCGATTTCGAGCAACAAGAACATTAGTTGAAAAAATTCAAGAAAATCTTTAGTTATACCATTGACTTTAGAAGTACTAAGAGTAACGTTCAATAGTCAATGATTATACCATTGACTATGTACACTACCGTGAGTACGGTAGTTAGTTTAAAAATAACTGTAGTGTATATGTCAATGGCTATACTCAGTAACAATACTAGATTCTGTGTGTTCTCTTAATAATGTTTTAAAATATCAATGTCCAGCGAAAACCACTGATGGATTACAATTTACATCAGCGATTTGCACGGAAGCTTCATGATTCTTATACATTTAGACACTGATTATTCAATCACTTAAATATTATGTTAATTCATCGTATTTATTTATGTGAAATAAAATAATAGTTTTGCACTGAATTCACCCTTGGTGTTACACTTAAGTCTGTTAATATTTAAGTAACACCTAAATATAAAACCTTCACAGCACAATATCCAAGAAACATTTAAGTAAACTATTGTAAAGTAGAATAGTCCTGTGAAACAGTTACAGTTGTTTGTAAATGGTCACTTTTGTCTAAACTGCCGTATTCTTTTTACGATTAGTGTCAAGGATGTTCAACTCAACAAGAACGACTTCTGCTTAGGCAGTTTGTAGTAAATTGACTACTCATAGCATTGACTGCCTCCATCTTATTGTGTAAGGCGAAATACTACCATCAATATAAGATGTACCTAAATTTATACAGAATAATATGTTAGAAAATAAGGAGACAATACATAATCATATCATTACTTAAATCATTTATAAACAATCATGTCTCCTATAGTTCATCCAATTTAATATGAACGTAGCCCTAATAATATAATGTTTTTGACAAACTGTGAACTATATACGTAATGTTTATTTTGGTGAAACGGGAAAACAGAAGGATAATGAATTTGAATTATAAAAATTTCAAAGTTGTTTACCTAACTGCAATCAGTAAGCAATCAGTACTAATGTCAAAACTAAATTATTGCAAAAACTCAATTCTTAACCGTATAATTTACCGTATATTCTATGTGCAAAAACTCCTTAACAGTAACACATAAGCCGAATTAAATACTTTTAAATTTTAGACACAAAATTGGTCGCCAAGTGTCCCTCGGTTTACCATAATCTCCGTTGTCTATCTGTCCTTTGTTGCCAGCTTTCCAGAGCAGCTGCTCGGTTTCACAATATTGAACTGGATTCCTTTTTAAAATCCCATAAATATGTCAATTTAAGAAGCGAACGTCGGATTTAGCTTCGCATTAAAACTTGAGCGGACATAAATAAAACCGGCCCCAAATCCCGTCCTTGGGCATCTCCCAATGAAATTTGCCACGCTGTAGCCCCATTAGCCCTGTGAAATATGCCTCAAGAGAGGCGTCTCGCCTGAAATTTAATTTTTCGGGCGTCCCACATCTTGTAGGAATTTATGAAGTTGAGTACAATAATGAAAGAGACCCACGTTTCCCACTTGTTAAATGCATTTTTACCGATTGTGATTTCTATAGGTCGTTCATATTTGTATAGATTGAAATGAAAGTTAAGTTACAAAGAATATAAGTTAGCTTATGTTGACTCTTAAAGCATAAATAAATACATGTTGTTTTAACATTACAATTTTTAATATTGTACTTAAAGACATTGATAACCCAGATATAGCTATTTTATATGAAGTTAGATTAAAGTTTACATGCCTAACAAAAGAATTGTATTTCTATGTACGTTTAATTTTAAAGTACAAAATATAATTTTATTTTTTGCTTTTGTATTACGGTAGTATAAAAGAGAAAGAATGAAAAATTGTTGATTTTCAACTTTTTGAGATAATGCATTGGGT